>CM062834.1:19805219-20175275 GCA_031772345.1 Himalopsyche anomala
TTGGCGGGAGACAGGAAAACATGGAGGTGCCGCCTGGTGGCCATATGCTCCACATAGGAAGCGAACATGGTCGAAGAAGAGAGCTTTATTGGTAAACTAGAGATTTGATACATACAATTATAAGATAACGATAAACCCAATTTTTTTATTAGTTTGACATTCGTAAACATTAAATGCTTAATAACTTGCTTCAATTATACTGTTAAATGTTTAAGTGCTATGCCAAAACTATCTTTATTGTTTTTCTACAACAAATGATTTCTACAACAACTATTTCATTAATAAAATAGGGCATCCAATTCCGGACACTTTTTGTAATCTAAAAATTCGGGATTCATAACTTCGTAATTTAAAAAATATTTTCCCCCCAATGTTTAATTCCTGGTAATTTACGGATTTCCAAAAATTAGAAAATGTTGGAACTTTTTTAAAAACACAAGAATTTTCCTAATTATCAAAATGAAAAAAATTGTGAGCTTGTTTTCATTTTTTTTTACCTAGTTACCTATTTGCAAAAAGTTTTTGAGAATATTCTTATCCACAATTCCAAAGTCCCGGGATTAGTAATCTTACAATCCCGGGATTAGATGTTGGATGCTTTAGATTCATCATCGCTTAGCTCTGAAATTAAAATAGTATACATTCATGATTTGTCAGAATTTTAAAATAAAAATAGAACCCAAAGAATACAGACTATCTAAGCAATAAACTTTTAAATTTCAAATAAATAATTTGTAATAGTTTCTAGAAATAGTTCATCGTAGTTTTCCAATTGTATGTTGCAAATATTCTCAAAGGAGATTCGAATCAAATTAATTCTTACAATAACATAGTGTTGAAACTGCTGTAAAGAAATGTATTCTCCCTGCTGTCTAAAAAGTATTTATATTATAAAAAAATCCGTTGACTATTTAAAAGTTAGTTTGAAAAAAATATCGCCGCCCCTGGGGAGTCCCTGTCTTTTCAGCGCCCATCTCTTTACACTTATAGCCAATCCAATGTACGCGGTACAAAAATAAAACACTATTCCATACAAGTCTGATTTTGTTTTACGACACTGAATACCAAATCGAAAGCCCTATCTGTCTTGTCTCTATTATGTGTACTCTCCTATATTTGGCATTCAGAACGTATTTTACCTGGCTTGAATGGGTTAACTATTTAGTAGATCTGTACAGGTCAAAGCTGTTTCGTAAAATAGGTTAATATTTATATATTTTTATTTTTTATTTATCTGATTTTAGTATACGTGTTTAAATTATTTATTAAATATTTAAAAGGTGACACCTAAGCAAAGACGGTCACTTTATTGATTTTTTTATTTTAATAGATTCAGCAGTAACTTTGTGTTTATAAAGTTCACGTTTAATATATAACTTTGTCATTCCACTTCGCCTCTTTGAGATAATTTGTAAAATCTTTTTGATGCCAATTGTTAATTACACCTTTTTATTTCAATTTTTTTTTGTATAAATAACACTGTTAAATTATATTTCTTATTAGTTGATAATGCTCGCCATGAGCGAAACCGGTCCTTGGTAAATAAAATTGGAAATAAGTGCAAACGAATATTGTGTTTTTCTTAATATAATTCCTTTCTTCTAAGTATTGACAGTGAACACCCTAAAAGTAATCCCATTTGTCATTGCGATAAAATCTTGCACCTACGTAAAAAAATATAGCAAAATACTTTTTTGTTTCAAATTTCTGCTCGATTTTTGTACTAAAAACTTTGAAGGTTAAAAAATAGTCTTGTGAACATATTTTCTTGACCAACACTTTCTTTAAAAGTGTATGTATTCGTAAGATTTGATTGTGTGACATGCTAGAAGTTAAAAATTAGAAATGTATACAAGAAAAAATATTTAATACCTCAAATAATAAGCGGAAATACCGCAAAAATTGTTTGAAGTTTAAGCAAAGTCCTCTATTATGAAAAATCTTAATTTTTTTTTCTTATAAATTGAAAATTTAAAGACGAAGCAATCAATAAATATAATGACTACGTTTCGATAGAATACAGCAACGACTATACAAAAATCGATATTGTGTCCATAAATATATTGTAGGATATCAGATATTATTTATATTATTCCTTTTGTATCCAATATTGATTCGAATAAAATTAAAAATATTCCTTCAACCGTGAAAATTAATTGAATTATATCTTTAATCAAACACATCCTTTTTAATTTATCTTTATCTACGCCGTGGCATCAACTAAAAGTTGTATATCTGTAAGAGCTTTAAATGTCTTGTATTAAATCTTTCATCGGTGCTTAGTTGTTTTTTTTCTTCTTTCATAACATAATAACTTCCTGGCGGACAGTTTTCTCAGCTTCGGCACTGTTCGTTCACTTGTACGATAAGATCTTTTAACGTTGTTGATAGAGATGTAGTTTTACTAGACAGTGTATCAATACATTATATTTAATCGTTACCTTTCGAATATTGCATCGTTACAATGAAAAGCTCATTTATAAGCCCTCAAAAATCTTAATTATTAAGAAAAAATTTTAAGAATGTTCTGTGTAAAAAGGTTATATTGTATTCATTAGGGCTTATACAAAAACCGACTTTTGAAAAAACCGGTTGTTGAATGTCAATATTGTTTGAAGTTTTATAAAAAATGGATAATTCAATTAAATAAGCGAGAAAAAAAACATTTTTTTATGTTGTTTATTTATATACATAATAATACACAACAAGAAATTATTTGGTGTTACTCTTACTAGAAAATATGATTTAAGAAAACACAAAGCGTTCACTGATCGATTTGTAACAAAATTTCCTGATATCAAAAATACCCTTTCGCTGGGTAATGATGTGGGGCGTATGGTATTTAAGCCATCAAATAAAAAATCAAAATTTTCTGTCCTTTTTTTTATAGACAAGTTTATGTAAATTCGGCACAACCGGTTACGAAGTTGAAAAACCGGTTTTCGAATGTCACAAATTTTGCAAAAAAACAAGTTTTTGAAAACCGACAAGCCTTAGTATTCATCGATTTGTGTTAAGTTTTTATACCGAAATACATAGTTAACTATTTTTGGTTACTGTGGAGATAGAATCCTAGTTTAGATATTCAGTATATTATTGATACTGGTACTCAACAAATAATTTGAGTATATTCTATTTTAATACATTATTTAGAAGCTTGATTCTTAATTAATTGTGAAATGATAAAAAATTACAATATTGCATAGAATTGAATCTTAAATACGTGTTAATTATAATATTAAGTAAAATTTTATAACTTTGTTTCTTCACTTGCTATGTTACAAACTGTGACACGTCTTTTGCTTCTTAAACAACACCATCAGACATAACATCAAACAGTTTACGAATATAATGAAGATTGATTGTAATTCTTAATAAATTACAAAATGAACGTAGAGGCATTTTTTTTCATTTTCAACTCGACGCGGAGAAGAGGTAAAATACAAACATTTAAACAAATACTTTCGATGGATTCGGCGGTAACTTTGTGGAAATTCATTTTAATATAAAATTACTTAGATTATTCCACGTATTGTGCTACAAACTGTGTCGTTTGTCTGTCTGAGAATGCCTCTGAAAGAGGCAAAACACGTGTCACAGTTTGTAGCACAATACGTAGAATAATCTAAGTTATTTTATATTTTAAATAAACAATTATATATTAGCTCCGTTTATAAAGTAGGGCCAATTCCAATGAAAATAAATTGAACAATCTAGGGACACCTATCTCGTGTATAACTGATTTTACTGATTCTGCATTTTTATCAATGACTGATTTTTATTCTTAACCCTTCGTTATTTACTATATGTTAGTTAGTGAAGTTTTTTTTGTTTTTGTTTGAATTGTGATGGTTTAAATAAAGTTTGTGTGAAAAAAGATGAATATTATTTGTAAATTATTTTGTTATTTTCTAGACACGTTTTACAGGCGAATTCATCAAAAATACTCGAATACCAGGTATAAAAAAATGTAACCAATTCAACGTCTCTATTTATAAGAGACTGACCTACTTGCTGAAACGGCTTTAGTATGAAATTCACATTGTTTCTGGTCAGAGTATTAGGTAGCGGAACGGGTGGTTTAAAGCAATTTATTGAAGGAAAAGGGAGAGACGCCCTCTCATTCCCTTTAATGGCATGTGAATCTCTTTCCAACTCGCTCAGTGAATAAACTTGCGGAGGAACTTATATATATGGGTTTGGGTGTGTTATCGCTTTGTCTGTGTCAAATAAGAATTGCTTGTTTTCGTACTTAAGTGAGACTATCTGCAATAATTCAAGTAAGAAGCTCTACTTCAAGAATGTTTATTATTTAAGGTATAATCGTTAATTTAAAGCAGCGGTCACTTAACTTCAGCCCTGGAATGGTTTTCATCTGACATATGAGTTAAATCACGATTTCACAATCGAGGGCAATTGCATGTGGGGCACAGAGAAAAAATATTTTTTGGGGAATCACAGTACAGTTTTGGGGGGCCAATATATCGATATAGGTTTATTGTTACAATAAGTTGTCATAGATAATTTAACATAGCATGAAGGTAGGATGTTGTGTATACATAACAGCAGGACTACATATAATTGTCATGATTCACTCCCGTTTGCCTGATGTGTAATGGATGCACAGGTCAGGAGCTTGTGCTTTTTTGCATAGTAAGGGAAGGGTTAATAAGATAAATATGTTTTACAAGATATTACTTGACAAGATTACGTTTATTTTGAATGTTTTATTTAAAAAAAAAACTCGTTCTAAAGACGTCTGATCGTTTGAACACAACTCCATGTAGTGTATTTATGTTATACAGTTAAAAAATACAAACATTGTGTTGAGTATAAGAGAGTAAATTTGACAATAGTTTGTTGTAATCAAGTGAAGGCGAACATTTCAACATGTGTCATCTTTATTGCCATAGACTGTGATTTACGTAAAACTGGACATACTTTTAGGATTAAAGGTAAGCAAATCGCTCTCACTGCACCTGATTTTTGGTTATGATGAGTGGGAAGGAATTCAAGACATAATATGCACCCATAGCTTTGGACAGACGCCCATAAATCAATTTGTAAAAACTGTTCGTACTACGATTCAAACCAGTGATCTCCGTTACCAAAGTCAACATCGTTGACCACTCGACCACAGGAGCTTACATAACAACATATTGTTTAAGATTTCGACTGCTTGGTGGAATTTCAATATTAAATTTTAATTGTTCAAATTATGTACATTCACTCAGATTTTGTCACTAACGACCCGGGTTTCGCTTTTAAAATTCATTCCGATTTTTAATGAAATATTACACATGCCTGGCTCTCCACTTTTATATCCTAAATAAATACAATCATAAAACCTTTTCCGACAAACAAAATAAATATAATTATTAAAACTACTCACCATTCAAATCTGTGGGCATTCCCATATGCTTACCCAGGCTTACCCATTTCGCCAGTAATGGCTTTAACCTCAATGATACATATATTTCTTATATAAACACAAAACATTCATTTACTAAGCGTCAGTTCAAGTTCATCCGAGCACTTGAACGCCTAAAGATGCCGAAGGGCGAAACCCGAATCGATAGTGACAAAATCTGTGTGAATGTACAAAGTTTGAACGATTCGAATTTAATACCAACATATAACTATCAAAATAAATTTTCTAGCGCAATGATAGTAAGTTATGTCTATTATAAAGTGTTCATAGTGAATTTTGTGATAATATTTGATGTTCAAACCAACTCTAAAATCATACAAATAAAGTACTACTTTTTGATCTCTGATAACTGATTACATGTTAAATATCTGATTATGTCTTTTGCTTAATTTTAAAGTTCACTTGTATAGTAAAAATCAGTCTTATATGAAAGTATTGTAAAGTTTCGGTCGTGATCATTATTTCAGTTTGAATTACGACGCGAGAAATGTTTCCTTTTTCCGCTGCGTAATCATTTTTATGAAATAAAAAATCCTGATTTCGTAAACCCTCTGCGATGCCTTCTCAAATAACCTTTTTTATTTCTAACTCTGCATTAACGAAAAAGGTAATTATAATTTCTGCCCAGTCCGCATTTTCCTCAAAGTAATAGCCTATGTTCCCTCTAATTATGCGTGAAGTATCAACAATTACATCACTAATGGAACAATTAGTATTCCGAAAAACCCCTTTTTACTATCCATATCGATGTTTTAGCTCAATAAAAATTTGTATTATTTTTGATTATTTATTTATTTAATTAAAATTGTATAAGATTGACAAATTATAAATTTAAGACTTTTACAGTGAAGAGGAAAAACATAATATGAACAAATTAAATATTAAAAGCAGAAGAAGTCAACTGAGAAAGCTCGATGAACTCTACTTAAATATATTAACAATAGTATAACTCACCTACGTCCTCGTGGAATTCGTCGACATCTGAAGCAATATTGTTCAACACAGTTAAAGCTCTCCCCAGTGGCATCTCCATTGGCAGGCTGGTTCTAAACCTTGGGAGAACAAACAATTCATGTCCACGATTTCTCAAATAACATTCTTAAGAATGGCTTTATCAAAATACGAAAACTCAATGTGGACTTTTGAATATGTTAACAAACTTCTACCAAGCGTCATATTTATGCAATCTTGTTTCTTCATCATGTAAATTAGTGGTAAAGAGTATTTCGCAGAACAGTGTTTTTTATCAGGGGCCACAGTACAGTTTTGGGGAGACACGGACCAATATCTATAAACAATATAAAATCAATTTATTGAAAACCATTTTGCGAAATGCGTAAATTGCTGGATTTTACAAATTGAAATGTCTGAGAAGAGCTAAAAAAAAGCTTTCACGTCGTTTCATTCTGGGAAATCCGTAAATTTCTAGAATTTTGGATTTGAAATTCTTGGAAGAGCTAAAAAAATGTCTCGCGCCTCTTCATTTTGGTAAATTTGAAAATTCCTGTGTTTTACATATGAAATTCTGGCAAGACCTAAAAAAAGTTCTCGTGTCTTTTCTTTTTTGGAAACCCCCAAATTCCTTATAAACAGATATGGGAACTACAGAAAAATATGAGATTCAAAAAGGCCCACGGGCTCAAAAAGGTTGAGAAACGCCGTAAAAGATTCATCCAACTCATTGGTTAATTTAGATTCTAATTGAATTAAAGTGTCGTACGGCACTGTAAAGAAAATTAGTATTTACACAGCAATAGCTAATGGCTTCACAATCAACCGGTTAATTGTATTCCTTTTTTATCTCCTTTTAGTATTAAACAAATTGAGAAAAAGAATCTTTTATTACCTTGAAGCAGTAAGAGGTAAACAAACCCATTGAAATTCAATACCACGAACAAATCATCTAATTAATAATCTGATTCACACGAAATGCCAATAAGTATCTTTTTTTGTTAAATGTTAGTTAGCAGAAATATTTAATGTGATACACAGATAATTTCTGCATTCTCACTTTTTCATGTTTTTTTGTTTGGTATTTAGTGCCTCTTTTATTTCCTGCATTTAATTATGAATCAGCATTTAATAATGTTGATCTTATTGTCTTTTACTTTTCCGGTTCTAAGCTCAAGAAATGCGACCCCAATACCCACATTTTCTTAAATATCTATTTTAATATGAGTGATACAATGTTTATAATTAAGGTATTCTTATATCATAGTTTTTTGGACCTTTTGTACTTTATATAAATACGCGATAACGCGATAGCGAGATAAGCGCCCGCTTATCAGCGATCGTTCGTAAGATAGCTTGGCTAAACGCGTCAGTTGCAAATTCATATTTATGCTGAGATGACGTATTTTTTATGCGCAACTTAAAATATGATTATTTATTTAAAAACCACGGATTTTTATAAAAAAATGTATGAGGAATGATGCAGAGAGATATTTTAAAGCCCTTAGACTATTTTGTTTTTGAAATTCATAAGAATAAGGCCAATAATGAAGAAACCACTGGGGTCCCTAAATGACCCCCATCGGCAGAGCAGTGTTTTTCTAGTCTCCGAGCCGCGAGAGTTAATATATCTTGAATTGAAATTGACACATTAAATAAATTGAATATAAAAACAACTAAATCTGCAAAAGATAAAGTGTCATTTTTTAATGCGCATTCTTATAATGGAGTTATCAAGTACACCTACGAGAACTGCTTATAACATAGTTGGTCAACTTTATTTTTTAAAAATAATAGGAATTTAAGGGATATGGCTAAGACAAGTCTAGTGGTAAATTATTCGCTTCATTATTTTAGGATTGGAAAGGTGAATGGGAATTTTTAAACATCTCAATCGTTTAATAAAGTCTTATAAAGGAAATCGTTAAATCGATTGAAAATATATTTTCGTATTGAGATTTGAAGCCGTGAAAACTGCCAGAGAAGCCAACGACGTTGACCACTGTTCTGCCGGTCCGACAACCTCATGGTGTTTATGAATTGAAATTATTTAAAAATTACTGAAATCGAGATACTGGAATAGTTTGTGTTTTTTTTCAATACCGTAATATTGACTTTAAAATAGAAAAAATCCCGGTACTTCGGTATCGAAAATTTTCCGTAATCATATTTTAAATGTACATATATAATTTAAACCATTAATAAGTTTGTTTGCGATTGATTGGAATATTTTAAATCTGCTCTGAGTTATATTAATATTGACTTTTTCCCAAAATGTCTTTCAATGATTAATTATTATTTTTAGAAACCGTGTGGTCTTTATAAAAATCAACCGTTTAATATTATGATAATGTTTTAGTTACGGTATTTAATTTATTTATCCGATTGAGATCCTAACTGGGCATTATTTTCTGGGCCTTTTCAACAAGAATTTTAAACCATCAAAAACTAATGATTGAAATTCATCATTTAGACCAGTGTTTCTCTACCTTTTTGGGCCCGTGGCCCCTTTTGAGTGTCCTTATTTTTTCTGTGGCCCCCATACCATTGTTTTGTCTTCCCATAAAAATTCGAACTTTAAGGAATTCCCAGAAAATTAATTTATTTTTTTAGCTTTTCCGAGGATTTCAGATTCTAAATCCCAGAAATTTGAAGATTTTCCCAAATAACCAGCGTGAGAGCTTTTTTTTAGCTCTTCCAAGGATTTCAAATTTAAAATCCTGGAAATTTGCGAATTAGCAGAAATTTTGGTATTTCGGAAAATTTGCTCGTGGCCCCCCTAAACTGTGCTGTTGCTCCCCAAAAAATCTCTGTGGCCTCCTTGAAAAACGCTGTGGCACCCTGGGGGGCCTGATTTAGACAACAATCACTAACATAAATATATCTTAATAAAACTTTATTACGGAGATTCAATGCATAAAAAAGTCTTGTTCTGTAAAATAAAAATATACCTCAACCCTGGATACGGAAAAAAGAAAAACTACTATATTTGCATATATTCAAATTCTATAAACCCTGACCTCGGCAGAAAATACCCGTGTATGTTAATTTCTTTTTAATGAAAAGCACACAAAGCTCATAGAAGAACACAATACAACTCTAGGCAACTGTATTTTCGTGAGGCCCTGGGAGGACGAAACTTATTTCCCATTTCTCCTCTACCCTAGCTTTACATAACCTTACCCAACTAAGTTCATTGTACCCATCCTTGGAGGGAAGGATCGGGGTAACATTATAGGCGCGAACTCTGTAAAAGGAGATGCCCTCAGTATTTCTTTAGCTAGAAAGTATTGTAGGTTGTTGCGGTAAACAAGAAGGTAGTTTAATGTTTTAAGGAACTTTGCACACATTTGCGTAAGGTGAGATTTTTTAATATAATTTATATCAAGAATAAAAGAATAAAGAATAAGGATAAAAAAACTAACTACAGAAGATTGTTTACATGAAAAAAATAATTAAAATCACTTAAATATAACATAATGAAGGTGGTTTTAATAATACCATGTCCCATAAAGGGTGTTCACTAGGGTATCTAATCTCGGGATCCTGTCCAATTCTGTGATCCCGAAATACCAGGGTTGCGACAGTGCTTATCCCGGGATTTCGGGATTGAGAAAATAAATTAAAACATGGAAGAGCAAATAAAAAAAAATAAAAAAAAAATATTTTTGTTAAGCTTGCAAATCACAAATACGTAAATTTCTGGGTTTTCTCAATTGAAAATTTAAAATCCCATTTCAAAATCGCAGACCAAAATTTTTCTCAATATCGAATCCCAATTTATACACGATTTAATGTAGATTTTTCAATCTCGGAATCCTGGGATTGAAAAATTGACAATCTCGAAATCCAGGTTTGGATACTCTAGTGTTCACCGTCAATATTTGGTGGATAGACATTATATTAAAAAAATAAGACACTCATTTGTACTTATTTGTCTTTTATTCACTATGATCAGCACCTGTTTTTCTCATGACGAGCATTATCAACTGAGGAGCACGTAATTAACTTTCTTTATAGTAATAAAATCATAAAAAAGCAAGTCGTTTTTAAAAACTGATGTTTTTTACCTCTCAAGTCATTTTACGTGCACGCCAATTTCTTTTGTTGTATATTTACAATAGTAAGAATTGATTTTATTTAAAAAAATGATTTCATATAAGAATTTGATTGAAATCCCAGTTACAAATGCTTTTTATAGTATTTTTTTCATACAAAAAACTATAAAAAGTTTCAAATAATGTACAGTTTTTAATACTCAATTTATAGAGATAGTAAAATTTGTGAATTTGATACATTTTAAATACAAAAATAATTATTTTTATCAGAATTAATATTTCATTTTTCATAGAATATGATATTTTTCGAGTGCTGTATTTTATTTATTTCGATAGTATTTATGTTTCAAAACGTTTATTATCGAAAATATTTAAAACTAATAAAAATAACAGTTATTTATTTAACAAAAAATAAATTAACATATTTCGTATTGATTTTATATACTACTTAAAATAACAGTAAATTATGTAAAATACATGTCAATAATTAATTTATCAATCAAAATCACTAGTCCCTTGAATAAAATGAGACTTAATCATCCAAAAGCAATTTGTAATTTAAAATAATACATAATTTTATCATTGGACAGTCTCCTTAATACATAATAAACTTCAAAAGCTTTTCATTTATTGAGAACCTTTATATAAAATGTACAAAGAAAAAACCTGGCATTAGTAGTATTGCTAGTCAGTGGGGTGCGGAGAGTAAAAATATGCTTGGCACTTCAAATATTTTATATTAGATCCTATTTAGTTCGGTTTTAGAAGTTGCAAAAAATAATGATAATTCAATTGTAAATGAAAAAAAATTGTTACATTTTTTTAAAAACTCTTTTTCAGTTTATTTGTTATATAAACAATATATTCCTTTTATATTTATCCTCATTGCGAGCATTGTCAACTAATAATAAAAATATATAAACAGTACTATTTATACAAAATTAAATTTAAATAAAAGATGTAAACAACAATTGACAATGAAAAAAGTTTACAAATTACAGTACAAGTGGCTCTATAATTACGCAAAATTAAAATGTTTAACACATATAACATATATTTAAAAAATAATCTAAGATTAATAAATTTTAAGCAATGACTATTATGACTACATTCTCATGACTATTAATTTACATGCTCCCAATTTATTCTTACGTTGGCGAAACTATGACCCAAAAACTTTTGTTTCTAAAAACTTACACCTCGCTTAGGAAGTATGAGTCACTAGTTCCAAGGACCGTTCGATTGATCAACTCATTTTCTAGAGAAGTGGACATTTTTAGTGATAGTATTTGTGAACTGTTTGTTAAATTTTACTATTTTATTTCTTGATTTTGTATGTTGTTTTTGATGTATTGTGTAGTTTTATTTTATATTTTGTCTCTTTATATTTGTCAAGTACATGGCGAATTGGCGTCAGCTGTTATGTCATGTACTGTACTTTTAATTTTAATCAATAAAAAAAAAAAAACAAATTTGGGAAATTTTTAACAAAGTGAAATTCTACATTACTAAATGATAATTTTGTGTTTTTCCCGCTTCCAAGTAATCATTGATAAAAACACACTAATTATTATTTGGTGAAAACACAAAATTTCCACTGATCTATTACTGTTAGCTAACAATATTTCCAGATATATAAAATACTCTTTCGTATGGGTAATGAAGTATGTAGGTCGTATAGTTTTTAAGACTAGCAATAAAAGATCTAAATTTGTTGTTCTTTTGTTTTAAGACTAGTTGATGTCAAATTCCTTCAGTGTTTTTTTTATTATTTATATGTACTCGTAAACTGTATTCATGCCCAAGTTCACAATAAAAATATCTTCAGCACATTCATTATTTATTTAACAACTATGACAGTTTCAAGTAAAAACACTAACGTCTTTTTATTAACTCAATGTCTGCCACATCCGAGATATCTTGTAAAATTGTTCGTGCTTAACACGCCAGATACGTGTTAACTCGTCAATAACTAATTAAATTAATAATTTCAAATTATAGCCGACGTGCTAGGTAATAATTACATACTTTTTTCCACGGCACCTAAATGGTTAAGTAAATAAATAATTATTCTAATTTTAAAAACAGCGTTTTCAATTAAAAAAAACGGATTTTGAATGTCACAAATTTCACTTGAAAACCGATATACCCTATTTTTTATCCATGTCCGCTCCCAATGTGGAGAGTATGGCCTCTTGATGGAAGTATCTTAACAAAAGTTGTAACCTCTCTTTTCCGAATAGCGTAAGGATAGAAGGATATGGCTAAGACAGGACTAGTGATTATTTAATCGCTCTAGCTACGCCCAGTTATTGAAGAATCGGAAGCGTGGGAGACATAAATCGATAAATCTATCGAAAAAATGATGTTCGTACTGGGACTCGAACCCGTGAGGCCCGGCAGGGAAGCCAACAACACAAACCACTGTGCCATAGGACCCGACAGCATAAGTCTATAGCATTCATAATTTTCTTTTCTTGTGCATTAAATTTATTCATACTTCTCAGGGGCTGTGTTAACTAAAAGGAATGATGCTTTTATTTTGCTTTTGATTATTTGTGAAAAAAAAACATCCTTCTCAGTGCTGAATATTATAAAAGAATATCTTTGAAAAAATAACACTGTTTGAATTTCATTTCACATAAGAGACTAATATTTTACGTGAAAACTATGCACCGAGAGAGATATAACAATAAATCCTCATTCTGCTACCTTTACGATCATTTTAAGTAAATGACTAACAACAAGGCCGTGTACCAGGTATTTGGTCAAGTACACATCTTTGACTTCAGTTGCAGAGCTGACAGATTCAAATTACACGACGGAAATAGTTATGTATTCATGTTCTAAGGCACGGTTTCTCAACCCCTGGGGACTACAGCATGTTCCAAGGAGGCCACAGAAAAAAAGTAGTATAATATAAAAATAGGGTTTGAAAATCCTTAATCCTAATTTCGTGAAGAGCTAAAATAAGAAAAAATGCTCTCGCATCGTTTCATTTTGGGAAATCTGTCAGTTCCTGAATAGAAAATATTTATATAAAAAGGGTACACAGATTTTGCCGGCAGTTTTTCGGCATCTTCACTCAGTTCAAGTTCATCCGTGCACTTGAACGCCTGAAGATGCCAAAAGGCGAAACCCGGGTCGTTAGTAACAAAATCCGTGTGAATCTATATAATTTGAACGATTCAAATTTAATATTGAAATTCCACCAAGCACCTTCAGTCGAAATCTTAAATTATGAAAAGGATAGCTCGCCAAATATTTTTGAAATCAAAATTGTCCCTTTGACGAAAATTTTTGTGAACCTCTGGTTTAGATAATCCACTTGGGTTTCATGTAATCAATATTAAGTGCGAGTAGAGTAAAATAATATTGTTTAAATTTGTAAATTTCTAAGAAGATCTAGGTCGAATATCAACGAAACCTTTATCATTAATTATCTCCGTGTATTTTCTACATCGTAACGCTACTGACAGTAAGATGGGTCACGTAAGATCAATACATCTTATTATCATATAAATTCTTTCTCTACGTTACGAATCAAACAACATCAAAGTTCATTGAACATCCCTATACTTACACAGATTAAATACCCTTATCTAACCTACTTGATGGATAAAAGACAAGAGTGTTACGTATTCAACAAAAGCTCCAAATCAAATTTCTCGTTACGTGAAATTGTGATCTTCTCTGCCATGCATTTATTTTTTATTACGTTTCTGTATTGATGATTAAAATGGATTAAATCAACAAGATACTTCAATTTGCATTACATTACTGTTGACATAAAGAAAGTATTAGAAAAATTTACACTGACCTATAAGTAAAAATATTTAATACACGATCGAATATTTTTTAACGATAAATCAAATTTTAACTTATTTGTGTTGAGTGTGTAATATATAATATGTATGAATGACTGAGTTACGAAAACTACTCTGGAAGCTTTTTTTTTGGGTAAATGACGAAAAATTGCTGTACATACATTTTTTTTAATTTTAAAAAGATCTTTCCGTCATTTATTTTGACAAAGTATAATGTTTAATTATTATTTTACTTACGACGCATTGCATACCTTTTTTTCGACTAAACTGATGCTGTTTGCACATTTACAATAAAGCCCTAGATTTCATACAAAAACAACACATACAACTTGAAAAAATAAGTAAAGAATATTTTCCTAGCTTAGCAAAACTATATGACACCTAAATATAAATGAAAACAAACCCTTAAAAAATATAGAAAGCTTTTTCTGTAAAAGCTTTGCAACAGAGCTTGCCGGATATTGCAGTTTTAGCTTAAGCCAACAGGATAACACGTTGGCTGTATTTCTACCATAAAAATGGTCAAGATATGTTCGGTAATGGGTTTCCAAGGACACTTTAATGCCGTAATGTTATAGGTTACCATAAAAAATGCAAAATCTTCACAATTTCTGAACTTCAGTTCAGTTGAGAAAAAATATATGATATTAGGTTGTTTGATTGTTTCGTATTTTCTAAATTGTGTTCATTTGCGTACACAAGTCTAGAAACATAATTTAAAAAAAAACAACCTAAAATTTCAATGAATTCAACGATTGCTTTGTGGAAATTATTTTTTTATATAAATTTAATTAAAAGACATTTCTTATCTTTTGATAAAATAAACATATTCTGAAATATATTGAAATTTAATAATTTACAATAAAATGAAAAGCTTTCTTAAATATGGTCAGGATAAGATGTCACGTGTACTATGATAACTCGATTGTCTAGTTCCATAGAACGATAAGTCCAGAAATTGATGTTTTGAGTTACATATATTACCCATTACATTCGAAATAAATTCTTCTATATTTCCACAAAAATTACAATAGATAATAATACTAGTTTTTCTCAGTTGACTGATGTTTGCTTGTGGAATAAAGGAAATATAATCTTTTGTGTTCATTTCATATTATACAACTCGAAATTTATTTTAAGGTTTAATTACGTTGTATGCATTCGAATTGAATTGACGTAATGACTAAATGATTTCCTAAAAATATGTGAAAAATAATATTATGACATTCTTCAAACTATTGTTACATGTCTTTTAAGGTTGTTTACTGTCAATACTTGGTGAAGAGATTATATTTTTAAAAACACAAAATTTATTTGTTAATTTCACTCGTTCATGACCAAATCGATCTGATCTTTTCAAATTAAAGTGGAGGTAAGATAGTACAATGATATTGTATGTTTTTTTGAAGTTTAGATGTGTCAAAAACTTAGGTCAGCCATATCTCAAAACCAACAATTTCTAATACTTTCGATGGATTAGGCGGTAATTTGTGGAGTGTCATTTTAATATAAAATAAATAACTTAGATTATTCGCGTTTTGTGCGGTTTATGTATTGATTTTTTTTATAATATATCAGAATAGTAAATTAAAATCATTCGTACTTAAGCAAGCATTTGCATAAGTGTTGTCTGAGGATGCCTCTGAAGAGAGGCGAAACACGTGTCTCATTTTGTATCACAATACGTGGAATAATCTAGGTTATTTTATTTTACACTAATTTCTAGTTGTAGCAATATGAAACTTAGTCATTGATATTTCTCCCTACACAATAATATAATAAAATTTATCCAAATGTATTAAAAGCAATTTTTTGTATATAGTGACTAATTTTTTAATTGATTGCAACGTAAGATTATAATGTAATTGAGTAGTAGAGTTGTTTGCTTACGTGTGGTTTAATCAATATTTAAAACAGTTTTTGAACATTTTATTTTATTATAATTAGCTGATAATGTCCTGTTGAATTTAAACCAGTCCTGTTGTTTAATATAAATGTGATAATTTATATATTTTTTAAGTATGATGTTTATAATTCTTCTCTCTATTTTATTGACTGTGGAAAAGAAAAAAGGATGTAATCCACAGTTTTTACAAAATAGCTTTTTTCGTTAATTAAATGTATTAGAACATGATACACATTCTATCAAAAAGATGTAAGCTGCAAAATGCCAAAATTAGTATATGAAAATATGCTTTTTATGTTTGAAAAATATGTGCTGTGAAAAATTGAAACCAGAAAAAACACTAAAATGAAGATTTTTCCTAGATAAATTCTTTAATTAATATTAGGATGTATGTCAATTAAAAAACCAGTTTAGAATATTTAAGACTTTCGACTGAAGGTGCTTGTGGAATTTAATATTAAACGTTTCAAATGATGTACATTTACACATATTTTGTCACTAACGATCCCAGGTTTGCATTTAGGCATCCTTCAGGCGTTCAATGTGCACGGATGAACTTAAACTGACGCTTAGCAAATGATTTTTTCGTGTTTATATAATAAATAAATGCATCACTGAGCTTAAAGCTATTGCTGACGTAAAGGATAAACCCATGTGAATGCCCACAGAATTGAGTAGTGAATAGTTTTAAGAATTATATTTATTTTGTTGGTCGGAAAAGGTTTTATGATTATATTTATATAGGGTATAAAAGTGGCGACCCAGGCATGTTTAATATTTCATTAAAAATCGGAAGACTGTTCAATCTGTTTATTTATAGAATTCCAGTTTAGAAATCTCCGTGCACTTGAAGGTTGTGTATATTTCATAATTTGCGGGCATAATGTGTGGGTTACGTCCTTTTTCCTTTCCACAGTCGATATGTAACTTCGAACTTTTTATAATTCACGTACTTAATATACGACGGAATACGTCGACGATAGTTTATTATGAAACAAAACTAAAAGGCTTTTCATGAAAGTTATGTCAAATAATCACAAGTTTATTTTTACTTCATTACATATTGGCAAAATTCCAAGCTTTGTCTGTGACAAGCCTTCTTAGAAGATCTCCAATAGAGCTTCTCCACTTTCAAAGTTTTAGTATTCAGATATTGTCTAGCGATTGTCAAAAATAAGTCGTGAGGTGAAAGTTGAGTCACGTACAACACTTGAAATTTTTTGAAATATACTAGTATGTTGAAAGATAATGCATGGGTACATTTTCACCTTTTCTCAATTATTAAGAAACCCTTTGACATTTTAAAATTCAATATACTCGATTAATTAATAATGGCTCGCATTTTTTCGGTCAGAATTTATATTAAATGGTCATAATATATCGGTCAGAATATTTAGTAATAATTTTAATGAAATTAAAAAAAAAACCTAACCTTACCTAACTTAACCAAAATGGTTATTTAATATTCTGACCATACATTTTTTTATCCAGACCATGTAATTTGTTCTCATTAATGTGTGTATTATTTGTAAGTAAAATGAAAAGCATAAATACAAAATCGATCATTTTGTTATTCTACAGGCTTAACAACCAGCGGGGGGCTATTTTCATGTACAAATTTTTTATTAGCTATTTCAAAAATTCAAATTTAAAAAACCAGGAATTGTCAAAAATTTGGGACCGTTTTTTTTACCTCTTTTGCAGAGTTTAAGCAAATAACATGTTTTGTCGGTTCCCGATAAAAACTAGGGAGTTTATGGATTTGCCCGTGGCCCTTCAAAACTATGCTGTGGCTCCCCAAAAAAAATATCATTGGAACATGCAGTGGCCCCCGGTTGAGAAACTGTGATCTAGATACTAATTTCAACGATCATAAATATCGACTGTGGAAAGTAAAAAGAACTCAACCCACAGTTTTTTCAAAACAGTTTTTTTTCGATAACCACAGTGTATCAAACTTGATACACGCTCTATCAAAAGGATGTAAGCTAAAAATGTCAAATTAGTATCTAAATTTTGCTTTTAAGTTTGAAAAAAGATTAGCTTGTGAAAATTGAAACCAAGAAAAAAATCTGAAAAAAAGATTTTTCCTAGACAATTTCCTTAATGAATATTAGATTATGTCAATTAAACATAAGCTTAGAAGTCTCCGTGCTCTTCAAGGTTGTGTATAATTCATAATTTGCATATGGCCCAAAATCATCAAAACATGTTTCTTGCGCCTCCTGTAAAATTTGCTTTGTGTTGGTTACGTCCTTTTTCCTTTCCACAGTTGATATTATTGTATAAGTATTTAAAATTGTGAATACTAAAATTTTTTATTGCTGTTTGTAAAGATTTCTCAAACACATACAATATCGTAGTACATGGCAATGGAACAAAAAATCAGATCAATCTGTCAGACAATCGATGAATTAATTTAAACGAAGCGAAATACATGAAAGCTATTTAATCGTTTCAGAACCCACTCACGTAAAACTGTTGAAAATAATTTTACAAAGGAAACCAGGACACTGCGGTGATAAGAGAATTTGTGCTGAAGAAAGAACAAGTTTTATCAACGCACGCTTCCTCTGGAAATCCTTCGGTTAAATTATTGTCAGTTGCGGCTTGGAGGCGAATTTCGGCTTCACTTTCGAACTTCCAGAGCCGGGAAAGGGGGTTTTTGTTGCCACAGAAATTGAAAATATACACTTACTCGCATTTTTAATTGAATTATAAAAATATATTAATTTTACTCCATGTTTTATTTCCATCTATAATTTACCTACTAAAGTCATTTAGTTTCCTTTCATTTCTAGAATTGAAAAAAACGGCTGTTTTTATGACGGCGTGATATAAAAATAGTTTAAAACCATATTTTTTATTTCCATTTAATAGGTCAGGGGTGGGGAACCTTTTAATTTCTAAAGGTCAAATTGATTTATTTGATTCAGCATATGGCCGTAGTAAAGAAAACGTTGACACCCCCCCCCCTCCGTTTCTTCCACTGTCGAACATATAATGGGTTTATTACGCTCTTTTTTCAAACGTTTGCGTATGATTTTTTTATCAAAGTGACCCATTTGTTCAAGTGAAAAGGTCGCATTAGAGAAGCCAAAAGGCCCCAGGTTCCTTTCCACTGACCTAGGTAATCATGCCCATCATGTCCGCTCCCAATGTGAAGTATATGACCTCCTCCTAAAAATATTGCTTTTTAATCAGTTGCTTACCGTTCTTTTTTTCGAAGATAGAATGAACAGTATTAAGACAGGACTAGTGGTAGGCCGCCTGTGTGGTCGAATGGTCAACGTCGTTGGCTTCAGTTACGGAGGTCCCGGGTTCGTATCCCGGTACGGACAGTTTTATAAAAAAATGATTTTTCAATCGATTTAAGAATTTCTGTTCGAAGGCTTCAATGCATGTGATGTTTTGAATTCTCCCTCCCACCCATCCTATCCTTTGAAAAGAGCGTATCGAGAGCGATTAGCTAACCACTAGTCCTGCAAAAAACAATGTGGTAAGCATATCCCTTTTGCTACGTTCTGATATTTTAGAGTTTGAGGGAATTTTCTTGTATCACAAACATCCATGCATTCGAACAGGTATCGATTTGTATCAAATCGTGTTTGTATCAATTTATACTTTCTAGCGGTCGTCGGATTGCCTAAATACCAATTGCGGCACTGTTTAATACTCTCTTCTGGTAATTGTCCTTAAGAAGCATTTCGAAGGACATAACACTAAGCTGTCACATAACTTTATATGAAAGCCACACATTTTCGCTCTTTTTACCAAGTGTAATTGCCCTAGATATGCAAATGCATACCTACATACATTTAATTCTAGTGTCTTAGGCTAAGAATTAACCAAGAAATGGGCCTCTCTTAACTGCGAGAGTAAAATTATTGTTAGTATGCTTCACCCGTTTCATTGATAATTTAACAATAATGGATCTAGTTCGGAAACTATTTCAAACACTCACTGTGTCCATTGTCTGTAGGGCTGTAGACGCTACTACGACTCCGATTTTTAAAATGTCGAATTGAATTTTCTACAATTGTAGTCACCCTAACAACGCTCTAAAGAACAAGTTGGTGCGTTTACAGGAACTGATAAAAAACCTTTAACAGTGAATCTTTGATTTTACATTTTTTAAGGAACCGTAATAAACAAATGAAAACTGTTGGAAATATTAAAATAATACCCAAATAAATTTGAATCGATACATTCACACAATTTTTGTCACTTAGAACCCTGGTTTCGTCTTTCGGCATCTTCGGGCGTTCAAGTACACGGATGAACTTGAACTGACATTCAGTAAATAAATGTATCGTGCTTATAGAATTAATAAATGTATCACCAAGTTCCAGGCCATTACTGGCGATTTTAAATTACATTTTGAGATATTTTATCAAAAATATAAAAATGCTTTATTTTCACCGTTGCTTAAAGAACAATAAAATATAATTATTATTTTGACGGGTAAACTTTTTTCCTTTCTGCATCACTCCGAAGACGATGTCTCCTCAATGATACAGTTAAGATACATGTTTTTAGGCAATTTTATAGGTAACAATAATAATAATTAGAAATATAAAGAGATACTAATAAAGGTTATTTAAATAATTAAATAATAAACACGGAAAAAAAATAATTAAATAATAATAAGCAAGAATGATAGTTAATGGCACTATTGAGACAACTTTTAATTTTGAAACAGATATAATATGATTAAGGATTGAATGGTGAGGGGCAGGGAAGGTAAACTTTTTCTCCAAAAGAAGTAGCAAATTTCTTGAAGTGAGCGAAATTTTCTGGAGATGAAACTAGATCTGGATGCCCGATAGGACCATCACGGTTATTTCTACATAACGAAAACAATATACCTCTTTCAACAGACATAATCGAACAATTCCAGAGAATATGCTCTGAATCTTGATTACTGTCACCACAAGGACAGTGTGGGTTAGGTTTGATTTTAAATTTATGTAGCTTGGCATTAAACGCACCGGGTAAACTAATACAATATTTTAAATAATTATAGTAATTGGAAATTCGATGTCAGTATATAATGAATCGCTTGGAATTTAAATCTTTTCCATTGCTCAAGTATCAGATCTAAAATGATATTGTTGGCTATTGCAAAACATGTACAAAATAAAATAAAATACACAAAAATATATACAAATAAAATATGCCACATCCATCTATGGTCCGTTAAGAAAAACATTTTTGAATCAAGAAAGTACAAAATAGGTCCTACCTCAGACTCAAACCTATCACTTCGTCTCCGAAAAATTGAAATCTAGAAAAAATATTCTTATGAATATTAAAAAACCTACCATTAAAATAAAAATAAATGTTTTAGTAATAAATGCCCGAGTATCAGATCTAAAATGATATTGTTAATATGAGTTATTGCAAAAAAAGTACATAATAAAATAAATTACATAGAAATACAAATAAAATATGCTACACCCATCTATTGTTCGTTGAGGAAAGCATTTTTTTATTAAGAAAATGAAAAACAAGTTTATCTCAGGTTCAAACCTATCGTTTCGTCTGCGGAAAATTCGAATTTAGAAAAACTTTTTACAGTTACCTATACAGTTAGTGTCATCTAGTGCATTATAAGATAAACTTATTTTAATATATGAAATCTGTACTCAATCCAAAATTTATGGTTTCGTCTTAAAAAAAGTTACAAAATTATTTTAATAGATGTCATTTTGCTTTAAGTATATTTATTAATAAAAGTCATTGGTTTGTTCTGTGAAATTTAATTCATAATAATAACTCGACGTTTTTTTACAAAATCACAACCAATGCTTTCCAATTAACTTTATTTGTTAGATAAAGGCCCGAGTTATTGATGAATTACATTAATGCTTCTTGACTATTAATGGTTTTAAGTGAAAAAACTCCTGCGCACACAAAACATTTAAACCTGTCAAAAAACAGTCAGTTCTCGCAAACGTATTCCTTCTTCCCTGCGGTTTGCTATTACAAAATATTGCAATCTTTAAAAAGACTAAGACTTCATTCATGTTGGATTTTTTTTTCTTAAATACATCTGCCATAAGCAGCTTAATGACTAAACAGTGCTGACAACTTTGAAGCGATATTGCATTAAAAAAATAATGAAAATCAATGGCTTTTGGCCTTTTGTAAGAAACTTATCCTCATGAAGAGTGAGTATGTTTAATACGTTTGAGTGAAGTAAACGTCAGAGACTATTTCGTTTGTGGTATCTATCATTAAACAAAAATAAAATTTTAAGAGGCACTTTTACACATATTTTTAAGACACTTAGTTTAAACATGCACACGTTTAGATTATTAATTTTTCTTGCACTCAACATTCGTACAAATTTCTAGAAACCAATATTTTAGTACGAAAGTCAAGAAACGTCTGTGCAATATTTTTCAATATTTCTCAGTAGGGTCTCTAATCACGGGATCCTGTCCAATTTTGTGATTTTGAAATCCCGGGATTATGACAGTACTAATCCGAGAATTTAGGGATTGAGGACAAGAAGTGCAAAATTCTTTAATAAAATGTCTTTCTTTTTTTCAGTTTAGTAATTTCCCGGAATTTAAAAACTGCCGAACAAAAATTTCTCAAAATCACAAATCCACAATTTTCATATACCCCACCCCAGTTCTACATTGGTGAGAAATTTTATTACTACGAAAACTGACTGCTTCATCTTACAAATCTCCCATAAGGGAAACGAGCTTTAAGTCTGCATAACAACGAAGGTGTGAAATCTTTTTATAAGAAAATAAAATCTAGCTTACAAGAGTTTTTAAAACATCTCAGAGGACCAAGGCTTATCTCGTAATCGTTATTTATACATAGGGTGAATAGGCCTCCAATGGCATTCTTAAAAAATACTTTTTTTTTCATTTTGAAAAGTATTTTCAACGTTGTCGCTCTGCTTTTGACATTTTTGCTACTATGATTGTGGTCAACTTTATTGTCACGGTCACCAAACACACCATCTGTACGTAATGTCATTTCTTTTTTTATCGCTATTGCATTATAAAAGGCATCTGGCTGTGTAATAAGACCGGCTAAAAAAATTCATTTTTTCTTTTGGCTGTAATTGAGGTGTATTGCTTTTCATAAATCGGATTTAAAGGTTTTGTAGTTAAATTTGCAATATTTCGAAGCTGATTTTTTCAACTTAGCAGCATAATTTTCACTAACTACCATTGTTTTTTTTTACTATATAATGAAACGGTATTTTATTGACATACATATAACAACTTTTAATATAAATAAAACGAGACGAAATATATAGTTAATGTTAATAATCAGTATACACTATATATCAATGAATGCACTATTTCCAGGGATCTGAAGTGGAGCAGTGGAGCAATAAGTATTTGGCCGGAGCACGAAAATTTGTTGTGCGCCACTGCTCCGATGTATATAACATTTATTTTAGTTTTATTCAAAATTGAAAAATTAAAGGTTTTTTTAAATATATTTTCATGTTATGATAAATTTAATATTTCATGATTTTTTTTAACAATGGTATTATTTCATACGAGGGCAAGCCTGACATCGATGCATAACCTCACTTTTTATATTTCTGCGTGGTCTTCCTCTTTAAAATCAGGGAACTGGAGCGAAGCACGGAGCTGGAGTTAGTATTTAGGTGACAGAGCGGAGCAACTCAAAACAGTGGCTGCTTCAGATCCTTGATTATTTCATGATTTTTTTTTTGATCTTTCGAAAACCGCGTAGAACTGAATATTAGAAAATATTGAAATTTAAAAACCGGTATTTCTAAAAGCCAGTTTTTGTATTAGCCCTTGATGGTATTTAACAATTTCACTAGGTTTATTATCGACACTTCTACTGTCAAAAAAATACATGAATGAAAAATGATGCCATGTGGAGCTTCAAGTACCAGGACGCGTCAGCGTCAAGGTTCTTCCAGTCTCCTTCATCGATAAAGATTTTGAAAAATTGTAAATTGCATCCCCTTACCGTCGTTCGCAGACGGAAGGGCGCGATCACTACAGAGATAAGAAGTTCACGGGAACTCCATATGCATTATTTTGCAAATCACATTCCATATGCTTCCTCCATACTATATCCGTACATGTACACACACATGCGGATACATACACACACACATACAGTATACAAATTGTTTTTAAACAAAGAGAGTCATTTTCGTGATGCTAAGTTCGTTCTAAAATTGACAATTTTATACGACATAAGATCTATGGAGGGTCGTCGAGCAGGACTGCTCTGGGTCTAAAACGATTCTCAGGCAGTGTCTCGTCATAGTTGTGGAGATCAGAGATCGTTGGGTTAGAATGTTTTCCTACCTCGCTGTGAAACTTTTGTGATATTTCACGAACGAACTCGCGGATGGTAGGTATTTTCAAGTCTCTGTGAAGCAGCGAGTTACGCACGTACCACGGGGCGTTACATATCTGTCTCAGTGATTTATTTTGGACAATCTGGAGAGTCTTCATATGTTTACGGTGAGCATACGTCCATATTGGAGCAGCGTACACCATGATTGGTCGAGTAATTGCTGTGTAAAGGAGCAGCTTGCTTTTGAGAGTAAGTTTGCTTCTCGCGTTAAGCATAAAGTACAACCTTGCCTTTGTAGCATTAGCTTGACGTTTTTTAATCGCGACGTGTTCATTAAATTTAAGTCGACTATCTAGCGTGAGTCCAAGATACTTAACCGAATTGGACCACTTGATCTCTGCGTTGTGCATGCGTATGCAAGCAAAATTAGGTTTTCTAATAAAACCCTTTGAAAACATTACTGCCGCGCTTTTTTCGGTATTAATTTTGATTCGCCATTTGTCGCACCAGTCTGCTATTGTATCGGCAGCTGATTGAACCTGCGTGACAGCGCCTTGTCGATTTCGAGATTTAGCTAAAATAGCCGTATCATCTGCATATTGTGCTATAATTGCGTCGTTTTCTCCGCCGGAAGGAATGTCATAGGTGTATATATTGTATAGTATGGGTCCCAAAACAGAGCCTTGCGGAACTCCCGCCCGAGTTGACCTTGATGAGGATCGAATTCCATCCATTTTAACGTTGAAACATCTGCCTGTCATGAATGAGTTGAGAATTTTTACCAGCGGTGACCCTATACCAGCCTTCGACATTTTGAATACAAGCCCTTCGGTCCATACTCTGTCGAAGGCTTTTGCGATATCTAAAAAGAGGCCAGCCGTGACTTCTTTAAGAATGAATCCACTTGTGATAAACTCCGTTACTCGGAGGAGTTGGTGGTTTGTCGAGTGGCTAGCACGAAAGCCGTGTTGAGTGTCTGGGATGATTTTTTTCACCGTAACTACTTCTTGTAACCTAATCTTAATTACACGCTCTAAGACTTTGCTCATTGCGGGGAGCAGACTTATTGGCCGGTGATTTACTGGAAGAGTATGATCTTTTCCAGGTTTTGGAATGAGAATAATATCAGCTTCTTTCCATCGTGCCGGAAAATATTGTAATCTCAAGCACGCATTGATAATGTTTACTAGCGAATTAATGCCCTTTTCCGGAAGCTGCTTGAGAGCCTTATTACCAATTTTGTCATTGCCCAACGCTTTCCTGTCAGGTAAGTTTTTGATGAGACTTTCCACTTCGGCAAATGAGGTGGGATAGATAATTTCGCCGTCTGCATCTTGAGATTGATCTAGAATTAACTTTGCAGCGATTTCTATATCAAACGCATTTTTATTCATGACTAAGTTGCTTGGGTCAATTGAGTTAGGTGTAAATTGGCTTTCAAGGCTATCTGCAAACTCTTCAACTTTATCACTGATGGTGAAAACAGGTCCCTTTGGTCCGTAAAGCGGCATCAGAAAATGATGCCAATGATACAGATGTTGTTAAATAAGTCATTTGATTTAAATAAAAGCTTGAATTAATATTTTTTTCAAATAGGGTTAAAGTCAATAAATATCTTATATCAATATGAATTAACACTCCACGTACTTAAACACTTTTACTTAATTAATATCATGCTTCTTTTGATAAATTGTAAAAATATTTTTCCAATTGTCTCAGATTTCACTTAGTATTATATACATACAATTTGTACATGACTTATTAGGTATAAGCTTTCCAGACGAAATTTCCTCCTCCTTCACACACAAATTTATACAACAAAAACTACAGTGTGGTCTTGCACAAATATCGTCAAAAACAACAGTTTCATATTCTCGTAAATATGTTTTAGATTTAGAGTTACTGGTATAGAAAAATAACTAAGATTAATGTGTGCTTAATATATATGGGCCCATTAGTAAAAATGTAAAACTTTTTTCTTTGAAAACTTAGTACAATTACGTCTTTACTTGGTGTTTTGGTGGATTGCATATTTTTATTTTACTGAAATAACACTATTGAATCGTGCATACTATTAACTGAAATCACTTCACTTTTACGATACTTTAAGAGTCGTAGAATATTACAACGCAGAGAGATTTTTTTTTTAATACTATTTGGCTCACTTTATCTCTAATGGGCCCAATGTTACTTTACCGAAGAATGAAACGAATAATACAAGAATAATAATTACGTCTTTACTTGGTGTTTTCGTGGATCGTATATTTTTATTTTACGGAAATAGCCACTATTGAAATGTGTATTGACCACTTGAATACCAAGCGGACACAGGTGTGCAAGACATTTAAAAAAAATCAAATACTTGGTATTCTAATAGAATGTAAGAAATTTTTTATGAATTTGTGTAGTGCCACTTATACTGAGTCAATATAGGTTTTTAAAATATCGAATTCGAGTGTATATTAGGCAAAATTATTTTTCTCAAAAACACGCAGTATCTCTGGAACATATTAATGATTTATTTGCGCGGTATTCAAACGGTTAACTGAGGTTACTTCACTTTTAAAATACTTTAAGACGTGTAGAATTTTACTGGCTGGGTCACGTGCTGCGGATGCCTCCGAAAAGCCTCAATCTTGCCTGCCTCTTCTTTCGACCTGTGGGATTCCGGCGCCCCGGACGTCCGTCGGGTACAATCCATAGGATGTACTCGGCCAAACTGAGGGATGCTGGCATGTCATGGGAGGAAGCAAAACAATTGGCGGGAGACAGGGAAACATGGAGGTGTCGCGTGGCGGCCATATGCTCCACATAGAGAGCGAACATGGCCAAAGAAGAAGAAGAATATTACAACGCATATAACTTATTTTTTTTCTAAAATACTGTTTGGCTCACTTCATCTCTAATGGGCCCAATGTAACTTTATCGAAGAATGAAACGAAAAATACAAGAGTAATAATTAGTGAACGCTAAAAGCATCCGATGTGAGAAAACAAAAGTTACACGCCAAGGCAAACAATTAACGGAGTGTTTTTGCACGATACAAATTACAACGTCAATACCAGAATCTGGATTGGCTGTTTTTATAAATTGTTTGCTTATGTCCGTGGATTGTTTCCAAAAATAATAAAGTCTAATTAAACGCCAGCCAACTAACTATTAATGTCTGGTAAGTGAATGGCAAACGCTTTCCGTATCGTTTTATATATATTTTTGATAGAACACTTTCTCTCAGTCAACAATTATGCATAAATATTTTATCACAATTGTTTTATATATATGGGAAAAAAATTAAAAACATTATACACGATAATTATCTATTCTATACATCATCATTAAATCAATTTAAGTTTTGAAATAAACATCGTTGTCAAAACAACTGTCAGAAATGTGATAATTGTTTTTTAATAATGTTAATTTGATAAACTTTATGAAATTTTAATAACAAGAATATCCATTTGTTACTCAAAAAAATGTTTTAAGCATGTATATTAACAGTAGGACAATCTGAAGATCTTTCGAGGTAATGGTAGTTTTTTTGTTTATGTGGAGCATATGGACTACTAATGGATTTTATCTCAACAGAAGTATTTCTACGAGAACAGTTGCTCAACCTCTCTTTTTCCAAAGAGAGTAGGAATATAATGATAGGGCTAGGACAGGACTAGTACTAGGACTAGACTAGATGGGTAGGAGGGGGGAATTCAAGACATCAAATACATCCGTGCCTTCGGACGGAAAGTCATAAATCGGTTGAAAAATCAATTTATAAAACTGTCCGTACTGGGATTCGAACCAGTGACCTCCGTAGCCGAAGACAACGACGTCGACCACTCGACCACACAGGCGACAGTTAAGTGATATAATTAATCTAAAACTTTTTAAATATAAGACATACAGTATACAGTATGTTATACTACACTCGCACAAAAAGAAGATATTGTAGAGCTAGTTCAACATAAGTTTGCCGTCGGGCCTTAGGGTGACCATGATGTAATATATATATTTTAATAATTAAATTATCCATAGTTTTTTTAATGTATTATGTCGATTTATTGCACATATTTTTTTATTAAAATATTGAGGATTGTAGCATACCATAATTGACGAATGTTCAATATTCAAAAACTAAAACTCTCCATTATAGTATGAGGGCCGGTTTTGCTCACAACTATAAGAATATCTTTTTTTCCTACCTCTACTCTGTAGTTTCCTGTCTAAAGTTCTTGCTAGAGTGGGTACAGACTTAAGTCTTTATTTCCCTTTCCAGTATGTGACTTCGACTTCGTCGACAATGAATATTAATTCTATAAATTTATTATGTAATGTAAATTTCAATCACACTAAGTAGGTACTAACTAAAAACATTAAAAATTTAATTAATCAATAAATATTTACCTAGTCAACATTCTCGTGTAATTTTTTTATGTAGTTATACACATTTATAACCACTTCTTTAGTCTAACCGCACAGTGCTTTACCTCATCCTAATTTCGTTACTTCTGACATTATATTATGGTCACCCTTATTTTCGAGAGCAAAAAAGCGACCCTTGCGTCTTTTGACCAATCACCGAAGAAATACATACTAATACACCTACACGTTCTGTGTATTATACACAAAGCGTATCAATGTAGTAAAACGGCAAAGTTAGATAAATCCATCTCTATCTATCAGTATATATAGCTGAGCAAAATTTACGTTTAAGCATAGTTCTGACGATGTTGAAAGCTGAAATAGCTATCAACTAGGGCATCCAATCCCGGGATCCCGTTCAATTTTCTGATCCCGAAATCCCGGGATTGACATGGTCGCGATCCCGGGATTTCGGGATTGAGAAATTTGGAGTAAATCTCGAAAAGTGAGATGAAATTGGCAAATTGTCGATTCAAATTCCTCGGTGAGCTAAAAAAAAAAAAGTGAGAATACGGGGAAAAAGTATACCAAATCGGAGATTTCAAATTCCTCGGTAAATTTATCTCAATCCCGGGATCCCGGGATCCTGGGATTGAAAATTTATCAATCCCGAAATCCCGGGATTGGAAAAAGGCTCCGGGATTGGATACCCTACTATCAACGCATAAAAATATAAAAAACTGTGGAACTGAATTACGTTGATATTTTTACCCTATTTTATATTGCCTCTAACGGCATTCGTAGCTCAAAAATTGTGTTCGTCTATTGATTTTCTGTTGCATTAAGGTAAAATATTTTTTTTCATACTATTATACAATCGAAGATAAAAAGTAATTTATATTGAAATGATTTTATTCTTCTACAATTTCTTTTAAAGGTGTTTTAAAATCAGTTCAAAAATATAATATAGAGAAAAGGTAAAATAAAAACATTACAGACATTCTTATACCTCGTGATTCATTGTACTTTACTTACATTGTGTGAAGTATTCTCTAGTTAAAGCAAGATTGAAGAAGCCCTCGATGGGGAGATTTCAGTACAAAATACTTAAGCAACCGAAAGATCACGATTTTTTTTCATTTCCCAATTTTCACAAAAGCCCATTCCACGTATAAATAATTGGATGGTCGTTCGCTGGATGTCTTTCATAAAAAAATAATCACAAGCATTCATTCTTATGTGATTGTATTCGTTAGCGATCGTAAACATTTTTGGAATCATTGCTTATTGAATGAATTGTATTATATTGTATGAGTCAATATTATTTACCTAAAAACGTTTTGTAACATTACAAGCAAGACTATAATAACCATTTCATAACAATAACATTTTCTTAGCAAAATCCTAACTATCCTCACCTTGAAAGACAATTTGAACGACTGGGTCACAACTAGAGCTTCCAATCCCGGGATTTTGACCAATTTGGCGATCCTGTAATGCCGGGATCGTGTAAGTACTCATCCCAGCATTTCGGAATTAACTATAACATATAAGAAAGGTTCAATATAGTTTAAAAAGTTGTTCAAGTTCAGAGTAGTTCTGGAATCAACACTATCGCTAGAATTTTCAATTACAGGATCCCAAAAGCCCAAATCCTGAAAAAAATATGAATTTTGCAAAAAAAAGGTGCGGGATTAGATTCCCTAGTCAAAAGTGAAAAAGAAGTTGGGATGCATTGGTCACAACTGTTACTCCTAAAAACACTTTTTTCAATACTTTTTACTAGCAAAACTAAATAAAAAATATATATTGAATGTCATAGTTATTCATTTACAACATTTTTTTTCTTAAGCACTCACCAAAGTAAAATCATTTAAAAGTTGATTTTTTTATTTTATCGAATGATAACGCTTTTTGACAATTAAGCAAATCGGTTTTTTTAAATTTAGATAGAATGAATGAATGAAAATATAGCATCAATTATTTACTAGCAAAGTAATTTATAATTCACATATTTGCTTGAGTATTATAATATTGTAGAGACGAAATATTATTGTTCGTGCTGTATGTGCAGTGATGACTACCAGTGTCTCAATTTTGTATCAATATATATTCCATATAACTTATAATAATAATCTAAAACCAGACCCAAGTCGTCTTTGCTGTGATAGTAATTCACAACATATGCTTTGGCATAGTTTGATTATGTCCAGTCAAATTGATATGTTTTTTGTCTGGTAGAAATAATCGCGATGATTCTATCAGACATCCAGATGTAATGTCATCTGCAGAAAATTTATATCAATCCAAAAATGACTTTTACTATTTAATCCATACTTAAATTTACTATTGAAAGTAGTTATATAACCGTCATAACTGCTTAATATTGATTTATCTGACTTTGTGTTATTTACATATCGACCAGTGGCGGTTCGTGACCTAAAATCTTGGGGGGGGGGCTAGAGAAAAGTTAAAAGGGCTAGTTTGAATTAGTCCGAGTGACCTTACGACTGCAGGCTGTATACCGAGGCGCAGTCGTGTACGATTAGATGACGTTTCCGTATGGCAAATGGTTATAAATACATACGTTTTCTAATCATGCTTGATTGCGCCCCAGTGTAAACAGAGTGTTGCAAAAAAAAAAGCATTTGTTTTAGCTCGGACTAAATTCAAAATAGTCCAAGCCTTTATTATTATTAATACGTAGGTATCGCAAGACTGACGTCACGTTGCCTGTATTTTTTTTTCAGCGGCTGAATTGCTGCTCATTTTTATTCAGCACTCTAAAGTTTTTTTTTTCTAAACATTTTGGGTGAAAAATGCAGGTCGGGCTAAGCCCACCTAGCCCAGTACGTAGAACCGCCACTGATATCGACTGTGGAAAGGGAAAAGGATGTAACCCACACATACCAAATTTTACAGGAGACACGAAAAACGTTTTTATATGATCTTCGGCCAAAGGCAAATTATGAAATATACACGAACTTGAAGTATGTACACGGAAACTGATATACTGTGTTGAAATTGATTTTATCTGATATTAATTGAATATTTTTTCAAAAAAACAATTTTTTAAGTATTTTTTCTTGAAAGAAATTTTGACAGACTCTTCTTTTTTCAAACTTAAAAGCTAAATTTAGAAACTAATGACGCATTTTTGGCTTACATCCTTTTGGTATAGCGTGAATCAAGTTGTATACATTGTGATTATCGAAAAAAGCTGTTTTGAAAAATCTGTGGGCTTCTTTTTCCTTTACACAGTCGATATTATTTTTATAAATACTCTTAAAATAATAAATAAATAATATTTGGAATGATACAATTAAAAAAATTATTAGAAGAAAAAATGTGCGATTATTAATGACATATTAATTTATTAAGAACTAAAAGCGATTTTTACGCGAAAGTAAATATAAAATGTTTTATGTTTATAACAACTGCTGTAATTTCTTTATAGCCATTCAAAACTAGGGCAGATGTGAGACCTTTTGTTTTCATTGCTTACTCAAAGCACAAAAAGCTGTCAATGTAAGCAAGTGTAAGTAAGTAAATTGCGAATGACGAAAAATAAACAAATGCAAAAAAATCTGCATGCAACACGGAGCTAGGAATACACTGTTGCAGTTTTTTTTTAATTATTTTGATGTTGTTAGTGGAACAAAGCTCGTATATTGTTTAATTTATTGCAGTTATGATATATTTTTTCTTTTGAATGTTTTTAAAATTTTGTTGTGTAAATGAAAAGCTCGTTTTTTATTATTCTAAGTTTAATATTAAAATGAATATATGAGCCCTGAGAAGTGAAGTGAGCCTAATAGTAAAATGGTAACACTTTTATATTGGGCTCATAAGTTCAATCACGTCTTTACTTGGTATTTTAAGGGTCTGTTTATTTATGTTTTAAAATTTTGAAGATATAACACTATTGACTCACTTCACTTTCATGATATTTAAGCACATCAATATTATAAGTCATCTAACTCAATCAGCATAACCCCCAAAGTTTCCTAAGGTCAAAAAGACAAATACTTACCATATACGATGAGAAACATGACCTTAAACCCAGAAATAAAACAGAAAATTCATAAACAACATTACAATATATGTGAGGCTTAGCATCATTATTCATATTCTCTAAAGGTTTAGCTTAGAAAAAATCGCAAAAAGCCACAAAATAAAAATAAAACGTAATTATGAAAAATGTTAATAATTACAATGAATATTTATTGCAAGGGCAAAAATAAACAATTAATTATGATGCAAATGTACAATAACAACATGAAAAATACTCATTCAATTAAAATCGTATTATTCATTTAATGTGAGCTTAGACACCGATAGTGATCTTTGGCAATAGTTTTAACAGTAATTGAAGTAAATCATAAAACTCAACTATTTGTTAATATATGCATAATATGCTATATTGTGTTGTATTTTTTTTCGACATTTTTATCTTCAAAATATCAAAAACTGATATAATGAGCTTTGATAACGAACCCCTTATTTTTCATATTTATGAATTATTGAACTAGTGTCTGAAGCCAAATTTATCAGGCTTATAATCCAACCATTTAATAATTTTAAATTTGAAATCAGGTATCAATCACTGCATTCAAACTTATAACAAATTAGCTTTTATGATAATATTATTTCTATGTATAATTTATGTGCCAACTTTTTAATATAATTTCAATATTTTCATAAACAAAAACTAAAACGACGCGTCTAGGTCAGTGTCTGCCAAACTGTGTGCCGCAAGAAGTATCAGGTGTGTCGCGGTGGAAGAATCCTTAAAAATGTTAATTTTAAATAATGCCTATTCATTTAATTGTGCTTCAACTTTAAATATATTCAACATCTGCACATTCAAACAAATATTTGTCACGTTCATACATAGTGGCCAATGCGACTAGGGCATCCGATCCTGGAGCCTTTTTGTGATCCCGGGATTGAAAATTAGTTAATCCCAGGATTGGGCACTCAACATGAAAAAAAATTAAAATCTCAAAACTCAGGAATTTACCGATTTACCCAAAATGTCAACATAACCAGTTTTTCTTTTTTTTTTAGTTCTTCCAAATCCAAAATCCTATAACTTTATGGGATTTACTAAACATTTCTCAATCCCGAAAACCCGGGATTCGGGACCGTACTAATCCAAGGATTTCGGGATCCTGAAATTGGAAAGCCTAAATGTGACACATTTTCTTTTTAAAGGTACATTTTCCCTTTTAAAGCATGTTTATTTGGTGTACCGCAGTACTAGTCTCATTTACCAGTGTGCCGTGAAGTAAAAAAGTTTGGCAGACACTGGTCTAGGTGTAAAGTGACTAGGTTTTTTGAGTACTAACACGTGTTAGGTAAATTCCCAATACACACATTTTAGTCTGCCGTTATTTTGACTATTTAGTATAACAAGGGAAATTCTGTTAAATTATCACCATAGATTATTAAATTAAACTACCTTAAGTTATAATGGTTTTTTAAAAAATAATACTCAAGCTTTTTCGCCCTAGCACAAGCAAATGCATCTAAAATTTAATCTTTCATCTTCATGGATTTACACGAAAAAAAATACAGTTTTTTAACAACATTCTACTAAATTCATTCAAACAAGATTAACTGTAGTTTGCCGCCTGTGTGGTCGAGTGGTCAACGTCGTTGGCTTAGGTTACGGTGGTCACGGGTTCGAATCCTAGTACGGACAGTTTTATAAATTGATTTTTCAAACGATTTATGAATTTCTGTTCGAAGGCGTGGATGTATGTGATGTCTTAAATTCCCCCCTCCCACCCATCTTATTCTATGAACGGGGCGCACCGAGAGCGATAAGCTAACCACTTGTCCTGTCCTAGCCCTATCCTTCTATTCCTACTCTCTTTGAAAAAAGTGAGGTTGAGCAACTGAGTAACAAGCCGTTCTCGTAGAAACACTTCTGTTGAGATAAACTCCTTTAGGAGTCCATATGCTCCACATTGGGAGCGGACATGGTAAAAATAAATAAGAGGAGCAAACATTTATAAAGTGATTTTCACACAAATACAGAGATTTGGAAATGATGAATTGAATATTGGAGAAATCATGGTTTGCTTGAATGTGTCAACTTATGATTTATTTGTTTATAGTAAAAAACCTTTTTTGAACACTTACTGTGGATTCATAGATTTTATTATAGATTATCTGAAATGATATTAAACGGCATATTTCAAAATTTTTGACAAACTATTGTTTGAATGTTTGCTCTCAATTATACGTGTTTCTACCAAATCAATCTCAATCAAAATTGAGATATCGTGAGTTTTGAGTCAACAGTCCAATCTGTTCCTCACCTATTAGACTGCTTGATAAAGAAAATTAACAATAAAAAGCTCAATTATACCAACAGAAGTAAGACATAAGAGCTTTTATCCATTCCATTTCGCGGTCTGTAAAACTGAAGTGTAAAATATTCATTTTTACGACAGCGTACTAGACGTTTGTTATTTCCGTTTCTTATATCTGTCGTAAAAAGTTGTATCCAATCCATTGTATACAATATTCCAGTGGAAGTCACTTTTAGAATTTTGAAAGGAGATATAACAATGATGGCTTTCGTATATTTATTTGGAACGTTTTTGCATTGCATTTATTATTTTTAGGGTACATTCTTAGTTTTTTTGTAATAAAATCATATATTTTAATATTTTTCAGTACTGATTTTGCTCATCAGTTGATAAAACTCGCATTGAGTTAAATTGGTCATTACATTTTTCAATATAATATTTTTACTTAGGATCGACAGATATTATTTAGGGTCATTTAAATGTTAGTTTTTTGACACTATTTCATAAATTTTAAAACATATGTCGTTTTTGAAAATCTGTCTACTTTTCTAGACAACGTAAAACGAATTACTATTTAAATGGGCTTGAAACATTCGAGTTAAAAATATAAAAAACGTAAATAGTACATATTTTCTTTTCGTTTGATATTATTTAAATATTTCAAAACAAAAGCTCTTAATACACAGTAAAAAATATTTAAAAAATATATCACATACGAGACGACTAACTCATTAATTAAAACACAATTCAGTTTTCAATATTCTTTAAGAAATAATCAATAAATTTTATCCCAGTTTTACTTTTAAATGAGAGAAAATTTGGCAATGAAATATATTTTATCCATGTTCGCTCTCAATATGGAGCATATGCCATCCTAATGGAAGTATCTATACAGATTTTTTCTACGAGAACTGTTTGTTACTCAGACGCCCATCCTCTCTTTTTCAAAGACAGTTGTAGGGATAGAAGAACAAGACTAGGACAGGATTAGTAAATAACTAATCGCTCTGTGTATTTTTTTATGTTAAAACTATGATGTATTTATTTATCTATAATATAAACTATTTTCTGTTGAAATATAGGTTTAAAATTCAATCAATTCAAACATATTTTTAGTGCGAGTAAACAAATGTTTTATTTCAAACAGAACCTTTAATAATAACATTATCCTTTCTAAAAAGGATTGAAACAATGAAAAGCTTCTTACATGTAACTTAATACATACAAGAGGGTGAACTCAGAGCTTAAATAATAATGAAGGCTGTACTGTAAAACTTTTCTATCTCATCTTTACTTCGCTCTGGGATATAAAAATGAAGCTCGGATCGAATTACTCGTGTTCCGTAATAAAACACATGTTTCATTGTGTTATAATCAATGATTATTGAAGTATCTTTGAAAGATATCGATAATGTGTTCTAACAAGTGAATACAATTGGGGATTTCAAATAATTATCATCTAACATTGCCCATAATAAAAAAAGTATTTTTAAGTGCTCATAATATTACTGACCCCATCACGTTGGCGGTCTATTAAGACGTTGGATCCCGGTGCCGTTTTTTCACGTGATAAACTAGCCAAGCGTTGAGTCCCGGAACCGTGTTTTCACGTGATGCGCTTTGCTTTCAAATAGAGCAATAATTGTAGTATTTAGCATTTTTTTCATAAAAGACTCAGTTTAACCATTATAGCAGATACTCAAACCATTCTTATCCTGCCTTTTAATTATGACTTTTATTTAAAATAGTTACTGATTTTGCCAACCAAAATTTAAGGATATTATAACGAATTTGATGCGTTCATTTGTACTTCTGAAGATCACATTATGGTGCAGTTTCCGAGTTCATTTTCAATTGTCAATTAAGATATTGAATAAAAAAGAATGTCAAAAAGTATGTCTAAAACTATTATGTTACTAATAACAACAGCATAAAATAAATAAGTCCCAGTCGCTCAACCTCTCTTTTTCCAAAGAGAGGAGGAATAGAAGGAAAAGGCTAGGACAGGACTAGTGGTTAGCTAATCGCTCTACATACGCCCCATTCAAATGACAGGATGGGTGAGAGGAGGGAATTCAAGACATCACATACATTCACGCCTTTGAACAGAAATTCATAAATCGATTGAAAAATCAATTTATAAAACTGTCCGTATTGGGCTTCGAACCCATGACCTCCGTAGCGGTAGCCAACGACATTATCTGAATAATCGATAATACTATACAGATATAAAATAATTTTTAATATGAGGAAACTTTACATCGGCTCTAAAAAACCTTTTTTTAGATTCCACTATCCAAAGAAAATAAAACATTTGATTATAATGGAGGCGAAACAATACGTTTTGTTATGTAAAGCAATGTTCCTCAATATTGTTTTATTTGCGAAGAAAATATATAAAAAAACGGCTATAAATAGAAAAATTATTTTTAGTTTCAACAAGTAAGGCATGTATTGTTAAATCGATAAAGTATTTCAAAGCAACATTTCTCAGTACCTGAGTAAGATTAAATCTACAAGGCATTCTGGGCCTAAATTAAATATAAAATAAGTTTTTGAGAGAATTCAATATTACAGTTAATTCAAAATAATTGATTTTTTTACAAAAATACTAAGATAGTAATCTCGTATACTTATAGCATGGATTCCCAACCTGGGGGTCGCGAAGGGTTTTCTGGGGGGTCGCCAACTTTTTTCGATTTTGGATTTGAACAAAAAAAGGAGTTCCGGAGAAAATCTGGGGAAAAAAGTATGGCAAATCGAGGATTTCAAATTTCTCGGGGGTCCCCTAGTCACATGGCTTTTATAAAAAGTGGTCGCCACCCGAAAAAGGTTGGGAGCCTATGACTTATAGTGTATATTATTATAGGTGATATTTTCCACAAGTATTTTTTTAATAGTGACTAATTGATAAATAAACACAAAATCATAACCGACAATTGAGCCCCAAAAAGTGAAGTGAGCCAACTAGTAAAATGGTAAAACTTCTTAGACTTAAATACAATCAAGTTTTTATTTGGTGTTTTGGTAGATAAAATATTTTTTTTTTACCATGTCCGCTCCCAATGTGGAGCATATAAATTCCTAATGGAGTTTATCTCAACAAAAGTGTTTCTACGAGAACTTTTTGTTACTCGGTTGCTCAACCTCTCTTTTTCCGAAGAGAGTAGGAAAAGAAGGACAGGGCAAGAACAGGACTAGTGGTTAGCTAATCGGTCTCGATACGGCCGGTTCATAGAATAGGATGGGTGAGAGGGGGGAATTCATGACATCACATGCCTTCGAACAGAAATTATAATTCAAAGAAAAAATAATTTATAAAACTGTCCGTACTGGGATTCGAGCCCGTGACCTCCGTAACCGAAGCCAACGACGTTGACCACTCGACCACACAGGCGAGCATTTTAAAGAGTTAACACTATTGCAATGTGTATTAACTGAGGTTACTTCACTTTTACGATACTTTAAGACGTGTCGAATATTACAACGCATCTAACTTATTGTTTTCTAAAATACCACTTGGCTCACTTCATCTCTAACGGAATCAATTTAAATGGGTAAGTAAATAGTATAAAATAGTCAATGCCTATTCTAATATTACAATGAATTTATTATTTAGAGCAGCGTTTCTCAACCAAGGTCCACGTGGTACAAACGATAACAAGTCAAAACGCTAAAGTACACAGGTCCTAAGAAATTTTAGGCGAACGACATAACGTTCATTTTTTTTAAATTTAGGCGATAGTAAGTAATTATTGGTTTTAAACTCAATTTATATAATTGTGTCGCTTGAGATATTTTCACGATTATGGGTCGAAATATCTAGATCATTTTTTACGTTGCTCTGGGTTGGACTGGTCCGCTTATAAATATATTTAAAGTTTGAGAATAGTCGTATCCCTTCTTTTTTAATAGAGGCTGTGAGCCTTATTTTTATTAACTCATAAATATGATACTACATTATCAACACTTTCTACATACGGACGCAGAAACCACGAAGTAAGACCTTTAACTTTTAAAGGTCAAAAAAAACATAAACTTTACACCTTTTGCCAGGGGGGGGGGCTCTCATGGGCTCGCCCGAGCACCTTGTTAAATTATGAAAAAAAAATGTTCTCAGATACATGAGTTATAATTTATATTTATAACTATGAATTATAGTTTAATTTTAATGACGCATTGATGTAAATTTTGTTTTAATTTTGTTCGGTTTTCCATTAGTAATACAGGACCAAGACAAACCTCAGAGAGGTTGTTTATTCAGTAACACTTCCCGCTTCGTTAAAGCAGGTGCCTACAATGCGCGAAAAGTTACTGCAGCAACACTCAGCATTGAGACGGGAATGAGCACAGCAGCATCCAAAGAATTCCCACTGATACAATAATATGTAAGGTACTATACTTGCTCTCCCAGGAAACATTTTTCTTACTTTCTTACGTTCAGGAGCATACAATATGACCAAGTGGGAAGCCTGCAAGAGTTTCGTTGAAATTAAAATTCAAGAAACTTCAATCTGATCACCTTACACTCTTACTTTTACTATTCTTTTAAAATCTTGATACTTTGCAGTTTGCACAAAACTTACAAACCAAAATAAAACTTAAACGATAGTTCTAACGATGGCAAAAGCCGAAATAGCTATCAACTAATATTATAAAAACTGTAGAAATAAATACGTTACTATTTTTACCATATAAAAAAGTTTTACATCGGCAAAAACATAACTTGGCTGTGATTGACACTGGACTCGTCAAATGAAGCTGATTATTTAGAAGAAAATTATCAATTATTTCTGAAGTTAATTTTTTGTTTGAATCATAGAGGCACATAGAAAAAAAGTGAAACTATCTTTATAGAGAAAACATTTTAAATGATATTATTTAGTGGAGTTCATCACAGCACAAAAAATATCATTAAAAAAATGGAATTTTATATTTTTATCCATATCCGCTTTCAATGTGGAGAATTTGGCTTCTTAATAGAGAAGTCTCAACAGAAGTTTTGTTATCATTTATATTCTATGACAACTGTTTTTTCATCGGTTGTTCAACATCGCTCGTTATTTTAGAATAGGAATGGTAAAAGACAATTTTGTAGGAATCACAAACACATATACTTTGGATCAAAAATCGATTGAAAAAATGCTGTTTGAACTCGGTGAAATCCGTCACGAAACCAAACGACGTGGACAGCTATGCCACGACTAAATCAGTGAAGGGGAACATGTGGCCTTTTGACTTAATCAAAATATTCTCTTATGGAAAAAGAGAGTAATCAACCCATTATATGTTCGACAGTTGAAAAAATGTGTGAGGGGTGGGTGTCAACATTTTCTTTACTGCATCCTTATGTGGAATCAGATAAATGAATGTGGCCTTTAATGAAAAGATTCCCCACCCCTGGTAAAGACAATTGCTTGCTTATATATCTGGATCAATACCAATCACCGGTAAGATAAACAGCGATTTTCCAAAGTGATAACCTAGATTCATCTAGTTACTGAATTATTCCAGACAAAGAATTGATACCCAAAAATCTCATTAAGTAATTAATTATTTTTTGTTACTTACCAACTTCTGTCAGTACGGTGACGAAATGACCTTCCTGGAATTGTACAAAGTCTTTAATTGTTAGCCAACAAAGCTGTTGGTACCCATGGTAAATAAATTATTTCGTTAAATTCTAACGCTGAATTCCCTAACACGGTAACCTCATAACTCTAAATTTTCTATCCAGCGTAGCATGCCAGACCGCTGTTCCGAGTGTATTATTCAAAGCGAAAACGTTTTAATAATAAATTTGTATATAACAATACACGACAGGCAATACTTTCCATTATTAATAATGTTTACAATCAATTCAAAATAATGATCGAATATTAAGACAGACTTTTAGAATACGTTTAAACTATTTAAAATAATATCCAGCGAAATGGTAAATACAATAAAAAGTGACATTGTCCACCTGTGTGAAAAAATCAGAAGAGTTTTTGGTTATATTTCCAATGATCTAAATATAAAGACAATTCAAATTTAATATTGAAATTTTACTAAGCACCTGCAGTCGAAATCTTAACCCTTGAGTGCATGATTTTGTACTTTTGAAATTGGATTCAAACCAGTGGATACCATAGCGGTTAAGAATGGCTATTTGGCTACGATCCTGGAAAATTTGGTATCCCGATATTTTTCTTACAATTTCATGTAGATTTCAATTCAGCGGATTTTTCAAAATTATCAGCGTGAGTGCTTTTTTTTAGCTCTTCCAGAATTTAAAAATTGGAAAACGCAGGAATTTACAGAATTCCAAAAAAATATCTAAATTTCGAACCTTCTTATTATTCTTTTTTTTACACCTCGCTCAACATTCTCTAATTTTCTTAATCCCGAAAACCCGGGATAAGTACTGACACAATCCCAGAAAATTTGAAAACACGATAACTAAAAAAATGGGAAATTGCTTTTATTGACGATTTATTTTACTGATAATAACGTTGTCATTATCTTCGATAACCACTGCTTTAGTGGGAATGTGCAACTCGATTTTATATAAAAAAGTTTTACGTATGTTTTGAAACACCATACGTAATGTTTGTAACTAAAAAAACAGCTATAGAGTTCTATATCTTCCCTGACAATTTTCCTTTCAGTCAGTTATAGGGTTTTTTAAATGATCAATTCAAATAAAAAAAAACTGAAGCTATTCAGATATCAAGTCTTAAACTTATCACGTTTTTTGTCCGAAACATTCATATATATTTACAGCTTTATGATGCCTTTGCTATCTTGCTTCCTCGACAGCTTCGTTCTTCTCAATTGAATGCCTGCCAACCTCTGAAGTAAAGAATCTTTAACTAAACGACAACCCAACCAGATTTAAAGATATTTACAAGTTGGTATATAACGTCGTTCGTAGAAATAAGAAAAACCAAAAATATCGAATTTAGAACAAGGATTTCGTTGCGAATAAAGCTAAAACAACGAACATTTGCCTTCATTACTATAAAGAGATAAAATAATATTTTCTTTAAATTGACTACGTCCTCGAAGAAGTCTACTCAATCATTCTAACTATTCTGCATTCAATTTACTTAAATTATACGGGTAGCTTAATAAAATTTGATTTACAAATATGATTTGAAGATTTTCATGAAAAATGACCAAATTAATTCAATTTCGTCTACGCGAATAATTATTATAATTCATACAAACTATTCTATTTGTTTCATAGTGTTAGTTAAATAATTTTAATAAATTTTCATAATATTTGAAAAATATAGTCAATATCAGTCAAGCCAGTTAAGCCATTCTTTATCACAGGATTTTTTGGCGAATATTTACGATATTATCATAATCAGAGTTATACACAGGGCTGTGGAGTCAGGTAAAATAGACGACGTACTTCGTTCAACTATAATAACATATCTGTAAACCATCAGATCGTTGCAGTCACTAGAATATTTCTAGCAGATTTCACCAATCAATATGATGAATAGACAAATATTTTTTCATTATCTTCAAATTATTTTTCTCCGGTTTTTCCGACTCTGATTCCAGAAAAACACCCAACTCCACGACTTACTACTCCAATTCCACAGTCATGTTTTTACACACAATTTTAAGAATGTTTTATTACGCTAAATTAAAAAATAAAATAAAAAATTGTGCCATTTCCGCTTGGAAATAAACCGTTTCAAAATATTGGTAACGACTTTTTTTTAACAGCTTCTTCCACATTTAACATTATTCAAGTTACTACAAATCTAAATAAAAATCAAAAATACATACATTAGTCAAGCTTATTTAGATCTTTGAATTTACTTTGCGAGTACGGGAAAATGATAAATTTTGTTCAATTTGATAGGTAAGCCCAGGTTAACAAGAGTAATTTGTTTCTTCACGGCCCAATAGACCAAAGAATAAATCACCCTCACAGAATAAAATAACATAGTCGACCACTATAGGTATAACGTGTAAGGGTAAGGAGCTTGTAGACGTAGACCATCTGCTACCTTTTGAATGAACACAGAGCAAAACATTTTTGTCTTCTTAATAATATCTTTTATCGTACTACAGAAGAACTGACATCACAAACAACCATATCTTAGATCTCAAATTTAAGTAACAAAATTAATGTATACTAACCTTGTCCGGGCTTAAATTGCGGTCAGTAGAATCACTGAGAGTTTTTACAGTTTTTATATTGTTAACTGAAAGCTATTTTGGCTTTCGCCATCGTCAGAACTATGATTAAACTAACATTTTTCTCAGCTATATATACTGGCTCCGAAGAGATACACAATGTATCTTGTTTTTCACTCTAACATGACAATTCAAATTACAATTAGGGTATTACACTTCCGAAAGCCGAAATAGCTATCAACTAAAAATATAAAAACTGCAGAACTAAATACGTTGCTGGTTTCAGAGATATTTTATGAACAAATTTTCCATTTTTACTTACTGTTAGAATTTACTTTTTTATAATACATTGTGTTGAACATCCTTTCAAGTAACTTTTTTTGTTCTAAGCTCAAGAAATGCGACCCCAATACCCATATTTTTTTAAATATCTATTTTAATATGGGTGAAACAATGTTTAAAATTAAGGTATTATTTGTTAAAGAAAAAAAAAATGTTCGATCGCTAGTTGCGCAAAAATAAAACACAAATAAAAAAATTCAACTAAATAAAAAAGATCCTCGAAGAAGAACAAAAAACGGATTGATGTGTACGAAGTTAATTTAATTTATGTATCCTGGAATACTATTCTAAAAAAAATACACAATATCTTACTTACATCGATGCCTCATTTTATATAAATACGCGATAACGCGATAAGCGGTCGCTCGTAAAATAGCATGTGCAATGATTGGTGAGCTAAATCTCGTCAGTTGCGATTTCATATGTGTGCTGGGATGACGTCTTTTTTACGCGCAACTTAAAATATGATTATTTAATAAAAAGCCACAGATGTTTATAAAAAATGTATGAGGAATGATGCAGAGGAATATTTTAAAGCCCTTAGACTATTTTTTTTTTTTGAAATTCATAAGAATAAGGCCAATAATGAGGAAACCACTGCGGTCCCTAAACGACCCGCATCGGAAGAGAGGTATTTTTCTAGTCTCCGAGCCGCGAGTGGTAACTTCACATCATACAGAGCTACACAATCCTCTTTACCTTCATGATATAATATGTATTTTGATACTATTTTACCTTTACGTGGACTGCATAAACTGGTTATCGATTTTCTGTTTGGGAAACTCAACTATCGACCTCATCATAAATAGTAAATGTGGCTTTAACGTCACAAGGGAAGTTAATTATTTTTGTTTCACGTATGTCTCAGGTGCCATCGTTTATTTTAATTTAATTACCAGTTATCAACAAAACATGGCATGGTTAATAATTCATCGAGAGTCTTACAGCCCTAATCACTGCAGATACCCTGTATTCAATATTATTTTAATGACTTATTTAATTTAACTGTTATTTTTAAATTCTGGTCTGCTGCCAACATGTAGCAGAACTAATCTATATATCGACTGTAGAAAGGGAAAAGGACGTAACTCACAGTTAAAAAAAAAGGTTTTTTGCGATAATTACAATGTATCAAACTTGATACACGTTATGTCAAAAAGATGCAAGCTGCAAATACCGAATTAGTATCTAAATTTAGCTTTGAAATTTGAAAAAGATGACCTTGTAAAAAATTAAAACCAAGAAAAAAGACTGAAATAAACGTTTTTTTTTGACAACTTCTTTAATAAATAATAGACTATGTCAATTAAATACCAGCTTATAAGTCTCCGTGCACTTCAAGGTTGTGTATAATTCATAATTTGCATATGGCCCAAAATCATCAAAACACATTTTTTACGCCTCCTGTAAAATTTGATATGTGTGGTTACGTCCTTTTTCCTTTCCAAAGTCGTAATATAAATGAATGATAGTTTGTTTGTTTAATAACCCGGTATGCGTTTCTAGAATTTTCTAGAAACGATTCAATCAGACTGCGATAAAACTTTGGTTTCTGAATTAGTAGAGCCAGCGGTGGGCTGCCAATACCTTAACAATGGAGCTCGCTTTATATCAAACCAATTCTCGGTGTTCTTGGGAAGAAGTGAGTGTTTTATCACTCCTATGCAATTATATGCAATATTATATTAAGTATCCAAAAATAGTTCAATAAACACAATTAAAACAAGAACACTTTATTTCTTTGAGTGGCATTGCATCGCATGTCGGGTATTTTCTAGTAATACATAAAAAATAGCATAATATTTTTTTAATCTAGATTTGGAATACAAGCCAAGTGAAGTTAGTTAAAAAAAAGACAACTCCGACTCCAGCTTTAACTAAAATACAACTCCGTTTGCAAATTGATTTTTTCAAACATTAGCGTTTATTTTTTATATCTGTATACCATTAGATCATTCACGTTAATTAAAGGTACTTCCTTATTTAATGTCAGGCACTGAAAAATGCTACAGTCGTAAGCGCGCCTCCATGTCCAGATAAAATGTTGTCAACCAAATTCAATATATAAAAATAACATTAAAAGCTGCCCTTTGTAAATGTTCTCGACTTCAAGGCAAGTTAGTTACGCGATTATTATCGCTACATGACCATTCATTGTTTCCTCAAAACGACACATCGACTTATTTTTAGTTAATAGTGAGCTTTCTTGAATACACACTATACAAGAAAACGAATATTTCTTCATAGTTTTTTATTTATTAAAGAAAACAACAAAATATTCCTATTGTTCTATTCTGTTACTTTTTTTGCAGTGTAATTTAGTTAGAATACTCATCAAATACTTCTGAATCGTGATTATAATGTAGTTGGCTGATTTTTTGATTTATCGCGATTAGGTTTCCGTCCTTCAGAAAACTGAACATTTTAAGCTCTGCTTTGGGATAACAAGATAGACTACCTAAAAACAGGACGAATGACCATATTTCGTATAATGTGACGTGTCGTATGGAAAGGTTTCACCACCTGGCGGTAAACAAGAAATTACCTAATTTATTAATGCTAGTAGATATCTACAATCAATAAAATGAATATAACTAAATAATTTTTATCAGGTTTTTCGGACTTCAAACCCACCTCCTGAATCACCTGACTCTACGAATTCCGATTCCACAGCCCTGATGAAAATAAAAAAAAACAAATGTTCACTTTTTCATTTTAATTTAGTTGTATTTTTTGAATTTCTCTCCATGATTCCATACACCTGAGAAAATAAATAAATCATAAGGCTGTGAAATCAACTCTCAAAAATATTATTTTTTTATCTAAGCCAGCAAATATACAGTAGTTTCCTTTTTATCATCAGTCTTAGGTACTATTCCAGCACGCAAAGTACTTATTTTAAGCGATCTGAAATACCCAACACGTGATTGTGTTGGGCGGTCTGTTGTCGTGATTGTGATGGGTTTTCAGACTGTCACAATCGTATTTTATTGTTTATATCATAAAATATGTGTGAAATAAAAATAAATGGATTTATTTAGGTATTCGTTTTCTTTTTTTATTCATTTAGAGAAAAACAATTTGTTATTTGAAATATGTGATGTGGGACACAATAAAGTTTTGCTTTAACAAGTAGCGCCGGTTTTAGTATCTTTTCTTTATTTAGAAAAACAAAATGTATATACGATTTGGATACCAGTATTTTTTAACGTTTATTTCTCCTTTTTTTGATTAATTTGTCAGTAACTATGTGGAAGTTTATTTTTAATGTTAAATTGAATTTGACAACTTTGTTATTGTACAGATTGTATTATAAATTGTGACACGTGTGATGATTTATCAGTCAATAACATTTTTAATAAGACAGGCGTATTGTTTGATTAATTTCGAAGTAATTGATGAGTAATCCGTACTGTTATTGTTTGTGCCTATTCTTGTATCCAGTCGAATGGAAAAAAACACCAACCTTCATATTGTAATTCGTATGTTAAGAATTGTAATTTAACTTCTTTTTTTAATCCATGTCCGCTCCCAATGTGGAACATATGGCTTCCTAATGGAGGTATCTTAACGGAAGTTTTTTCTACGACAACTGTTTGTAACTCAGTCACTCAACCTCACTTTTTTTCAAAGTGAGTAGTAGAGAAAGAAGGATAAGGCTAGAACAAAACTAGTGGTTGGCTGATCGCTATTACTACACTCAATTATTAGAGGATCAGAAGGATGGGAGGAGAGGAAATTATTTGAATTGACATCACAAACACCCAGTCTTCGATCACAACTTTGAATTGAATAATTCTCAAATTCACTGTGATCTGACCGGAAATCGAACCCAGACCTGCGTTATCGGTAGAGCAAGCTCTAACCAACTGTGCCACAGCAGGCGACAAAACCCTAAAAACGTTTGTTTGCAAACGCTTCTTAAGAAACAAAAATAAAACTAATTTAAAATATTAAGAAATGCAGTGCGTGTTTTTTTTATTTTAATAACTAATTCACTGGTATATTTTTAGACGAGAGGTTAAAAAGTATTGCGTTGAAATCAAAGATAAAACTTGATAACACATTTAATCCTAAAGATTAATCTTTATTGTGACAAAAATATAGAACAGATATTTCATTTCCCACAAACAGATTGATTATCAATTATTCAATGATTAAATACTTAATAAACCATGAAAAGTCTGTATGTTGGATGTGTGTTCTTGTAATTTTGCTTAACACTTCTTACGCCATGTTTTGTGTACCGTAATAAGCAAATATTCAAAAGTTGAACTAAAGTAATTAGAATTAATATTTACAGCTCCCGAATTAAAGTGATGTTAGATTCCAAGTTCCAAGAACCAGGATAATATTTAATATTGACACTTGAATAAATAAAATATTTGATAATTATTTAAGCAATAAGTGTAATAATAAGGTAGACTGCGTCATGTCTTCCCACGTTAGCAATGATAACAAATTATCAGTATTTCAAACAAGAAACATTTGTTTAAGTCTCACCATGCCAAGTAATTTTGTTTGGCATGCCAACTCAGGCCCAAATTAATTGTTACGGGTATTATTTACTTTAAAACCACGTCAACAGATTATGTTTTTTCATAATTAACATTATCAGTAGCGTGCAAATCATAAAAATGACTGATTAAAATACCTTTTCCGATTAAAGAGTTCATGTAATGTATAAATAGAAAAAAAACAATCATTTATAACATAGAAGTTCAGAAAACCGGTCACATATATTAACTTTACGGTTCTAAGCTCAAGAAATGCGACCCCAATACCCACATTTTTTAAAATATCTATTTTAATATAAGTGATACAATGTTTATAATTAAGGTATTTTTATATCATAGTTTTTTTGAAACTTTGGAAGTTTATATAAATACGCGATAACGCGATAACGAGATAAGCGCCCGCGATATGCAATCGTTCGTAAGATAGCTGGGCTAAACGCGTCAGTTGCAATTTCATATTTGTGCTGGGATGACGTCTTTTTTACGCGCAACTTAAAATATAATTATTTATTAAAAAAAACACAGATTTTTATAAAAAAATGTATGAGGAATAATGCAGAGAGATATTTTAAAGCCCTAAGACTATTTTTTTTTTGAAATTCACAAGAATACGACCAATAATGAGGAAACAACTGGAGTCCCTACACGAACCCCATCTGCAGAGAAGTATTTTTCTAGTCTCTGAGCCACGAGAGTTAATAAGAAAACATGGTAAATATTTCTTCTAATTGATCTTATCTTCATTGCTAGAATTTAAAAAATATATCTGCTAATTGAAGTGTTTTTTATATAATTAAATAAACCTCTTTATATTATTTAATATACCGGTATGGACCGAATATTACGTGATGCTTTGTACTTATGTTTTTGATTCTAGCATATTCGAGTTCAAATGAAAATAATGGTCATACTGGGTTCCTCTAACTTCATGACGTATTCTTGTTATAGCAAAAAGTTACTGCCGTGTTTGGGTTAAAAAAACAGCTTACCATTGCTTCTTTTCGTTGGTGAGATGTACTGTTTTTCTGTAGCCACCTTTTTATTATAAAAAATGACTTGATACAAGAATACAGAAAAAATTGATCATACACTAAAATCCAGAAATTAATTTGAAGATTATGAGATTTGATATACAATATAACCAAAACAAAAACGAAACCATTTATTATGTATTTGTGTTATCGTCAAGGCTCTGCTATATTAGGGTAAATTCCGTAGTTATTTTTTCAATAATCTTATTTGATATTTAATAAATACTAGACAAAAAATTCCACGTTTTACCAACGCCTCCCAAAATCGTTTACAGCACGTTTTCAACAGTATGTATGCAAATTTTATTTAAAAGATTTAACGTTCCTAATATAAGTAATTAACTTTTAATTGTTACTAATTTTGTTTTTATCTTGCCTCTCCATGCGTCCAGTAGAAAGAGAAAAACTCCAACATATATGTAAATTATTACTTAAAAATTGGAATCAAATTTTAGTTTATTCGTAAACCTTGCAATGTTCTGTCCAATGATCCTTATCAAACAGGCAAAACACGATTTAGAAGACGTAATACAACAAGTGAAATTTAATTTCCTAGTATTGAATTATCCATACAGTCTGTTTTGTCTTTAAAACATACTCACGCTCCAAACATCGCTTACTTTATATTATCATATCGACTGTGGAAGGACGTAACCCTCAATATTCCAAAACAGCTTTTTTTCAATAATCACAACACAATGTATACAACTTGACACAAATTCTATCAAAAGGGTGGAAGCTAAAAATGCCGACTTGTATCTAAATTTAGCTTTTAAGTTTGAAAAAGATTACTTTGTAAAAAATTTAAACCAAGAAAAAACACTGAAATAAAGGTTTTTCCGAGATAATTTCTGTAATTAATATTAGAGTATGTCAATAAAACAATAGTTTAGAAGTATCCGTGCACTTCAAGGTTGTGTATAATTCATAATTTGCATATGTCACAAAATCATCAAAACACGTTTTAAGCGCCTCCTGTAAAATTTGATATGTGTGGGTTACGTCCTTTTTACTTTCCACAGTCGATATAAATAAATTAATATTTGGCATTAAGAAAACTGTTTCCAAGCATAAATAACCTGTCTACATTTTCAATAATGCATGAATAACGTAATGTATTCACTCGAAAGATTTCAATTTCTGTAAACATTTATCAATGTTCTGAGAAGGCGACAAAGTTGTTTCATAATTTTGTTAGCAATGTAAGAAAATAATCAATCTTCACCTTCCAGTCTACAGCATAATTTGTTGTAGAAATCATTATATCGGGCTTTGTATAATAGTTTAAAAATTATAATACAACCAGCCTCTTTCCAAAGTTTTTCGTAAGCAATTCATCTTAACTCTCGCGGCTCGGAGACTAGAAAAATACTTCTCTGCCGATGGGGGTCGTTTAGGAACTCCAGTGGTTTCCTCATTATTGGTCTTATTCTTATGAATTTAAAAAAAAAAATAGTCTAAGGGCTTTAAAATATCTCTCTGCATCATAAAAATCCGTGTTTTTTTAATAAATAATCATATTTTAAGTTGCGCGTAAAAAAGACGTCATTCCAGTACAAATATTAATTTGCAACTGACGCGTTCAGTCCAGTTATCTTACGAACGATCGCTGATAAGCGGGCGCTTATCTCGTTATCGCATAATCGCGTTATCGCGTATTTATATAAACTACAAAAGGTCCAAAAAACTATTGTATAAGAATACCTTAATTATAAACATTGTATCACCCATATTAAAAATGATATTTAAGAAATTGTGGGTATTGCGGTCGCATTTCTTGAGTTTAGAACCGGAAAAGTTAAAATTACTACTCCGAATTGGGTATTTGATTATTTTAACTTAATATATATTACCTCTTAATATAACAAGCTTAAATGGTTGGTAAATTAATGTATAGTTGCAAACTTACTGCATGTGCTATGTCGTCATATTTGAATTAAAATATGAGATAATACAAACAGGCAAAAAATGTTGGTTTGGGCCAATTATCCTCTTCATTGCATATTGATGTGTCATATTTAAAGATAAAATAAAACAACTGTTTATCACAAACAATTTAAAATCCTCATTAATTTACATATTCGACAGTACGTAAACATGTCGTAAACTTAAACAGTTGTATGACGTACGAGTGATTGTTGTTAGAATACATTGAGGAATACATTCCCGTTCCAATTAGTGAGTGCACAAACGCAATCAATTATTCCCACGCCCAACGTCAACGTGACGTCAGCGTGAGACAGATTAGGGAAAGAATTTGTTGAACTCACGTTTGTTGATATAGTTAAAATATGTGTTTGTGTTTTTTTACCAGACAATGTTCAATATTTACAAAAATATTTTTTTTCAATACATCAGGTTTTCTTCGGATTAAAATTCTCGGTTTAAATTAGGCCTTCTCAATTCGATCGGTTTGATGTTGTCCTCAGCTTGTCATCTTGTCTAAATTTAATATACACTCAACTCTTTTTTACGAGATTTTTTTAATACTATTTTCAAATAGTACGGTTTAATAAATATAACAAATTTAATACTATATTTTACCTAATTCTATTCCCAAACAAAAAGACATGACACGACAGTAATCACAAACAAAAAGCTTTATTGGATTTTTAAACATTATACGTGTCAGAAATTTCTAGCGATGAAAGCAATTTATGTCCAGTCCCTCATAAAAGTTCCCGTATACAATCAAGTAGCGAAAAGCTTTATTTTTTCATAACCATAATAAATATTAAAAATATTATTTTGTATAATTTTCTTGGGTCTTGATTATTGTCTTTTTTATACAATATTCTGTTTCAGAATGTTACTATTTTTTTAAACAATGCGGATTTTTTGTGGAACCGTTTAAAATAAGGTTTTTGAGTAAATATGTATTTTTTAAAATAAACGAATATTTTTAACTTTATACAAAATAAATCTGGTACGGCAGTGAATAATTGCCAATGCGTCCAGAATAATTAAGAAGTCCCAAGAGATGCACTCGATGGGATTTTCTTTATTTACTCAAAAATTACATGAAAATAAAAGATTTAATCGTAGATTTAAAATAAAAAAATCTTAATTCGATAATGATCTTGCCAAGGCCAAACTTGATGATTTTAGTCAAAGTAATAATATAACTTATTTGCATTGCATATATCTTTAACTGAAGGTAGTTTTACTGTATTCAAGAGAAAAAAAAATACAATCGAAAGGGTCAAGGATTTATTGAAATTGAAATTGCATGTTTTTTTTTGATAAATGCAAATTCTCTACTAGAAACCAGAAACCTAAATCAGAGAAGCATATACCATTTTAATATAAACATGTCTTGTTGTGTTCTAAAATGTTATACTTATTTTGAAACTCTGAGAAGCATCATCAGACAAATCATCGAAATAAACTAAAAATTGATTCTAATTATTAATATATAAAATATAAATCACTTAACACTTTCAATGTTCTATCTAATGATGCTTTTCAAAGGGGCGAAATGAGTGTAACATTTTGTAACACAATAGGTGGAAAAATAAAAATATCAAATTTAATTTTGTATCAAAAATGAACGTATCAATATTTCTAAAACGTTTCACGTTTGTCTTTTCTTAAAAACGTAAATTATTTTCAATTAATATACTTAACAAAAATGATAAAATACTGATTGAGTTCTTTTCTGCAACACACTTGGTTTTTGTAAGAAATTTTGATTTGTCAACTCTATTCAAAGCTGCGGTATTTATGTTGAATAAACTTTTCTAAAGCAGAGCTTTGAACTCAAATGCAAAGTAATGAGAAGTTCACACAACAGTGTTTTGTAAAAAACTGCATTTATTTTAGATTAGATTAGATTCTTTTGAAAGCATTAGTTTTAGATTAATGCTATCAAAAGAATTCTTTCATCGAGTTGTATGTTCTTTTTTTATCAATTTAAGCACGTAAAAAAATATTCCAACATAGATGTTCGTATTATAATACGTTATTTCTTACTGTCAACATGTTTTTAATTAAATTTTTGTTAAGTTAAAAAAATATATTAAAACGGTTTACTAACTTGCTGTGTTAAAAAACAAACAAAGAAGGGCAGATAACTTTATTGATTTCAATGAAATCATTTCATTGCGTTAAAAGTTGTAATTGTATAAACGATAAGTCTCAAATATTGAAAAATACATATAACTGTTTGTTACATAGTCGCCCAACCTCACTATTTTTCAAAGTGAGTAGTAGAGAAAGAAGGATAAGGCTAGAATAGGATCAGAAGGATGGAAGGAGAAGAAATTATGTGAATTGACATCACAAACACCCAGTCTTCGATCACAATTTTGAATTGAATAATTCTCAAATTCAAACAAGTTTTAAGTTCAAAAATTTTATGCATCGAACATTTGAATAACAATTTTATTAGGAAATAGTAAAATTTTATTAGCTCAATTTCACTACTGGCAAACAAAATTGAGCAAACGTTTTATACGTTACTTTATTGTTTCCTAATAAAAGCTCACTTCACATTGTATTGGACAACTTTACTGTTGAACTTTCAACTACCCTAAGGTCTCAAACATCTTTCTATTTTTAGAGAAAATCAATTGGTACTTGCACAACTTCTATGCTATACTTAAGGGGTGTGTATTTATTTATATGAATAATCATTCGAAAAAGTTTTTAAAAAATATTTATAATTTTAAATAAATAAAATTATATTACTCTTTGCTGTACTTCTTTTTAGTAAGATCAGGTAGAAATTGCATTTTCTAAGTTTTATAAAATTTCCGTTTGAAATTGTTTGGAACAATATAATATTGAGTTGCATTTGGTATTTTTTCTTTTAATATGTCACGGAGTAAAATTTAACAAAGCCATACTTAACCTGCGGCTGACGAACCGCAACTGTTAATATGAGTAACCCAAAACAATCATAGACACTGGATTCTGTTACAAACATCATTCTGATATCGGTTTTCAAAACTTTACGTAAACTAATGAATTTGTCGAATATATTTGCTTTTTTGTGTAGTACCAAGTATGTTTTTTTTTATTGTTCTTGTGCAGATGTTTATAATAATAATTAATCACTATATTATTATGAATAATATGTGATAAATTTACACCTTACTATGCATACATTGCGGCCCATTTTACAACGCAAAAACCAGCTTGTGGCTCAGAAAACAAAAATTGTTGAGTATGGTTTTATAAATAAACCCTTATCTTCTTCAGACTGATTTATTCTGCCGTCAATCGTTGTTAGTCAATAAAACCGTCGACAAGCAAAACCGGTCATGATTATTTTTGTTAGTTGCGAAGTGAGTACGTTCGATTTTTTTGTTTTTGATTTAAAAAAACGTTATGCCTTTCCTCTAAGAATTATTGACAGGTAACAATCTTAAAGTGTATTCAATAAATTTAGTGGTAACTTTGTAGAAGTTTATTTTTAATATAAAATTAAATTTGATTAAATCATTACACAGGTTGTCTAAAAAAAGTTACCACCAAGTACATCAAAGATATTAAAGTGGCCAGTATGACAAAAAACACCTGTGTATAGTCAGTCTGATGATGATTCTCAAAGAAGCGAAACACGTGTCATATTTTTTAACACAGCAAGTGAAATAGCTAAGTTTTTTCAAATTTTATTTTATCTTAAACCTAACAGTGGTTTCCTCTAACGAAAATTTATCACAACGATATTAATAACAATGCGGGAAATTAAAAAATAAAATACACAAAAAATATTTACGCTCTGTCAAAAAAAAAACAGTTCATTTCGTTTTCAGTTTATATTAAAAATAGTTCTGCCAATATTAAGTTCACTCAGTTTTATCGAAAGCTCTTTATTATATACGTATCCTCAAACTCTTAGCTTTACCTTAATAAAGTTCTAAACGACTGGGTGCTTCACATTTCTTTGGACCTTAGCGACTTTTAATCCTTACGGGTATTGTAAAAGTTTTATTAATGCTTCAGGAATATAATGGAAGGCACACATAAAACAAGAACTTTTATATTCTGCGTGCTTTTATAAAAGTATAATAAATTGAACATAGGCAACCAGGTACAGGCTGTGTATATATGTACATAATATATGTATGCATTTTATTTTCAAACTGATACAAAAAGGACAATTAAAACTAAGTTTTTTTCCTATTGATTATGCATATTATAATAAATGTCTCAGCTTCACGAAGAAACATCATAATTTGAAGGTATGCTGCCAGAAAACGTCATGTCGAAAATAGGGTGTTTAACATTTAAATAACTTTACTACTTCTACGATTAGACTGGCAAACAGTTTTTGAGCTGGAAACATGTTGATCAATTATTGTTAATTCATTTTTTTTATTTTTTACAGCATCGTTACAGCATTGACAGTTCGCTTCATGATATTCAAAAAAGTTGACTATCTTATATCAAGGCTTCTTGACTTGACGTTTTCTGGCAGTACCGATGATTTTATTTCTTTAATAAAATACGTAATTGTTTAAATAAAATGTTTCAAAACACGTTGAAAATCAAGAATATCTTTTAAAATACCAAATATGTAATGTTTTTAATTTTAATATTTTCTCAAACAAACAATTTTTCATCAAACCTTTCTATCAATCTAACATCACCTACCTAACAACGAACAAAGGTGTAAGTTACTTAAGTTTATTTTTCAGGCTAGAAAAATAAAAGATTGAAAAAAATAATTCATAACGTCAAATAGTTAAAAATTAATCGAAATTATTTAAAGTGTCAAAACTTGTTGAATATAAGAACATAACATTTTGCTTCGATATCCTGCAACATGAACAAAATAAGTGTTAAAATCTGCTTTATTTGATGGGAGTGTTGATATGTGATTCAGACCGAGTTTCATTAATTTATCTTCGGATACTTTATATAAAACCTAAAGTATTATTACTAAATTAATAGGTATGACTTTACAAATGATATTTCTAGACAAATAAGCAGTAAATACCGTTTTTGTATTAGAATTCATCTCATATAGCAAAATAAACGTTTTTATTTTTACAAATATGAGGTAGTTAATAGTTACTAATACAATTTCGTGTTTTAAAAAGGTTGTGGGTGAAGTAAAAAGAATTCTTAGCTTGTAACTATAGAGTAGTTGACGAAAGTAATGAAAACGAGAAAGGGACTTAAGCTATTCGTTTTCATCAAAAATTACCCACTAGGTCTAACAAAGAAAAGCTTAGAAAAAATATATAGCCAGCGGGGAAAAGAAGTCTTTTTAACAAAGACAAAACCTTTTTGAGAAAAAAGTTAGTTGACTTAGAACGGGGGTTTGTTTTCAACTTATTTAAATGTTTGTTGGACTACTAAGTTGGTACACTAAAAAACAAATAGTTTTACTCGGAAAATGTTAACGAAGCAAAAACAAGGTTTTTTAAGAAAGTATTAATCATTTCAATTAAAAGATACTTACCTCTCATTCAAGATATTGACAGAAAGATCAAAAAAGGAAAGTTTTGCACCCTTCCTTAGTTTTTCATTAACGATTTTTTACTTCCCGCAACGTTAGGTTAGGTTAGATTAGGTTAAATTAAAAAAACGGATTAACGCAAACTGACAGGTAGTAAACAGATTAACTAATAAAGCGTTAGTTTTTTTTACCATGTTCAGGAGTGGATGGACGCATAATGGGGTAATATTTCAACAGAAGTGTTTCTACGATAACAAATTATAGTAAAAATTATGAATAAGTGACTCAGTGTTAAACATTCTAATTTGTCTTAGCTTAGAGTCGCTTATTCATAATTTGTTAACTCTTTTCAATGCCAATTGTTCTTTACACCTTTTTATTAAAATTTGTTTTGTATAAATAGCACTGTTAAATTATGTGAGATGATAATTATCGCAATGAGCGAAACTGGTCCCGGTGATGGTCAATAAAAGTGGAAATAAGTAAAAAGAAATGTTTTTTCTTATGTTAACAAAATAATATATAAAGTAAAGTACGAAAAACACGTGACCCAATAATAAAAACTGTCACCCTTCAGTGTCAATGATATAACAGCGCAGTTCATTTCACTTGACACACATTCTACCCTAAAAATAACTTGATTATATGCAACCCCTCAGGCAAAACTTATCAAAAGGTTCAGGCGATGCATAAATTATACACCCGCAAAGCCTCTTTAAAGTTTCAGTCACTGAGAATATTTTAGTGACGTAAAAAATTAAGCACACTGTTTGATGTCGCAAAAAATGAACAATATTTTTTTAATATACGCAGGTTTTTGCTGCGTTTATTTTTGTTGTTAATATTTTCATTTGTGTTTTTTAATACTTCGGTCATAAAAGTTTTGATTCGTATCGACTTAAAATAGCTTAGTTTTAACCGAGTGATTCACTTGGTGAGTTTTTTGTTAACAATATTGGATGTTATCTCGATCAATTATGATAATTGTTTTATGTCCTAGTCCCATAAATAATAATTAAAAAAAAACAATTGAACCGCTCTATTCTTTAATGGCAAATATTTAATATAATGCTTATACACTAAACCCCTTTATACAGAAGTTTCCTATATCGTATGCGGCATTCCCTTGTATAGGAGTCCCCCTTGTAGCGTATGATTTAACAAAACGATTCATTTTTAATATCAAATTAGAATATTCATATATATATTATACTTTAAAAACATATTTTATTGATATAACATATAATATTATATATTTTTCAATAACTGTTTGCTCCTTGCCAATAAACAAAAAATAAGGTCATTTTATGTATAAAAATGGTAAAAATATTTATTATTACCGACTTTCTCAAAACTCAAATTTTCAAAACAGTTGAAAAAACCTAACCTCAAATTTTGAATGGGTGTCTAGTGCCTTAAAACGTATTATTCCTACGGCATAAGCCCAGTTTCTACGCTATAGGGAGTCAAATGTATTAATATTATATTGAGTATTTTAATCAACTTTGGAAGTGTTTTTGTTTATACTAACCAAATGTTAGATTTAAACTATCTATTAAATTCTGACTAATCTCAAATTTAATACTAAAAAAATCTTTCATTCAATAAACTTGTCTTGATATTGTTGTTGAATTACTATTCACCAAGCAAGAGCTCGTATAAATAAAAAATAATTAATTTAATCAAATGATTTTATTTCAATTATCATCGTAAAAACTTGTTTTGCTTTTTAAACAATGTCACAAACATTACTATAAATATAAGTATGGCAAAAAATAGCTTGCACCAAAACTAAATTACCTATTTAAATTTTCTCATCCAACACCCTACAAACACATAAATAACCCTAAGGAATTTTAAAGTTCCCAAGATCGCGAAAAACTTGGCCCCTCCGTGCTTAGATATTTTAATTAAGCTTGAAAAGCTCCAGGTATCATTATCAATGTTTTCATTTATATAAGAATCTTATTCTATGCACTCTCGACCTTCCGTTGTTATAGTGGGTCCTCTCAAAAGAGTCTTTCTTAGACCTATTGAATATTTTTAAAAGGTAATTTAAACTCATAAATTTAATCTTTTACTTTCTAAAATTGTAGTCGTTTTTTTCTAAATGAATCTTAGAGATAGTTCATCGACTTCTTACTTTTAATTTTTAACATAGAACAATATGTGTACTTATTTCTAGTTAGAGATATTACCAAAACCATGATCCCAGAATTCGTGGCGTTTTTCCAAAACCAAATTACCGGTTTTTAAAATGCAAACATACCGAAAATTTGGTATTGAAAATGACACAAAAATGAATTTTAATTTTTGAAAAAAAGCCTCAAATTTTAATAAAAATTTGGACAATATTGTTAAATCAACATTGACGTAAAACTCAGACTAAATTTAGAGTCACTAGCTTCATAACAATGACAATGTAAGTACCATATTACGTACGTAGGAAAAAAGATTTTTTTTCTATTAACTTGAATGATTTATGATTCTTATCAAACTACAACAGCAGAATAATAAAAAAAATATAAGGTGAAAAGCAACTAAAAGTATGTGTAGAACTGAATACGTTTTTATTTTTCACCCTATTACAAGAAAGTTCTACCAAGTCAATGAATGCCATTGAATCAAGAAGTAATTTAAAAAAATATATTTTGTTTCTTTTTAAAATAAAAATTTATGTGGCAAACAAATTACCTCTTGCGCATCACTGGATTAGACAAAACGGGTATGATGATTTTTTTGACAAATCACTTTTTACCACTATTTTCTGTAAGGCTCATGTTAGTGGGAGGAAATCCAGCCTATCACAACCACCCAAGCCTAATTAAATTAAAAAACAGTTAAATAAATGCCATGTATTCATATTCAAAAAAATAGAGATTTCATTATTTAAAAAAATAACAGTTTTTATAGTTAACTTAATTAAACTATCGATTATCTATGGATTGTTTAATATAAGAACACAGCTTGATTTATATGGCAAATATATTCCTATATCTAAATTACTTTTATGTATGTAAATGATTTTTTTAACGAGATATTATTATTCAAAACCAGTTCCCAAGGGAGTGTAGGACAAGGATAATAAAAACAAACGAGAGTTCCACGTAAAGAACTTTCAACGTAAATTAGACCAGAGATTTACCTAACCAGAGCATAATTTCACTTAATCATTTAAATCCACTTGCAAAGCCAACCTTGTCTACTCGCTGTAAAAACTGCAAACATTTTTAAAGGATGTTCTGATTTTTTATGAGAATATAATTTATAGTTGCGATGACGACAGCAATGTATACAACTAACATAAGTATAAACAAACAATCACATCTCCTGTTTTATACATATTCAATCAAGTTTTTTTTGTTGCATATTTATTGCATTTAAAAAACTAAATAGCATAAATTCTTTCCGGTAACCAACATTGCTTATGACAGTTGTGTGATCTTTTGAAATTGGGCTTTCCATTCAAATTGGTATAATAAGTCTCAGATAAAATATTGGATTATATTTAGTTATATTTACTTAAATAGTGGCTACTCTCTTTAATGATTAAAAAGAAGAAATATATTTCTTCAGTCCATGCCTGTTCCCAATTTCAAACATTATTTTAATGGATGTATGACCTACGATAACCGCTTGTCTGTTGTTTAGATGCTCAACCTCTATTTTTCAAAGAGAATAGGAATGAAAAGAAAAATGATAGGAGAAGACTGGTGGTTAACTAATCGCTCTTGCTACGATCCGTTATTTTAAGATTAAAATCTTGGAAGACTTAGTAAGAATTTTGGACATCACAAACACTGATGCTTTTATACTGAAATCGATTTATTGGTTGAAAAAGTCTGTTCGTACTGAGATTGGAAAGCTACCTAGACAACGTATTAATTTGTTATTTATTCTTCAATTTTAAGATTTAAGAAAAAATAAATAATGATAATATTATTGTTTAAGCATAAGTTGCAGATATGTTTTTATCTGAATGAATACTGTAGTGTTTAATAATAAACTGCATCAAATGCGTCAAAAAAGCGAGGCTTTGAAAAAGTAGCGTCATTATATACGTTTGTATATAATGACGTTTTTAACCCTCCAAAGACGAGCGTGATCATATGGTCACAGTAAACACCGTTTTCTATTGATCCCACTATTCATCCTTTTTCTACCTGTATATCGTTGCTTTCACTCATATTTGGTTAAAAAGGTTACAGACTTCATCAGCCGCGGGGACAAAAACGGCCACCAAAAGCAGATGAGAGTTTTTGACTTTCCGTTTTTTTAAATGAAGTTTTTGAAACTGTTAGATATTTTTTTTATCAAAACATCAAATTATTTATAGTTCTTTTTCTAATATATTTGTATTGTAATTATGTTGATCTAAAGAGGTCATATTGTAAATATTTTTAAAAATTTCACGTTCAACTATATATCAACCCCGAATGTTTGCGTGCCCATACTGTCACGCTCGTCGTTATTACTGTCCGTACACAATATTACACGGTAGTAAAAGGATGAGCATGACTATATATATAGTCATGCGGAGTTTCCATACAACGACATTGCGTTTTTTTTTTTAAATTTTTGTTAGGAATAAAAGTTATCCATGACTTCAATAGGGCTTAAAAAATATATTTATTTTCAATAAAAAGCTCTCGTCTCTGGAGGGTTTGAATCGTCACTACATGACTGTCCCTTGCGTACGAGTCTATATGGGAACAAAAAGCTCGCTCGTTAGCTTAATATTTTAAGCGCCGCGACGCTGTAGGCTGCGTGACGTCACTCTGTCCGTCGCCATATGGCACCTTACATATTTGATGGGAAAGAAACGACTCTCGTTGCTTTTCCTGGCCTTTAAAATAATGAAAACAAACAACACTGCCGGGGCATGCTTCCATAGAGTGTTTTTTACTCGTTTTGCTTTGTTTATATTGTTGCCATGTATACAGTTTAAAAAACCTACATCTGAAAACCGATGGGTAAATAATAATTTTGCTAACATCTTCCCATAGCGTTTGGTATAAATATATATAGCATAATTATCCGCTATTTCCCTTCGCAATAGTGTTCTAAAGACCGCCGTGCATAAAGAAATAAAAGTAGAATAGTCACATAACTTAAAACTATACAAAACTAATACTAATATATTTTTGTAAGTTATTGAAAAATTGTAAATTGTATCCCCTTACCATCGTTTGCAGACGGAAGGGCGTGATCACGACAGAGATAATAAGATCACGGGATCTCCATATGCATTATTTTTAAAATCACATTCTATATGCTTCTCCCATACTATATCTGTACATGTACACACACATGCGCATACATACATACACACACACAGTACACAAGAAAGTCAAACAAAGAAAGTCATTTTCGTGATGCTAAGTTTGTTCATAAATTGTCAATTTTAGACGACATAAGATCTATGGAGGGTCGTCGAGCAGAACTGCTCTCGGTCTAAAACGATTCTCAGGCAGTGTCATAGTTGTGGAGATTTGAGATCGTTGAGAAAATTGTAGATAAAGATACAAAATAAGAATACGTGGCACTTAATAAACTTTAATAATAATGTTAAATACATCTTTCAAACAAATGCAATTAATATGCAATCGCATAATAATATCAAATAATACGTGATTCTTAATAATGATTTTTTGCACTCTTCCTACTGACACTTTTTTACGAAGGGTAATTGCCATATAGCAACGAAGCCAATTATTTTTTTAATCATCGAACTCAATGCCAAATTGTGCTCGTTTATAACCCTTTATCACATAATTAATTATTGGTCGCCTTGTACTTCGCCCAACACACCAACATGAAAGGTTTTGGTGAATTACGTCACTATATACGATTTTTTCTACTGGAAAGATTTTATTTTATATATGTTAGCAGACTTATTATCAGGTAAGTTTATTAAAAAAATCCTTAAAATGCTGCTAATCACTGGTATGAGAAGTGTTTAAAAATTCAAAAGAAATATTTGTCTATTTAATGATAACCAATTCAGTTTCTACCGACATATTTATTTTACCTTTAACAACTCTACAATTAAAAATTGATAGTTTTAAGATATGGCTGACCAAAGATTTGAAGAATTTAAACTATTAAATTTCAATCGTTCAAACTATGCACATTCACACAAGTTTTGTCACTAACGACTCGGGTTTTGCCTTTCAGCATTTTTAGGCGTGCAAGTGCACGGATGAACTTGAACTGACGCTTAGTAAATTAATGTAATGATAATGTTTAAAGCCACTGCTGGCAAAAATGCATTTAAACTATCTTGTAAAAAAGTGTTAATTATTATGTGTCTCTTCTTTTTAGTCATTTATTTTAATTTGACTCATTTTTTTTGCAATTTTGACAGAATTATAAAATGATGTTTCAAGTTATATTAATATAAAAATGAGATTTTTTATGTATTTTTATTTCTAGTATAAAAACATCTGCCTACCGAGAGAAAACTAGTGATTGTTTTTAGTTATAACTTTTTGGAATAAAAGAAGATGGGTATACGAATATATTGGGCAATATAACTCTTTTTTTTAACTTACCGTTCTACGGAACTAAGCTGTCGATATGAGCTGACGCAGATTTTAATTTGTTTCAATTACTACTAAAAAAATACTCATTTTTAAAATCTTAATATGTACTGAATTTTTTGTAACATACTTTATTTTTTGGTTGCCATGGTCAAAGCAAAATTTGCGTTGCTATACATACAAACAAAGATTTGTAAAACTGACAGTTGGGTTCAGACTGAGTTAATTTACTTCTAAAATTGATTCTAAGTGAATAATAACAATTGATGAGTATATAATACACTGTTATCAATAATATGAAGACCAGTAGAGTGAAAACCAGCAGCCGATTTTTAGTATATGAACGAGCCTCCATTCATCTGACCTCTTTGTCTTAATCCTAGTCTAGTTTAAGCAATACCAGTAATGAAACCACAACATCTACAACACTTATAATGTGTCAAGTTTGAATTATTTTTATTCTGTACACTTCCATAATCTTCGCTATCGACAAAAGTTATGGAAGTGTACAGAATAAAAATAATTCAAGTTTGACATTAAATTTACATCAAGCACCTTTAGTCGAAATTTTAAACTTATAATGTGTGTTTGCAGGCTACTGTGTTCAAATGAGGCAGTTGCACTAAATCTAATACTGTGAATCTATTAAGAACAGTACTGGTCAGTTTGTCATTAAAATAATAAAATTAATGATCATTTGTTTTTCCAAGAAGAATTCAAATAATTTAATAATAGTCAATATTTTAAACAAGCTTTAATATTGAACCAAAGTTCTGTTTGGCAAAAACAAAGTAATTTTCTGTTTTAAATTTCTTTTGAGAGCACTTTTCTTAACTGACAAAGTTGATGAATTTCGTTACTTAAAATTGAACTTTCCTTTACGTCCTTGCCTATTAAAGAATAAATCGAGTAATTAGTAAAATTTATGTCTTTAATTTGTTCTTTTTAAACAAACCCAATTTTTTTTTGTGTTTGTATGCAGTAACTGTGTTGAAAATTGCATTTTATAATTGATTGTATCAATTTAAATTAATCAATAATTACGCATAGATGTATTAATGTTCATTAAAAATGATTTCCAATGTTAATTAAGTATTTATATACTACTAAAAAAATGTTATAATTCCGTTGTTAATTATTACTGTCGATTCCGCAGTGCAGTACGTCCTTTGACAAAAATATGTAAAATTTGTTTAAACAAACTTTTTAATGTTTACCAATAAATAAATTAGTTGATTTTTATTTACTGCTCCGTCGTATTGACAGAGCATCATAGAATCTCTGCATGAATAAATAATTGATTGGTTTCAGTGAAAATATATATTTCGAATGAAAACGTGCCTCCAATACTAATCCTTCAATAACGTCCCAATGGTTTCTGGCAATGGTTACTATTTCAATACAGTATTACTATATTACGATATCGAAAGAATATTTTAATATGTTCATTGTCTGGAAATCAAGACTATTTTTTATAAGCAATAAAGATATTACTAAAAGCAGTATTTTTAGCATTTATTAATGCTTAGTATACTTAAATTTAATTAAGATGCTATGTTTTTATAAAATTGTAAAATATGCGAATATACACGAAAACTTAAAATTAATGTTAAGTTTTATAAAATATGTTAAAATACAAATCCTTGTCAGCTCCCAATGTGGAGTATATGGCCAACTTACGAGTTTTATTTTCAATATGTTGTGTAAATATTATATGTTTAATATAATATATATTTGATAACGTTAAAATGTATTAGAACTAAGAATTTTTTAAAAATTAATATCTCACAAAAAGAAATTTAAAGACAAGAAAAAGACATGCAAATGAAAATACTGAAACGACATATAATATTTTATGAATATTTGTAATAATAAGGTAAAAATATCAACGTATTTTAGTTCTACAGTTTTTTATATTGTATGCGTTGATAGCTATTTCGGCTTTCGACATCGTCAGAACTATGCTTAAACGTAAATTTTGCTCAGCTATATATACTGGCTCCGAAGAGATACACAATGCATCATTTTATTCACTCTAACATACTAATTCATATTATAATTACAATATTGCACTTATTAAATGTGATTCTAGTGTTTCAAAGAACGATAAGCAGTCTGGGGTTTTTAAAAACATTAATTAGGATAATTTAAACCGATATTTATTATTGATTATATTACATTAAATTTATTAACTATGGCTTTAGTGTTTCGAAAAACAATAAGCAATATGGGACTTTAAAAGGGACTTTTCGATGAGTTGTGAATATAAAATTAAATTACATTTTCAATATTTTGTAACAAATTTTGACAAATGCTTCATCTCTTTAAAAAGCATTATCAAACAGAACAAGATTTAAGAATGATCCTTTCAGTGTTCAGTCTGATGATGGATGCTTTTGAAAACCTGTAACAATATGTGACACAACTAGGGGCTATACAAAAACCAACTTTTGAAAAAACCGGTTGTCGAATGTAGATATTTTTCGAAAACCGGTTTTATCCGGTTTTCGAGGTTTTACAAAAAATGGATAATACAATTAAAATAGCGAGAAAAAGTTCAATTTTTTATGTTGTTTATTTATATACATAATAATGCACAGCAAGAAATTATTTGGTATTACTCTTACTAAAAACTATGATTTAAGAAAACACAAAGCGTCCACTGATAGTTTCGTAATAAAATTTCCTGATATCGAAAATACCCTTTCGCTGGGTAATGATGTGAGGCATATGGTCTTTAAGCCATCAAATAAAAGATCCATTTTTTTTGTCCTTTTGTTTATACACTCGTTTATGGAAAATTCGGCACAACCGGTTACCATGTTGAAAAACTGGTTTTCGAATGTCACAAATTTTGCCAAAAAACACAGTTTTTGAAAACCGACAAGCCTTAGACACAACAAATGGAGTAATAAAGTTATCAAATCCAATTCAGTTAGATCTGTCACATTAGATTCTTCTAATTTTATTCCTAAAACCAGAAACAGTTAACGAAATTCAATTAACCAAAATCTCTTCTTTTATGTCACTCTGTATACCATCACAAAGTCGGCATACAGTATTTCTTCTATCTTAATAAAAGACTTACACTACGCAGACATTTTCCTCCCTTTCAATGAAACTGACAGGGAAAAAATCATGCGGCAAAGTAAGATCCGTGATTTGTTGTGCGAGCCTTTTGTACCCTCATCAGTCGAGTATTTCGGTTAAGATAGACGTACATCAAGAAAACAAATGAATGTGAATTTTCTTTCGAATGACAATGGACGTGTAATCCAGTCTTAAGTGCCCCCTACATTTCATCAAGACCTTCCCAACTTTCGGTACAAATTTAAGCCATTAAGTTAAATGAAAAGCTTTTTAAAAGCAAAAAAAGTTAGGCTCTCATTTTAAAAAGTGTATTTATTAAATGTCATTTATTTATTAGCGTACTTTGTATTTTTATATGTCAATGTAAACTTTGACATCGTGATTTATTTCGAGATTTAATTCTGCACAGTTTAAATAAATTATCTTTAAAAATATAATTCGATCGTTTTATTGTTAACGTCTTCAATTCAATCAACAGGATTGATATTCGTAACAATTTAAATATTTTGAAATAAAAAAAACATACAAAATTTACTAGATTAGTGTCGCTTAAATGTCATTAGAGATTAATTCATAGAACAAATCTAGATAAGATATTAAAATAATTGGGTCTTTACCAAGACGGCGAAAGGAGAAACTATAACCAACTCAGGTACAAAAAAATCATTTCTCACTATTTTCGTATTTAAAAATCTACATCTGCATTATGAACTTTACTGAATTCAAGATATGCGTACAAAAATTTATTTAATGGCACAAATGCTTTTTTAACACTCGCGGCTCGAAGACAAGAAAAATACCTCTCTTCCGATGGGGGTCGTTTAGGGACCCCAGTGGTTTCCTCATTATTGGCCTTATTTTTATGAATTTCAAAAAAAAAAATAGTCTAAGGGCCTTAAAATATTTCTCTGCATCATTCCTCATACATTTTTATTAAAATCGGTGGTTTTTTAATAAATAGTCATATTTTAAGTTGCGCGTAAAAAAGACGTCATCCCAGCACACTTAGGAAATCGCAACTGATGAGATTTAGCAAATGCTATTTTACGAGCGACCGCTTATCTCTCTATTATCTGTAATGCTTATCGCACCTTCTCATGTTGCCAGAACTTATATAAAATGAGGCATCGATGTAAGTAAGATACTGTGTTTTTTTTGAGAATAGTATTCAAGGATACATACATTATTATCTTTAACTTCGTACACATTAAGCCGTTTTTGTTCTTCTTTGAGGATCTTTTTTATTAAGTTGAATTTTTTTTTCTACAAAAGATCCAAAAAACTATGATAATATAATATAAGAATAACTTAACTATAAACATTGTATCACCCATATTAAAATAGATATTTTGGAAAATGTGGGTATTGGGGTCGCATTTTTTGAGCTTAGAACAGAAAAAGTTAACCACATTCTAATATTCTTATCCATTGCAAAATTTGAAAAAAAAACCGTCTACACCTTAAATTTTTTGTTAAAATGTTTTATTTGAGTATGATTTTAGTTTGTTATAAACGTTGTTTCAAGAAACAACAAATGATTTTTTGTGGAACTATAGCTTAACAAAATAAGTTACTTAAGTGTACTCATTGAGAAGTATTTTTGACAACAATAAAAAACAATTTATCAAAAATTTTAAACTTTACAATTATAGTAATTTATTAATGTTTTGCTTTCCGAATTTATCAAGCTTGCAAATATATTTTTTATCCATAGAAGTTTGTACCTACGTTACTAGTCATTTAAAAAAAGTACAGTTTTAAAAAAATAATGCTTATATTTATTTTTTACCTGATAATGAATATAAAAGAACAAAACACTTAGAACCCTTAAAAATCACATAAATATTAGAGGCATAAAAGGTAATTTTCATACGGTTTATAAATAAGCAACACTTCAACTATAGAATACACAATTCAACTACTTGATGCTATTATGATGAACTACGTATTTTTATTGTGAAAATTGTATTAAAAAACGGTCGAAAATCAATGGCCACCAAAACTCTAGCTTGCTCTGTTCGAATAAAGATTAAAATGTTTAAGCACGTATAGACAAGACATCTATTAAAATAATATTAAGAGTTTACCATTGGGTACAAGAATAAAAGGTTAAATCGATTTATGTTGTGCGAAATAAAAGCCAAAACAAAAGTTTGTACTCGAAGTCATCTTAGCTATGATGTCTAGTTGATCGAGTAAGAGTGAATGGTGAAAATAATTTTTGGATTGATACACTAACTTAGTTACATTATTCAACAAGATTTAATTTAAGCTATATTTCTCGTTTAATTCATACATGTATAAAAAACAAAGAGTTCTAATTTGTTTTATAAAACAAAAGTGAGGTTTGTTACCGGTATACCACCCATAAAGTTATATTGTATAATAACTCTACAGTTGGCTTGTTTATAGCTAAAGTTTAATTGGCTTTGAAGAATACTAATGTATAATACTACTGAGAAATACATTGGTTAGGCTGTTGGATTAACGAAATTCCTCCATGTCGTTTGTTTGTTGTTTTAACAACATACTGTTTGGTGGGCAGAGGGTAATGCGATTCGTCTTCTGTACAAAAAACAGATCTATTTCAAAGGAACTAAAAGGGTTTTATTAAAACATTTGATATTCTGTCGTAATGTTGTTAAATCAAGCTTTATGTTCAGCTTCCATTCAACTAAATAAAAGAAGAATAGGGCACCTTAATATTTTCTCAAAAATAATTATTATCAACTATCAAATTATAAAGCGAAATTCTTACTATAGTATAGAGAAATCGGTTTCAATTTTAATAATCGAATCAAAGTAGAAAATAAATTTATTTGAATCGTTGTTGACGCTTTTGTAGTCATATTTCAGAACAACGCTTTGTACAGTATTTTTGAATTTTCAATAATTTTCCCAAATTTCTCATTTTGTAGAATTTCGTATAATAAATAGAATACAAACAAGCTTATATTTTAAACGAAAGGCCATGTTTAAATCAATCAATCTGCATTTTAAAAACATCCAATTTCTTTACTTCGAACATTACTTTTTCTTGCAGTATATCGACGATATGAGAGTTCGGAAAACAATGAAGGCAGTTTTTATACTCTTAAAATTGTGGCAAATCAACTAAAACGTTTTTTAACATATTCTTATTATTTAGTTTTTGTTATTTTATTATAATTAACATTGTTTTGTAAAAACCGTTTTTTTTTTTGGATATCAAATTTATGGAGCTTCAAGTACCAGGACGCGCCAGTAACAAGGTTCTTCCAGTCTCCTTCATCGATAAAGATTTAAATCGTTAATTAACTGCCGCGTTTGCTATACAATATTTTCTTAATTGCCGTTTTTGTTAAAAACTCAAATTTTATTATAAAAAAATCTACATAATAGAGTCATAGTTTTTGTTTTAAAATTTACGAACTACTTACTACATGTAAATTTTTCAGCTCATAACTATGACATATCTAACTCATATATAACAAAACATGGAGACAGCCGTCATTGTTTCTAGAGCCTTTTATTATTAAGCTGACAATTTCGGAGACACATTTGATTTCGTAGGTAAGGTCTTATGTTGATTCTTCATGGCAGAATAATATCAATATATTAAAAGTCTTTACAATTTGTAAAACATTCTTACTGAACAAAATAAATTACAACTCATTAAATTCAGTGTTTTTATTGAGCAATGTGATACCTTTAATACATTTTCATCGACATTATCAGTTTGATTTCTGGCTATATCTTACTACCCCTACTTATATTATATCCAACCAAAGCAGCTTTGTTTTGGTTAAGCACCCCAAACAATCAACATCCATTAACATGTTACTTCAACAAGTCAATCCTGGTGACCTATTTATTGTTAATAGTTTTACCAAATATTAATATTTTCAAAATACAATGAATCGCACAAACTTATATTTTTTTGAAATTAGGCTTGCTACAATAGTCTTTTTATAATGTATTTTATCAGCAGTTTTAAAAATAAATAATTCTTACTCTCACACTAAATTGAGCTTAAAATGATATAACTTATTGAATTAAATTTCTGGCAAAAAAATCTGCCGTATTTTTCAAAATATTCTCCTAATCAAGTCTTTCGATTTTTTTACAAGATTTGGTTGGTTTTAAGTTGCCATGCTTAGGATTGATAGGAAGACAAACGTACAAATTTTATGAATGTATACATATGCTTATATCTAGATATAGTATATAAGGAGGTGTACAATATAATAAAACTTGAATATAAATGTCTGTGGCATCCAACTGGCTGTAGATTGGTCTCCTTTGAAGTGATCACGTCCTTTCGTCGACAACAAAGAAAGTTGAATACAAATGACAAAACACTAGCGATGAAGAAGGCTCTAATAACTGTGACACTAATAAGCTTTAGGACTAAAAGCTTCATTTATACAAGTGAACACAAATACGTATACCAATTTATTATTTTTTCAGATTGGCGATCGGAATCAGTGGAAATCGCAAATTCGCAAACACATTGTACGAACTTCGTTTACGCACACGACACTCAATACGTAGAATCATTGAATACATGAAATGAACTAATCGATCGTAATTAAAACAAAAAATTGTTGCCATGTGATTTTTTAAGCAGATTTTTCATTTCAATGAAACATTGTACAATTGCTTTAAAAGATCTTTAAAAATTAGCACATTATTCATTATAACTCAAAAGATGTATGTAATATTACATGTCGCCTGCTATGGCCCCGTTGGTTAGAGCTAGCTCTACCGATCACGCAGGTCTGGGTTCGACTCCCGGTAAGATCACAGTCAATTTGACAATTATTCAATTCAAAGCTGTGATCGAACACTGGGTGTGTGTGATGTCAATTCACATTATTTCATCTCCTCTCATTCTTCTGATCCTTTAATAACTGGGAGTAGCAATAGTGATTAGTTAACCACTAGTCCTGTTCTAGCCTTATCCTTCTTTCTCTACTACTTACTTTGAGTTGAGCGACTGAGTAACAAACTGTTCTCGTAGACTAAACTTCTGTCGAGATACATCTATTAGGAGACCATATGCTCCACATTGGAAGAGGACACGGATATAAAAAAATGATTATATTATTTATTATTAAGTTATCCAATTCTGGACTCTTTTTGTAATCCCCGGATTTCAGGATTCACTTATCCAATCCTGGAATTAAAAATTAAACACAAAATCGTAGAGAAATTTGGGAGTCGGTATTGAGGAATTGATGGTCATTGGCATATTTCATTTTTTTTTTGTTTGTGACTTGTATCATACAGCAAGAAATTTTCCTGAATTACCTAAATCTACAAATTCGGCTCTTTTCAAAACATTTACGACAATATTTCAATTTTTATCTTTAATCTCAAAATCCCGGGATAAGTATCATTAAAATCCCGGGATTTCTAAATCCGGGATCCCGAATGAGAGGCCCTAGTGTGTATATTAAAAGTTTTCGATCAATACACTAAACATCGAAAATCATATTGAATTCCCAAGCCCGTCGAATTCAATGTTTGCTGTAGCATAAATTTTAATCTCCTACCCATGGAAAAAAAAACCTTTTACAACAATTATAACACATGAGTTCAACTCGTGAATGGGTATTGTTGTCCCATTTTGGGTATGCGGTATCAGCAGCATATCCGTATCTTCGGTTCGATTGGAGAAAGGTCCACATACCTTACTCTGAATGATCATATTATAGGGGTCGTTTTCTTTGATTCTTGTCATGTATATAGAAATTCATATTGTTTAGGAAGATCTGCGTATTTATAAAAAAGTGTTTAGGACAATTTATTACAAACTAGCTGTTAACCCGTTACCCTCAACGGGGAGGATTTTTGTTGCTTTTTTTAAAATAGTCAAATGCAAACCTATTTAATGAATAAGCCAGAAAATCTAAACGTAATTAGTTCTCTAAATGGATTTTTTTAGGAATACGCCCAATTCTCTGAAATAACTACACCGAGACTGCAAAACAAAATATGCAAATAGCGGATATAATAAAATATATACACAAAAATCATAATTGATCTGCCCTGCTGAGCTGCTATATTCAATATCGACAGCCCTGCAGTATTAATATTTCATAATTTATAGAATAAATCAAATGTTTCAAGTATGCAAACAAATATATTTCGAAGAAGAAGAAGAAGAACCCGGGATATATATCGACAGCCCTGCAGTATTAATATTTCAATATTTATATACAAAAACCATCTTTCAACGTCATCGAAAAAAGGCGAAATCACGGACAACTAACACTCACACAGGTATGAATTGTAATACCGGATTAATATTATATATCAATAACGGAAGTTTGGTATTTCATAAAAAATCATATAATCAATACCAGGATATATTGTTTTTAAAAAAATTTAACGTAAAAGATGCAAGCATTTGGTGTAACTGTTGGTGATGTATTTTCTTATAGCGTTTATCTCTGGTTACTTTGCTTAGTTTGTTTTCTTTAAACTGGATGGCTACCAAAGACGAGATATACTGTCAAATTTTTCGTGCTCAACACGCTAAAGACGAGTTGTCTCATCAATAACTAATTAAGTTAATAATTGCAAAGTACAGCTGGCGTGCTAGGTACAAACGTACTTTTTTCTACAGCAGTCAAAAGGCTAAAGAGTCTTTAAACAGTTCTTCTTTTCTTTTTTAACTTTTCCGGTTCTTAAGCTCAAGAAATGCGACCCCAATACCCACATTTTCTTAAATATCTATTTTAATATGGGTGATACAATGTTTATAATTAAGGTATTCTTATATCATAGTTTTTTGGACCTTTTCTAGTTTATATAAATACACTATAACGCGATGCGATAACGAGATAAACGCCCGCTTATCAGCGATCGTTCGTAAGATAACTAGGTCAGTTGAACGCGTCAGTTGCAATTACATATTTGTACTGGAATGACGTCTTTTGTACGCGCAACTTAAAATATGATTATTTATTAAAAACCACGGATTTTTATAAAAAAAAATGTATGAGGAATGATGCAGAGAGATATTTTAAGGCCTTAGACTATTTTTTTTTGAAATTCATAAGAATAAGGCCAACAATGAGGAAACCACTGGGGGTCCCTAAACGACCCCCATCGGCAGAGAAGTATTTTTCTAGTCTCCGAGCCGCAAGAGTTAAATATATTTATTCACTGTTGATTGTTGATGAAAACGCATAGACTGCAGGTAATGTTCGTACTAAGCAAGAACAGTTATTATATTTCGTGAATAATGTTGAATGAGTTAGAGAGAATGAGAAACTTTTTCTATTTTTCTTCAGATTTATAATTTAATTTAAAATTGAAACAATTGTTCTATAGTTCTAAGACACAGGGTTTCCCACAGAACTGTTAAATTCTTAACTACTGTAATAACTTGAGGTAAGCTGATATTGAAAAACGTTTAAATGTCTTTTCTAAGAAAAAAAATGTCATTTATATGATGCCAAGTACAATACAGATTCTGTTTGAATAAAAACAGAACAGAGTTAGGAGTTTTGAATAATTGATTTAATATTCATCGCAATTACAAAAGGCATTCAATTCAAAGAATTTCTTAGATTAGATATTGAAATTCAAATTGTTAGCTCGTTACGAAAGCTTTGTTTTAACGAGAACAAAAACATCCATTATAAATAAAGCAGCTTTTGTACTAATTCCACATAATTCAACAATTTAGAATTACTGCAAAATGTGTTTTCATATAAACACCCCCTTCTTACCAAATATTGACAGTAAACTCTCTAAAGCATAGGTTCCTAACCTTTTTCGGGTGGCGGCCCCCTTTTTATAAAAGCCATGTGACCCCCGGCCCCGATGCAATTGAAAAGGGCATTTTTTTTTTGTAATTTTAGTTTTGTTGTTCAAATTCAAAATCGAAAAAAGTCGGCGACCCATAGGTTGGGAGCTCGTGCTCTAGAGGTTGAAAAAACTCTTTAAAAAAATATAGATGACATTTTCTATTATGTTTTAATTTTGATTTAATCAATAGAATGGTTTACATCGTAGAGCAGTGGTTCCTAACCTGGGGTGCGAGAAGGCATTTTCGGGGGGTGCGGGAGAAGTTTATATTTTGACATATATAAAATAAAATGAATATGGAATAGATTATTAAAAAATCTGAATAAAGTTTAAAGGGGGTGCGGATCATTACTAAGGTTACAAGCCACTGCGTTAGTGGTAATAAACATTTTAATTTGAGTTAGCTTAGAGTAATTTATTCATAATTTGTACAGTAATTTGAAAATTACGTTCAATAATTAATGCGTACTACACCTTTTTATTTAATCTTGTTTTGTATAAATAACAAATTTTATTTCTTATCAGTTGATAATGATGTCTTGATCTTGCAACATTAAAAGTGGCAATTACCAAAAACAATTATTGTGTTTTTTTTAAATAATGCTTTTTCACCACTTTTTTCGATACCTCATGAATCCATCGTGTAAAGAAATGTTCAAGAAATTTAAAAAATTAAATGCTCGGTAGTCCAATGGATTATAAGCAATATTTAAATGAATATGTGTAATGCCAACTATACTGAGTCAATATATATTGAATTCGAGTGTATATTAGGCAAAATTATTTCCTATACTTTTCCGGTTCTAAGCTCAAGAAATGCGACCCCAATACCCACATTTTCTTAAATATCTATTTTAATATGGGTGATACAATGTTTATAATTAAGGTATTCTTATATCATAGTTTTTTGGACCTTTTGTAGTTTATATAAATACGCGATAACACGATAAGCGCCCGCGATAAGCGATCGTTCGTAAGATAGCTGGGCTAAGCTCGTCAGTTGCAATTTCATATGTGTGCTGGGATGACGTCTTTTTTACGTGCGACTTAAAATATAATTATTTATTAAAAAAACACGAATTTTTATAAAAAATGTATGAGGAATGATGCAGAGAGATATTTTAAAGCCCTTAGACTATTTTTTTGAAATTCATAAGAATAAGGCCAATAATGAGGAAACCACTGGGGTCCCTAAACGACCCCCATCGGATGAGAAGTACTTTTCTAGTCTCCGAGCCGCGATAGTTAAAAAACACGAGGTATCTGAGACGTTTTAGTGATTTATTTGCGTTTTATTCAAATAGTAAAAAAAAAATAGCTTTTAATTATATAAAATTATACAATTTATAGAAAATTATTAAAAAAATATTATGGTAGTTAGCAAAGCGTATGTAGTATTTTGCAGAATAATTCATTTAAATAAAATATTATAATTTCGAAAAACAATTCATCTGTAAAATGAGTGACTGAATACTTATCACTTAATTGAATTTCCTGCGATTTTCGCAGTAGTCTTTCCGAAAAGTGTGAACCGATTTATCGACACGGCAAAGCAGAATACTGGCTTCCTCGAAGAAAGACACAGCTAATTAGATTTGTAAAGTCTTGTCAGCCGAGATCGTTGCGATTGGCGTTTGGATAAACAAAGTGAGTTTCTACTTCGTAAAACCTTGAATAACAGTGTAATTAAAATGATCTTGGTAACAGCAGACAATAATAACATGCGTTTTCAATGAACGTTCTTGTAAATTTCTAACGAATCTTTCAAAATTACTCATTAATTATTCAATTACTCATAATTTCAAATCGCTCATGGTACAACTATTCCTCGCATCCCACAACATTATTATACAATTTTCCAGCGATCAAAATGAATATACTTCTAGAAGTTACCCACCATTTAAATCTGTATGTGTTCCCATGTTATAATATTTGAACGATAATCACATAACTTCCAAAAACCTACAAAAAAGAATTTCCAAATCAATATTTCCCCAAGCTAATTTAACGTCATTAAAATCAAGTCATTAGTGGGGGGTTATTCATGTCACCATCAATAGCTTTTAACTTAATGATACATTTATTTACTAAGCGTCAGTTCAAGTTCATCCGTGCAATTGAACGCCTGAGGATACTGAAAGGCGAAACCCGGGGTCGATAGTGACAATGTACATATATAATTTAAAAGATTCAAAACACCTTCACTCGAAATCTTAAATTAAATCTATATATTAATAGCGAATAATGTTTCTTCGTATTCACTTCGATTTTTGTCCTGCTGTGGCCGCCTTTTTGGCTTTCTTTTTCTTCTTTTTCCAAAAGATATTTTATTCTCATTATTATTCACTGATGACATCTAGAAAGATGGTCCACCCCGCTGTCGCCATTTTGGTTTTATTTTTATTTCTAAAGATATATATTTTCATTACACTAACATCTATGAGTAGACAATTGAAGCATTTTGTGGTGTGGAACATTGCTGGATTTAAATACTTTTCGCTTTAAATCGGCTTTTTTCTTGAAATATTCATTATTTATAAATGTATAAATCTTGATTTTACATTAAAAAAATATCTGTTGCCGGTTGAATTTGAACGCGGACCTTATACGTAGATCAAGAGTTCATGATAAGCTTAAAATTAAATTGAAATGATTATATTATAGCTGCTTGTGTGGTCTAGTGGTCAACGTTGTTGGCTTCGGCAACGGAGGGCACGGGATCGACTCCCGGTCCGGAGAGTTTTATAAATTGATTTTTAAATCAATTTATAAATTTCTGTTCAAAGGCATGGATGTTTGTGATGTCTTGAATTCCCCCCTCTCACCCATCCTATCCTCTGAACAAGGCGTATTGAGAGCGATTAGCTAACCACTAGTCCTGTCCTAGCCCTATCCTTCTATTCCTACTCTCTTTGGAAAAAGAGTGGTTGAGCAACTGAGTAACAAGCAGTTCTCGTAGAAACATTACTCTTGAGATAAACTCCATTAGGAGTCCATATGTTTTACATTGGGAGCGGACATGGTTTAAAAATAATATTATTGAATTTGGTGAGTATAAATACGTTTAAGTGTGACTTAAAGACATCCCCTTTTTGTGAGTGTACAGAATTGTAAAAAAAGATATTAGATCAAGGTATGTAAGGTGTACAGTTTTTATTAAAAAAATCAAACTATTCAACAGACCAAATCAGTTACCGTCTAGAAGTTAGCCGTCGTGTCAATGCCACTAGCCGATAGAGCAAAAAAATACTATTGTACGGTAAAATACGGACCACAATGGCTTATCAGTTTTATAAAATAATATACACACAACTACGCGGTTTTGGTCCAGCACAGACAGTGTTGGGGTAAAGACCACAAAGTTACATCGATCGAGATGTTTGAGTATTTTTGACTTTAAATTAAGAGACGCATTCTTCATGTCAACTGAAAAAAGAAGCCTAGACGAGCAGACAAAGAATAGTCTGACTCAGGAATATCAATAATTGATATGACAATAATCGTATGCTTTACTTTTGACATCAAACACATATTTTTTTGGTCTTTGTTTGATTTTGTGATTTATTTATTTTATTTATCATTTATTTAATTAACCTTGCACCATAAGGTGACTATCATTGCACAATGTTGACAAATTATAAATTTAAAACTTTAACAATGAAGAAAAAAAACATAGTACAACTAAATATTAAAAGCAGTAGAAAAAAACGGCAAGGAAGTCAACTGAGTAAGATTCGACGAATTCATAATACAAAAAAATAGCATTCGTTGGTGTTGATGATGATATAGTTACTATCTTCAGATATTTATTTGATCAAGGAACTGATTTTTACTCTAAAAAAACAAGTCAATCGATGATATTTTAAATGTATATCGACTGTGGAAAGGAAAAAGGACGGAACCCACACATATCAAATTTTACAAGAGGCGCAAAAAACGTGTTTTGATGATTTTGGGACATATACAAATTATGAATTATACACAACCTTAAAGTGCACGGAGACTTCTAAAGTGGTGTTTTATTGACATAAACTAATATTTATTAAACAAAAATTCTAGGAAAAATCTTTATTTCAGACTTTTATCTTGGTTTAAATATTTTACAGGGTCATCTTTTTCAAACTTAAAAGCTAAATTTAGATACTAATTCGGCATTTGCAGCTTGCATCCGTTTGATAGAACGTGTATCAAGTTTGATATACTTTGATTATCGAAAAAAGCTGTTTTGAAAAAAACAGTCCTTTCCGCAGTCGATATATAATATTATATTAATTCAATATTATTTCTCAACCGATGGAAAAAAAACTCAGTTCTGCTTAAAAAACAAATAACTCTTAGTAAAATTGTAATATATTTTTTTCTTAAGCAATAAAGAATGAATAACTTCAACAAATAACGAGAACTTCTTTTATATTTTGATTATCGTCAAGTAAATATTATGAAAAAAACAAACATCGTAAAGAAGCTAACAAAAGACAATATATCAAAAATTTCAAGTCACAGGTGCTGTTGTGAATATCTTGGAAAAATATGTACTGTACATATTGATTCATTGATTTAATCTGACAAATAATTTAGAATCGAACATGAGAAGGATATATAACGCAAACAAAATTGATTGCACAGTTATAAATGGTACCTATAATTGCAACATGATGCCAAAGTTATTGATTAAGCATCAGATGCATTCAACCACAAAGCTTTTGGATAAAGCTTTCTGAAGTGTTCCGCTGAACACACTTCAGTTTGCCATACTCAATTACTTTACTCCAGTCGTGGTAAATGTTAAAATTAATTTAAATTTTTATTTATATTTAAAAAATATACGTCCATATAGGTTTCATTTCTAATGAGTAAAGCTCTGACTTAGTTGTAAAGTTACATTTTTTTTTTAATTCTTAAAAAATTATTGATTGACTTGGCATTTACTTGGTAGAACTCAATTATAATAATGCAAGAAAATAGCAACGTATTCAGTTCTTCAGTATTTTACAGGCTCGTGTAATTCGATTTACATAGGACAGGCAGGTAGAAGCATATCAACTCGAGCTTAAAGCATATGAGATCTTTTAACAATAAAAAATCAGACTCACAATTTGTAATTTTTTGCATAGTTAATAAATTTCATGTAATGTAATTAATAACAAATATCAGTTTAATGTATCCTAATTTACGTTAAAAACCCCAGACTGTTGTAATTTGAATAAGGATGTTAGAGTGAATAACATGATGCATTGTGTATCTCTTCGGAGCCAGTAGCTGAGAAAAATGAAAGTTTAATCATAGTTATAACGATGGCAAAAGCTGAAATTGCTATCAATTAATAAATATAAAAAAACTTTAGAACTAAATGATTTGCCATTTTAACCGTATAATTAATACTTAATAAATTACTTATAACATTATATTAGATAGTAAGAAAAAACACAATATTCCTTTGTAATTAACTTCCATTTTTATTTATCAGAACCAGGACTGATTTTGCTCATAACGAGCATTGTCAACTGATAAGAAATACAATTTAACAGTAATATTTATACAAAAACAAATTTAAAAGGAAAGGTGTAATAAAAAATTGACATTGAAAAGAATTTATAAATGAATGTAGAAATAATCTGTAAGTGTCTCTAAAATAACACAAATTAAAATTTTGAGCACTCTAACATGTAATGAACAAATTATCAAAGAGTAATAAAGTTAAAATGGTGACCGAAGATAATTACAAACATAATTGAAGTTTTGTAAATTTTAACACAATGATTTATTACTAAAATTAAAACCTAAATGATGATTTAACTGCTTCTATCTAGTTGTATACTTTTACAAATTCAACATTCAATTGGCTTATAATGGAATTAAAACAAAAGAGTGCTTAATTTTTTTAATATAATGCCATTCCACCAAGTTATGTCAGTGAATGATTTAATTATATAATTCTGCAGAATGAGCTTTACTTTCGAATTTTAACTGCTGGACTTAACCGTTGTGCCACAAAGTAAAGATAACATAGACAACACTTTTATTATACCTTTGTATGTTGTTCAGGAAAATGAAAACATATTTGGGCGGAAGGTTTTAATAAGAATATGTTTTAATCTAACAAGTATTGTTTGGGCACGAGCTTAAATTAATTTTACACTACACGGGCAAAGTATGGTGATGAGACTTAGAAGGTACGTAAATGAAATATGTATAATATGTACGTACATTGACTTTAGTCTCTAAAGCTCCCGTACCAGCTGCACAAACATAATTTTATTGCTCGAGCGCCGGATTAAATATTAATATTTCCTTTCACAATATCAGTAAAAGCTTTTGACTTACAAAAAAAACACAACATATATAAACCATACTGTATGGACGTAAAGAAAATGCAAGGGAGCTTATAGTTCGGTAGAATGTCCAGTATTTTTTTTGTATGTATAGCACAATTTGTATAACTCATTATTAAGTTCTGTAGTTTGATAATAATTAGATTTTTTAGATAGAAGAGCTTTGGATGAAACTCATCAAATCCGATTTAGAGAAAAAATAAAATATCACTTTAATAAGAAGAGTACTAATTCCATTCAATTAAGGGTCAAAATATTATCTTATAATCAAAACTGTCTACACTTTTATAAGAAAATTGTGTCTTTCTCAGTTTTAACTCTCGCGGCTCGGAGACTAGAAAAATACTTCTTTGCCGATGGGGGTCGTTTAGGAACCCCAGTGGTTTCCTCATTATTGGCCTTATTCTTGTAAATTTTGAAAAAAAAATAGTCTAAGGGCTTTAAAATATCTCTCTGCATCATTCCTCTTACATTTTTTTTATAAAAATCCGTGGTTTTTTAATAAGTAATCATATTTTAAGTTGCGCGTAAAAAAGACGTCATTCCAGTACAAATATGAATTTGCAACTGAAGCGTTCAGCCAAGTTATCTTGCGAACGATCGCTGATAAGCGGGTGCTTATCTCGTTATCGCGTTATAACGTATTTATATAAACTCCAAAAGTCCTAAAAACTATGATATAAGAAAACCTTAATTATAATCATTGTATCACCCATATTAAAATACATATTTAAGAAAATGAGGGTATTGGGGTCGCATTTCTTGAGCTTAGAACCGGAAAAGTTAATCTGGTAATTTTTGATTCCAAACTTATATATAATTCGTTGGTTTATACGCAGGAGACGTTAACCCTTCAAGGGCAGGCGTGACCATATGGTAACAGTAAATACTGGTGTGTATTGATCCCACTTTGTATCTTTTTTCCTGAATATAGTTGCTTTCACTGAATTTCGGTTAAAAAGGATACAGACTTCAGCTAATCATCAACCTCGGGGACAAGAACAAATACCAAAATCGCATACGACTTTTTGAATTTCCGTTCATTTTCAATAACTTTTTGAAATCGGTAATTATAATTTTATCAAATGTTTAAATTATTCACACTATTTTTACTTACATATCGACTGTGGAAAAGAAAAAAGACGTAACCCACACATATCAAATTTTACAGGAGGCGCTAAAAACGTGTTTTGATGATTTTGGGACATATGCAAATTATAAGTAATAAACCACCTGGAAGTGTACGGAGACTTCTAAACTGGTGTTTAATTGATAAACCTTATCTAAATTAGTTAAAGAAGTCGTCTAAGATAAACCTTTATTTTATTATTTTTCCTTGGTTTTAATTTTTTACAATGTCACCTTTTTCAAACTTAAAAGCTAAATTTAAATACTAATTCGGCATTTGCAGCTTCCATCCTTTTGATAGAACATGTATCAAGTTTGATACATTGTGATTGTCGAAAAAAACCTGTTTTGAAAAAACTGTGGGTTACCTCATTTTCCCTCTTCACATTCAATATGTATTTGTGTTCAAATTATGTTTATCTAGAGGTTGAATTCTAAATACTTAAAAAAAATCCCATTTAGCAATATTTAAACCACAAATATTTGTGTGACCATACGGTCACGCTCGTTCTTACTACTGTCCTTCTACAATATTACACGGGGTTTATAAGAATAAGCATATAGTCATGTGGGGTTTCAATATGACGACTTTGTGTTTTTTTTTGCTTTAAATACAAGTTATCTGTGACTTTATTATGGCTTCATTTTTTTTTTTAACTCTCGTCTTGGAGGGTTCAGTTGAAAACCGGCTGTTTTAGTAATAAATGCAGATACATATATATATTTAAGCATCTTGCACCCTCAAGTTAAGCTTTATTCTGTGTTTTTTTAACATAACTTAAACATAACAAAATAGATAAAGTCAATTCTGTTCAAAGCTATTTTGAGCAATAAAAAAAAAACTATAAATAACATAACGATTTTTAATATGTGAATAATATTTGTTAATCATTGCCGGAATTTTTGAATTGTAAGGTGGAAAGATAAATGATGGACATAGTGCAAAAATTGAATGATTATAGTAAATAAAGATTTTCACAGGAAAAGTTTTTTCAAACTATTACTTTTTGCTTGTACACCGACGATATTATGATATTGTATTTTTAGTAATTTCAAAAGCTTAATCGCCGAGAGAAAAAAGTTAAAAATTTTGTATTTTTTTCAAAAAAAAAATAGCTACTGGGAACATATAAATTAAAACATTCTTTGTAATAAGTCTATTGATATCATTTAAAAAGTCACATATTAAAACATTTCCATGCTGTCATAGAACGTTATTTCAGTTTTGTATTGGATAATTTATTCATTAATTGACATACAAGCGTCAACAGTGAAGTTGTTACAGGTTTTGTTGTGCGTACTTGTGTTTTGAAATCAACTGCAGGCGACTTCAAAGCTTGCACTTGTGCAGAATGTACATTAATTCAACGCTTCTAAATACTGACTGTAAATCTTCTTCTACTCCATATTACTTTGAAAACTTAAGTTTATGTTAAACATATGTTCTAAAGATACAACTTAACAAAACAGTATTTTACGCAGATATATTTGTGTATATACATGCATAGTTTTATGAATTCGTAACCGATAAGATGTGAGATTTTACCGAGATGACAAAAAGCGTCACGCAGAAAAAGCTTTCAGTTTATTGACAATAATTTTTGAAAACAATGTTCTATTGTCTGTTCAAAACATAATTAATTAAAATTGAAAATATCTTTGAAAACACCAAAGTCAACAAAGTATGCAGTGATGCATTAAAACAGTTTTTTTTTATTATTTCAACTACATTATCATGAATATATTATTCTTAATTTACAGTGCTCACATTTAATGTGCTTACAACTTTTTTCTTGATAAAATCGATGTGTTTTATATTTATAGGAATAAAACACAATTTTTAATTTTAATGTCACGATTTGTGATATGTTGTTAAAATTGTCAAATAGGTTGAGCTTAATCAGGTAAAAAAAATCAATTCAAAATTTATAATGCAAAATCTGTTTTGATAAAGTTCCAATGATGTTGAAGAAGCTGTTTTTTGCACGTTTAAACTTTTATAATACTTTTAAAAACTAATTGGATATTCAAGCAATATAAAAATGATTCGTTGTCTAATTGTTCTTGCCAGGCTCTCAATTTCCTAGCTGCATTTTTTTTGCACATTGTACTCGTAGTTTTTTATTCCTTTCTCACGTGAATTTGAAGACATTAATGTATTATAAATATTTAGATCAGCTTTGAATTTTAAAATATTAGAAAGATATTCTAACAAATATTTTTTTGTTTATTAACCAAAATTGTTTAATTTATAAAAGGATTTTTCATTATGTGGAATGGTATATGAAAAGATTACTCAAGCTTGCCTTGTTTCTAACTGACTTACAAAAGTTGTTCTAAGACCACCGCAAAGTGTATTTACGAAACGGTCGCGTGCACAATCAATTCCTTACTTTCTCTCAGGATTTAACTTCAAGTATTGAATTGCTTTTCGATATAGAAGTCGATGACGTTTGTTTTTGTTTGATATTGTTTTGCAAAAACGACCGACAGTAAAATTTAATGAATCGTCTACGAAACTATCAAGATTAATTAATATGCCTTATGTTTTTAATGACATTCTTGAATATCATTTATTCCTCTGGAGTAAATTAGTTTACTTGTTTACTGTTCCAGTTACTACTTAAAGAGTACTTTTTCAATTGGGTATTATTATATTTCAAATTTGAATGCCGTCAATTGTTCCTGCTTATTAATTTTTAACTTGTTATGAGTAAGATTAGTATAAATGCATTTATATTTTGATTTTATGTCTATACAACATAAAATATCAAGTATAATGATTTATAAGCTATTAACATTTTACTCAATAAAATTTTCAGTTCATAAACACAAAAATTATACATTTATTTTCCGTAAAAGGCAGTGCCGTTCCACAATCATCATTCCATTCGGTTGCTTCAAAGAATCGTGAAGTTTTTTTGTTCAAAATGACCCTTAATAAAATACCCAGTGTAAATATTGGATTCACCTTTTACTTAAGCAGTATCATCATACTGTTCTCTGCGTACACGTTTCTCGTCTAAAATATTCAGAGACAACTCCAACATGTGTAGACAATGGCCTTTGAAATATTTTCAACCCTTTAAACTTGCAAAATATTTATGTTGAAATAATCACTAGAATAATAATTGACCCCTTCCAGGAAAATATTTGAAAACTATAAAAACACGCTTGATAAATGAGTGGAATATATGTTTTTTTAAAACGCCGCATCGTTATGGTGATTTGAGATATTATTCAAACTTTTGATTTAAAAAAAAGTGTTACTCCTTTTTTAATTATATATATTTATTCAAAATCATATTGCCTTCTAATTTAGGTATCTCGACAGATTATTATTTAAAAATAACTGGTTATTACTTAGTTTTTCAATCTATCTTTTTTAAAAGAGAGAAGAGATAAAAAGGAAAAGACTAGCGGTTAGCTTATCACTCTCTCTACGCCAAAAATTGTTGGATTTGAAGAGTGGGAGAGAATTTTTAGACATCAAAAACATCTATGCCTTTAAACAGAAGTCGATAAATAGATTAGACAAATGTTGTTCGTACTGGAATTCGAATCAATGAAATCCAATGCAGAAACCAACGACGTTGACCACTTTACTACTGACCCTACTTATTATTATGTTATTCACTTTTAGGGTGTTCACTGTCATTACTTGGTGGAAAGGCATTATATTCATAAAAACACAATATTACTTTGTACTTCATTTCACTTTATTTAATAGGTTAGGACCGGTTTTGCTCATTGCGAGCATTGTCAACTGATAAGAAGTATAATTAAACAATGTTATTTATACAAAAATGAAAAGTTGTTAAAAACAATTGGATGTGTTAAACATTTTAATTTTGTGTTATTTTAGAATCACTTTTTATGTAATTGGCAATTTATTTTCAATGCCAATTAAACGAGTAATAAATTGTATGCATGACTTAGAGTTTTGAAAAAAGTTTTTTTGTATTTATTCATGGGTTAGTTCACAAAAATAATAAAAATGACCTACAATTTGAAGTTGTTGGTTAACCCCGATCACATACATCCAAGCAATAAGCTTGTGTTTTATGACCAGCATAAAAAAGAAAAACATTTTTCTGACGTATTTTTGTGAAATGGTATCCACGTCATAAAATATTGATTTCGTCTACAAAATAAATCAAACAGATGAGACTTGCCTCTGGCTCTGAGCCCCTGGTCTTTACAGATTTTTCTAGTATTTATACTCTTATACAAAAAGAGAATATTTTACATTTAATGACATTTTTAAAATCGATATATTTAACAAAGGTTTCATATATATAATATGAGTCTTCGAGGAGTGAAGTGAGCCTAGTAAAATGGTATAACTTTTATATACAATCATGTCTTTTCTTGGTGTTTTGGTGGATTGCATATTTTTATTTTACGGAGATAATACCATTGTAACGTGTATTGACTGAGGTTACTTCACTTTTACGATACTTTAAAGCGGGTAGAATATTAAAACGGATCTAACATTTTTCTAAAATACCACTTGGCTTACTTCACCTCTAATGGGACAATATAACGTCATTGCGCCGGTAAGACAGTCTTAAATAAACAGTATTTTTTTTTATGTTACATACATAATTATCGTCGTGTCCTATGGCGCAGGTGTTAACGTTGTGGGCTTCCATGCTGGATCTCGTGGGCTCGAGAAGCATTTTTGCGATTGATTTATCGATTTCTGCTCGAAGACATGGGTGTTTGTTCTAACCTTATCCTTCTATAATTACAACTTTATTATTCTCGTAGAAAAAATCCGTTAAGATACCTCCATTAGGAGGACATATGCTCTACAGTGGGATCACAGTTCCATTTCCTCTCCTCCCATCTTTCTGATCCTTTTATAACTGGGTGTAGCAATAGCGATTAGTTAAAAACTAGTCCTGTTCTAGCCTTATCATTCTTTCCCTTCTACTGACTTTGAAAAAAAGTGAGGTAAAAAAAATCTACGAGAAGTATTTTTTACTCAGTCGCTCAGAGTAACAAAGAGTTCTCGTAGATTTTTTTGTTGAGATACGTCCATTAGGAAACCGTATGCTCGACATTGGTAGCGGACATGGATAAAAATGTATATCTAAGAATATCTTTGTACACTTAACTCATTTTTGTTAGTAATGTTATTTAACAAATTCTCCCAGAATGGTGATGATTTAGGAAAGTTTTTTTTTTGTATAAATACTTTTACTAAAAGTATTTATGTAACTTATGTAACTCTACATATAATGCTAGAATATTTGGAACTATGTTACAACAATTAATACACAGTTACACTTAAATCCAACTTCCTAGAACAGGAAAACTTTCTGACGTTTACGTCCGTTATATTTCCTCAAATCTTACACAGAAGTAAGTAGAGCTACACATAGCTTTTAGAAACCTAGTGTTTGTTATCTAGACGTATTCCTTATAATATTAAAATGTTATATTAAGGCAAGATATGTATTATTCTGTTTTAATTTATAAAATGCATTGCAATTAAGGCGTCAGATATTTTAATTTTTTAAATCACTAAACGCCCGTGCGCAAGGCTTTCTATATATTATTGAAAAATGAAAACTGAACATATACCTTTCTAGATCCCGATTTTAAATATTTCAGATCTCTAGTAAGGCATGCAATCCCTAAACCTTTTTGTGATCCCAGGATTTAGAAATTCACAATTTTTCAATCCCAGAATTCCGGCATCGATCATTTGTTATTATTTCATATTTTTATTTTTCAATATATCTCAAATTTTAATAGAAAAAATATCTAACATTACAGCAAAGGTGACGTTTTTTATTATTTCCAAACCCCAGTTGCTTGACATCAATTCAAGCAGGATACATGATATAATATGCACCAATGTCTACGATATCAAATAAATCGATTGATTGTTACTAAATTTGGAGTAAAATTATTGACAAATAAATACTAATAAAATTGTCTGCTCATATTTACGGCTATTAAAAATTATAAGAGGGCTGAAAAAATAATTCAGTTATATTTTTACGAATGTAGGGACTATTGAGATCCTTGATTCCGGGATTGGAAGCCCTAATAGTTAGGGTACAACAGCTATTACTCGACTACATATCGGCTGTGGAAAGAAAAATGGACGTAAACCACAGTTTTTTTAGAACCAGGTTTTTTTCGATAATCACAATGCATCAATCTGTTGATACACGTTCTATCAAAAGGATGCAAGCTTTAAATGCCGAATTAGTATAAAAATTTAGTTTTTAAGTTCGAAAAAGATAACCTTGTAAAAAATTAAAACCAAGAAAAAAGACTGAAATAAAAACATTATGTCAATTAAACACCAGTTAAGAAGACTTTTGATATTTGTCAGAATATATAATCAAATGCTTTTTAATAAAGTTATAAATTTCATAGTAAAAATTCTCTATTGAAATGTTTGAAAAGAGTTAAAAAAACGTTATCGTAACCATAATCGCTTAATTTTTGTTTTTAAAATTATATTTTATATTATGGACGAATTGAAACATCATGGCTCATTAAATTTTACTTCTGAAATGGCCCTTTTTTAATTGCAAATAAAGCCATCTGTTTCCTTCTTTTGTAGCATACGAATCACCTTAACAACAAACAATCAAATGAATGTACGTGGTAAAATAAGTTACCAGTTTGTTTCTGCTTCGTTAACGTTAAAAGTTATTGTTATGTTCGTATAATATTTAATTCACTGACAAACAAAGAACTAAAACAATACCGTCTCTTGAGTGGTTTTAGGTTGAGCTTTCTATAATTTATTGTCCTCTGCAGTGCTTTTCTATAACTAAATGAATTCCTCACAATAAATAATAAATAAATAAGTTTTTAATACTACCATGTCAAGCGGATGGAGACTTATAATCAGAGGAGCTTTTATTATTTGTTTCATATAATTTAAGAACTGACTGGGTAGTGATTAAGAGTGAACTTTTGCGCTCAAACTGATATTACTAAAATAAAATTTGAATGTAAGCCACACTCAGTTTCCATCAGTAGTTCTTTTTAATTTTCATTTCCTTTCAAAGCCTACAGCTGACAAAAACCTAAGAAAGGTAGTACATAAAAGAACGCGTGCAGAAAAATAATATAAAGACTCAGTGTAGGTATACCCACCATAAAATAAAAACAGTCAAAAAACTTCGCTTAAGACAGTCCACTCCAAATAGTTTCAGAATAATAATATACGTAAAGCAAAAAAATCCTTATTTACTTATCTTTATCAAATCAAAAAATTCGAAACGTTGTATTTTTAAGAAAACCGTATTTATTCTACAGTAAAAAGTATTTGTTTCATTTTTATCGATTCTTAATCAAATATCACATTGTGGAACAAAAACGAAGCGGTTATTTCAAGCTGGCAGTTGTTTTTCCCAATCCTCTTTCCAAGAAACAAATTTGATCTTACTTATATTTGATGTTGAGAATTTATCATATCGTTTTTGTAGTTAAAAATTTAAGTCGTAACCTTTTGTTCATCTTGGAACTTATTGCCATGCAAAACTGTAACTTTTTAATAACAATTCAAAAACATCGGCTGTATTAACATTTGGGGTAATCCATAGAGAGACGATTAAACGTCAAGACAAAACTATCTTAATAATACTAAAATATACTTTACCAATTTGCGACTTTTTAATTACTTGTGTCTATTTTACGGTGCAACTAAAGTATTGATACAACTAATATAACTCAACTGGTGAGATTAAATGTTCAAAAACGCATAATGTTTTATTATTAAAGACATTTTAGAAAACCAACGTTATTGTTTTGTTAAGAGTTTCATATAATTTACCGTCGCAAGAATTAAACCTAAAGTCTGTATGTCCACATTAGACGATAAATATTTCAGAAATTTTCGATAAAGGTTCTACTTGTAAACCAACAAAGAATCACACATTATTTTTGAATCTTTGAAAACACTTTTTGAAAGACTCAAACGCCCTCAGCCAAAATCCAAGTTTTTAGTAACTTCGACTAGAGCATTTTTTTAAACTGCAACAAAACAAATTAATTTAAAGGTTTTGAAGAGTGGAATTTTAAGCTTTGTGACTGATGATGACGAATCACTCGTTCATATTTTAAAAACTGTTTTTGCTTTACTTACTGAATACTTTTCTTGTTACATTAATCGTTAGAAAGTTCAAAAGGGCATATTTTTTTAATTTAACACTCGCGGCTCGGAGACAAGAAAAATACCTCTCTTCCGATGGGGGTCGTTTAGGGACCCCAGTGGTATCCTCATTATTGGGCTTATTATTATGAATTTCAAAAAATAAATAGTCTAAAAGGCTTTAAAATATCTCTCTGCATCATTTCTCAAACATTTTTTTATAAAATCATATTTTAAGTTGTGCTTAAAAATACGTCATCCCAGCACACATATGAAATCGCAACTGACGAAATTTAGCAAATGCTATTTTACGGGCTACCGGTTATCTCTCTGTTATCTGTAATGCTTATCGCGCCTTCTCATGTTACCAGAACTTATATAAATACTTAAGGCATCGATGTAAGTAAGATATTGTGTATTTTTTGACAATAGTATTCCAGGATACATAAATTATTATCTTTAACTTCGTACACATCAATTCGTTTTTTGTTCTACTTTGAGGATCTTTTTTATTTAGTTGAATTTGTTTATTTTCTGTTTTATTTAATAGAGACGGAACTAGCAATCGAATATTTATTTTTTCTTCTAGAAAAGGTCCAAAAAGCTATAATATAAGAATACCTTAATTATAAACATTCACCCATATTTAAATGAATATTTAAGAAAATGTGGGTATTGGGGTCGCAATTCTTGAGCTTAGAACAGGAAAAGTTAATTAATATATTTGATAAAAAAAAAACATTTCATATGAAAAGCAGCGTGTGATTACTTCGAATTGATAACTGATATCATTTTTTAGAAATCTAGTGATAATTGAAAAATATTTTTTTTGTACGTATTGCTTTGCGTCCTGGAGTGAAAATTGAATTTTATAAAATACGAAGCAATTTTACTCGCAGCTACCTTTTACAAACTGAGAGACAGCTTATCATTTTCCGAGAATCAAACAAACAAACAGACGCGGCGCATTGTTTACTCAAGGTAAACTTTTCCAGCGAGCTGCATTTTAAACATAAACTTTTAGGAAAAGAAATAAAAACGAGTTTTAAATGTTTTAAAAACGATGATAATGTAATATCTTTTGTATTCTTAGATAAAGAAATATCTTTTCAAAAAATAGTTTTTATAAAACAATTATTTGTTCCTGTATTGTACGTAAATATTTTTTCCTGTTTTCAATTTCATTCTAATATTATGCACTTAATGTCGACTTAGTTGTTAAATGCATGGCATTGGCTTTAGCTATAACAGGGATGGGCTGGAAGGGGCTCGGGGAGACTCTCGCGAGCCCTTTGCTAAATTTTGGCGCGGCCGGCGAGCCCCTTGTTAAGTTAAGAAAATCATTCGTCTTATATCAAATCATCACATAACTGCAATTTCTGTAGATGGATAAATTTGTAAATTAGTTGTCGTTTCATTTTTTCATTTAGCGTTGTGGGCGTCCGTGAGTCCCAGTACGAAAAAACATTTTTTCGATCGATTTATCTATTTTCTGTTCGAAGGAATGGGTGTTTGTGATATCTTAAGATCTCTGATATCTAACATTTGTAACATCTCCCACTCTTCCGATTTTTCAATTCAACTGGGCGCTACTATTAGTTAATCACTAGTCCTGTTTTATGCTTATCATTTTATCTCTACCACTCTCTTTGGAAAAGAGAGGTAGAGCGACTAAGTTACAAGCAGTTTTTGTAGAAAAATAACTTTCGTTGAGATACCTTTATTAGGAGGCCATATACTCGACATAAGGAGCGGACATGTATAAAAAAATGGATAACATTTACCGAGCCCCATGTTAAGATATTGGCAGCCCACCGCTGGCTATAACAGTATGTTTTGTCTTATTATTTTATTTTATAATTATATCGACTGTGGAAAGGAAAAAGGACGTAACCCACACATATAAAATTTTATAGGAGGCGCAAAAAGCGTGTTTTGATGATTTTGGACCATATGCAAATTATGAATTATACACAACCTTGAAGTGCACAGAGACTTCTAAAGTGGTGTTAAATTGACATAATCTAATATTTATTAGAAAGATTGTCTAGGAAAAACCTTTATGTCAGACTTTTTTCTTGGTTTTAATTATTTACAAGGTCATATTTTTCAAAACTTAAAGGCTAAAGTTAGATATTGATTCGTCATTTGCAGCTTGCACCATTTTGATAGAACGTGTATCAAGTTTGAAACATTGTGATTATCGAAAAATAGCTGCTTTGAAAAATCTGTGAGTTACGTTATTTTTCCTTTCCACAGTCGATATGAAAAAAATCTCTGTTAATCGTTACATTTATCAGAATACAAGTGAAAGCATTTACAAAAGATACTTTAAATATTGAATGCACATTCACATAAAAACACAGTGATATTAATCCTTACCAAGGCACACATCAAGGCAGGAAGTTATAGATGAAGGTCTACAAACCCCTGTTGGTTTATTTATGTTTTAGTATTCTATGATATATGAAATTAAAATATATAAAAAGTCTAAAAATCATTTCTAACTTCACTAACTAAATTAAAAAATGACTTTTTTAGGCTTGGTTTAATTATTTTGAAAAAATGTGATTATTATAAAAATATGAAATGAGTTTAATAGCACTTAAGATAAGTGGGAATGACTATTTTTCCGGTCCGGAACAAATAGCTTTTGTGTTATTTTATTAATGATTGTTAATAAATATAATTTGTGAAAGTGGATGAAATAATAACGATGGAAAAAATATTACTTGTTCATTAATACGTTATGTGAATAAGGTAGAATTTTGTTGCTAATAACTTCATATATAATATTTCATGATTATTTTGTCCTGGGATGTATTATTAAGTGCAAATAATATGAAATACATCAAATGTTTTTTTATTTTATTTACTTAATACCAAAATAATTTATCTCAAAAATATATGTGTTTGAATGTTTGTTCCAGGAAAAATGATTTAAAGAGAGAGCAATGACTTATAAAGGAGTAAGAAAAGGACTATTTGCAAGCTACGTTTTGTTTTTATGATTACATTTTCTACTATATTTCGTTCTCGATGCAGATAATAATACTTCACAAGCGTCGTTATTATATGATTTCGATATCATTAAGTCATGCATCTTAATACAATTATAAATGTACTGCAACGTTGACAAAACCATGCAACGTCATTTTGTGTTGTCTCTCTGTGGAACGTTATGCTTTGCAGAAACATATTTTTTCCATAGAACGATGTTTTCAGTTTTAAAAACAGTTTTTCTTCTACGATAGTGATGGAAGGACATTTAAATACGATCACGGAAATAGCGACATCTCGGATGTAATTAAGAAACATTCATTGAAATTTTAGTTAACGATTTTCTCCATACATCTATTCACTTTTATAACGAACTACTTCTCGGGAATACCTATCAAAAATATAGTTAAAAATTTTCACGATCCTTGATATATTTTACGAATTAGTCGATTTTTTTGCACAGAACACTGAAACCACCCAAGAATCTTTTAGTGAAAACAAGCATCAATTTTAAATTTTATAAAAAAGTGGATTGACAGAAAAATGTAATATTTGTGTAACGGGTGTGTAAATAAATTCTTATTGTGTATTTTTGTTTGAATTGCGACTTTTTGCTCCAGATACTTCATGTCTTCTCTTTGTAAGCATTTAAAAATACCTATTCTCTGATATAAAGAATTCTGAAGAAAATTCAATCGGCCTCATCTTCCTCGTAATAACCAAGTTTGACTGAAGTACAGATATTCATGTATTTTGTCATGCATTCATAAACAAATGTATATATTTCATTTTTTCGTAGTGTGATTTGAACCACTAATAACCACATTCAAATAAAAACCACCACTGACCATTCGGCTACAGAACCAACAACACTCTTCAATAATATTATTTTTATTACGTCAGTAAAAGTTAAAATACAAAAAGAATTATCCATACATTTCGAAAATAGTAAATCGTAAATTTTTACTTTAATTATGTATCAATGAGGGCCATACATTTTCATGTGAGTTATAAACTCAACAGAGCTTCAAATTAATGATTAAAATAATTTCCGCAAGTTGAACTGTTTGAAATTTCTGGGGAAATATTAACATTTTCGGTCACGTGTTTTCGAAACAAACATCATTAAAATTAATGAACAAATACAATTCGCAGTTGCGTATATTTAATTATTTATCCAAGGGTAACACACTCTTAATGCGAATGGCAATTTATATTATTAACGGTCTGTTCATATCGTATAAACTGATGCCTTTTGTTTCCGGGCAGTAATCCGAGGTTTGAATCTCCGGTAGAAATTACGTGTATATTTTAACCATTAAAGTATTGTAGTTTGGAGCATATGTGATGTTTGATTTTAGATTAATGTTTTCAAATTACTCGGTCCATCACATTAATAATTTTGTTATTTATACTAAAATTTGAATAAGCTCAACTGCTTATATTATTTATATTTATTGTAATGTAGGACATCCAACCCTGGACCCTTTTTGTGATCCCGAGACTTTGGGATTGACCATTTTTTCGATCCCGGGATTGAACATTCTACATAAAATCGTAAATAAATTGAGATTCGGGAGTGAACCCAGTAATTTGCTGATTTCCTAAAACGAAAAGCTGTGAGACCTTTAATTAATTTTTTAACCCTTTAGAATTTGTAATTTCAAAAACCCAGAAATTTACGGAATACCAAAAATAAAGCATCTTTTTTTTACCCCTAACACAACTTTCTCTAATTTTCTCAATCCCGAAATCCCTTGATTTGTACTGTCACATTCCCGGGTTTTTGGGATCGCAGAATTGGACGGGATCCCGGGATTGTAGACCCTCATTGTAATAGTCTGGACTGACAACTATAAAACATAGGGATAAAATCAATGCACGAGTAACAAGTCTGATACTTTTCAATAAATATATATATTTAAGGAGAAAAATATAATATTTTCAAAATTTGAATCGTTCAAATTATGTAAATTCACAAAGATTTTGTTAGTAACTACTCGGGCTTCGCCTTTCGGCATCTTCAGTTAAGTGACTCATCCTCGTTAGTGATAACATCTGTGTGAATGTACATAATTTGAACGATTCAAATTTAATATTGAAATTCCACCAAGCACCTTCAGTCGAAATCTTAAATTAAATAATATTTTCAGTTTTTAATGGACCTTAGAAACATTGAAGCTTATTGAAACGAATAGAAACTTATAATGTAAGTCGTGAGTTGATGATAAAGAATATGTTAAAATCTAATTAGTAAAAAGTTAATTTAAATCAACTCGATAAAAAATTTTAAAAAATGTTTCAAGTATGCATTCATTCACTGATTCCATACTGTTACTTTAAAATATAATAATAATTTGGTTTTTGTATTATTATTAATATATATTTCGTAATGAAAATAGTATTCCTTCGTATCTTTTGTTACAGCTCACGCCTCCCAGTTTTGAAATCGCTGTAGACAGTAGAATATACTTGAAATATTTTTTGGGCTATTAATTTGTTTATGCAATCGATTGACGCGGCTGTTAGCTGCTAACGATTAATTGTTGGTGGTAAATTGCTGCGGTAAATTTCCCGGACCCTGTTATTTATATCGTTTCATATGAAGACAATAGAGATCCAGTTTTTTCGAACATTCTTTTTTGTATTTGTAAGAAATCGTCATTCTTTTCAATTTTCTCGACGATACGATTTTATCTTGCGACCTTTTTGTATGCTATAAGTCGTAGGATATTTTGTCGTTTGTTTTTCTGAAAAAAAACGAAAATCGACAAAGTTCTTGAAAAGTTTGTAAAAAAAAAATTAACATCATTTTAAATGGTTACCACAAACAATTATTGTGCAATTACAAATAACGTTGATATTTGGTTTAATACTTACATTTATGATGGATTGACAAAAGAGAGAATTGTTTTTTTCATTTGAACAGTGACTAACCATTCTCATAAAGTTACAGGTAGCTTCACGACTGAATTGTGAAACTGGAAGTATTATATAGTTGACTTAGTTCCATACTGCAACAACTAGAAATTGATAGTTTTGAGATATGATGGCTGACCAAGTTTCGACTCATTTTAATTGAATTAGAATAATTTGATCTAGTTGTCTTATATTTTTATTGAATCATTTAGTAATTTGTTTTAATTAAATAAATAATTATTGCAATTTGACAACAATGTCAAACTATATTTTAAGTTGTATATATATTAAAATGAGAGAAGAATTTTTATATTTCATTATTAACATCTACTTACCGAGAGAAAACAAGCGATGTTATATATTATAGTTATAAATTTGTGAAGCTATAGAAGAAAGGTATGGATATCGACTGTGGAAAAGAAAGATGACGTAACCCACATTTTTTTTAAAACAGCTTCTTTCCGACAATCACAATTAATACAACTTTATACACGTTCTATCAAAAGGATGTAAGCTGCAAATGCCAAATTAGTCTCAAAATTTAACTTTTAAGTTGGACCTGTCAAAATCGCAAATAGTAAAATAGACTTAAAAAGGTTATTCTTAAACAATCTATTCAACTATTATTAGATTATGTCAATTAACGTTGGTGCATTTTAAGTATGTGTATATTAAATAATTTGCCTATGGCCCAAAATCATCATAACAGGTTTTTTGCGTCTCTTGTAAAATTTAGTATGTGTGGGTTACGTCATTTTTCCTTTCCACAGTCGATATTACAAAGTGAGCAGAGGATCAAGCCGAGAATTTTCAGCGTGTTGATAAACTCTACATCAATTGTTACGGATATTTTCACATTACAAAGCATCATTCAACAGAATTTTATTGCAGCAACATATCGATGCTTACTTTACTATTACATATTTGTTGCAAGATTTAGGCTAGACTTCTTGCAGCAAATATACATAAGTAGCAATAAAAACTGCATAGTGATAAAAAAAATACACGTGACATTAACCCTCCAGAGACGATAGTTTTTTTTTTCAATAAAAATATATTTTTAAGCCATATTGAAGTCACGGATGACTTTTATTTCTAGCAAAAAAAGCGTCGTAGTATAGAAACCAGCTTGACTATATGTATGGTCATGCTCATCCTTCTATTACCATGTAATATTGTGTAAGGACGGTAGAAAGAATAAGCGTGACAGTAAGTATGGTCACACAAACATTCGGAGTTGAAATATGTGTAGTTAAACGAGATTTTTTTTAAATATTTACAATTTGACCTCTTTAGATCAACACAATTTCAGAGAAATGTATTAGTAAAGAAAAGTAGTGTAAATTATTTAAAGTTTTGATAACATAATAACAGTTTCAAAAACTCCGTTAAAAATTGCACATGCTTTTGGTAGTTGTTTCCGTCCCCGCAGCTGGTGGCTAGCTTAAGTCTGTATCTTTTTTAATATTATTCAGGTAAAAAAAGAGATAAATAGTGGGATCAATAGACAACGGTGTTTATTGTGACCATATGGTCACGCTCGTTCTTTGAAAGTTTTGAGGTTATTCGTGACACAAAAAAAACATTCAATGATCAAAGTCTGGAATGTTAGTAAGGTGACTATATCGACTGTAGACTCATTTTGATTAAAATAATAATATATTTCTAAATAAGTACATTATCGACATCATAAAAATTTTCGAAGCTATCAACTATAAAATAAACATGCTTTGCCACCTGTGTGGTCGAGTAGTCAACGTCGTTGGCTTCGGTTACGGGTTCAAATCCCAGTATGGACAGTCTTATAAATTGATTTTTCAATTGATTTATGAATTTCAGTTCGAAGGTATGGATGTATGTATGCATGTGATGTCATGAATCCCCACCTCCCACCCATTCTATCCTATGAACGGGGTGTATTGAGAGAGATTAGCTAACTACAAGTCCTGTCCTAGCCCTATCCTTCTATCCCTACTGTCAAAAGAGATATTGAGAAACTGAGTAACTAGCAGTTCTCGTAGAAACACTTCTGTTGAGATAAACTCCATTAGGACTCCATATACTCCATCCACATTGGGAACGGACATGGTAAAAAAAATGCTTTTTATCAAAGTTTAATTTATATTAGGTCATAGTTTAAGAATGTCAACTTCTGAGGCTTAATGTCACGAGTTTTAGCCACTTGCAATAGAGTAAGGTTCAAGTCCTAGCAATCTTCATATAAAAAATATGGTTTGCATATAGTGTCCACGTAAACTAGCTTCACTGACAATTTATCACTTCTGTAACGATCACGCCCTTCTATCGGCAGCGATTGTAATATAATGAAAATGACTACAACACCAGTGACAAAAAAAAACTAGAAGAACTTTGCCGTTAACGCACCCTGTTTTAAAACTCCATAATATTGATATTAAAAATTGAAAATTTGAAGTAAGATGTTTGGTACTGATATAGAACACGTTTAATGTGGACAGTATTTTTTCATTGCTAAAGGATTCTATAGCCATTTTGGTTAAAATTCTTATCATCAATTATTCATTATGAAGCTTTGCACAAAACTTTTATTCAGAATAGGTAAGGTGTAAACGTTGAACCAATTTTCGTGTGATTATATTTACAACCTCGCAGAAAGTTTGTCCGCTTATGTTCAAAAATAGATAAAGACCTTGCAGGAATCCCCTAGGCTCATGTCAGCCATCTTTTTACTTCATTAACCCTCCTCGACCGTAGCGCGCAGAATACTACATTCATCGCGTGATAGAAATTATTTTGTGATGATGTTTTCAAATTCAGTTTGCTACGGGAATTTTTGGGCATTTTCCCCCTGAGCCAGTTCAAATATTTATTTAACCTGCTTTTTATTGAGTAATTTCTTTAATCTTTAAGAAGTACTTTGTAAAGACTTCAATCGTGTATTTTGAGTCAAAATTTTGTATACACCAAAAACACTGTAAATTATAAAAATATTGTATTTTTTTTATAAAAAAAATAAATTGGGATTACAGATCAAACTTACCTAGTACTTATACTACACATATTATTTAGTCAGTCGAGATGAGTAATTGTTGAAATTTTATGAAAAATTACATGACGTTTTCATCAAAATTTTACATGCGTAAATGCAGAACTAAAATTCGTAATGAAACAGTATTTGCAATGGTTGCCTTTGTGCTAGGAAAACTACATTCGCTATTTTTTTCGCTAATAAATATCAATTAATTGAAGAAAATGAGCATTTTATGATAAAGTATTTTATCAGTAACTCGTTTCAAAACTATCAATCAGTTGACATCTATAACTCCATTTTACAAATTTTGTGAGCTTCTGCTTCCTTCCATGGAGGAGAAATTGAACCGTTTCTATGTAACAACACATATAATTACACAAAGATAACAGGCAAACTACATTTTAGTATTTTGTTTGTAAAGAATCAATCTTATTATATAATCATGTATGTGCTTATATTGCTCATATTATGTGTGTATATAGTATATATACTAAGGGCATAAGTAAAAATTCATCGCCAAAAAGAGGAGAAACTCATAAAATTAGTTGAAAGTCCTTGAGATTACAGAAATGATGAAAAATTATATTAGGTTTTGGCTTGTATTTTTTCGGTAAGAATTTATAATTACATTGGTCAGAATTTATATTAAATTGTCATAATTTAAATGAAATTTAAAAAAAAAACTTTACCTAACCTAACTTATCCAAAATTGCTACAAAATATTATGACCGCTTATATTTTTATTCTGACCAAAAATTAATTTAAATTCTGACCGTTTAATTTGTTTCCTTAAGTTTTAGAAGTCTCCCAAAATTAGTGTTGAGATCCCAATGAGTTTGAGACCCCACTGAGTGGTGTTTATAACGTTTCGCAGTGCTGTACTTGGCATATAATCACACAACTGTATGACAGCTTCAATACATAGGATCAATAATCCAGTTTCTGTAAACACAATTATACAGTCAGTGTACTGCAGTTCAAATACTATAAATTGCAAGCGCTTCGGCTCAGAGTCAATCAAAATTATTTAAACAGTGAAACGCAAAACCGCGTGTTGGTTCGTTAAAATTCTATTTCGAAAATCGTAAATTATTTTGACTGCATCGAAAATCAGTAGGACTGTTTAAGCTTTCAATAATCCTGAAATAATACCGTTTGAGCTGCATTTAACGACCCTGCGGCCGCGGAAATATCACTGAATGTTTTATTAACCATTTTATGGCCGTGCAATAATTAGAAAAATGTTCAGGCCAGGCCACACATTTTTCACAAAAAGAAACAAAAATAAGTTATAATTAATAAACAGTAATTTGTGAAAAGGTGAATTAACTTGGGCTATAGAGTCGTCAAGAAATAAGACGACTCCAACCATAGCTTAAAATACGATTTAAATTATGTATAATACACATTTTATTCAAAAGAATTTGAAGTTATAAGTTTTTTTCGAGTCCAATTGCAGTTAAACCAGTCTGAATCCATAACTTCAACTACAACTCCATAGCCTTGATATACACTCTCTTAAAATATAAAAAATGTAAATTTTGAGGACGTTTCTTCATAAAAAATACTAAATAAATATTTAATAATAATTTGTCAGCAGTTTCATCACTTCAAAATGGAATACTGTAATTATTATATACTTTACCAGTGGTAAAATAAAATTTATAATCCATGAAATGTTTCAAAACATGGCTCTAGACAGTTTTATTTTATTACTGTAGTTGATTGCCATCAGCATGCATTTATAAAAATAAAAACATTTTTCCGACAATTGTGTCCACCCACTGTTTTAATATTCACGTCAGACTTTCGAATTGTGATGCTATTTGCACACACTGTCTGTTTGCTCACTGTAAAATAAAACCCATCAGTTCATAAATTTCTCTCGTACGATTTTTACTATTGTATATAACAATTTATTCATAAAACTTTGTGTTGTAGGTTTCTTGTCCGCGGCATTATGGGCACGAAAACATTTGCGAGATATCTTGTCGGTGGCGCTCAAAAGATTAAACTACCAAAGCACTTGATTTATAGGACAGTATGAGATATTGTTATATAAGTAGTGATAAACATATTTTTAGTACAGACATAAATTTTAATAAACTAAGTACTAAGGCAAACTCATAAATTTATTCTTCGTGTCAAGTTGGCTCATAGCATATCTCTGAGAAAATGGTATTTAAGTGTCATGCGATAATTTTACTAATCTTATGTGACAATGTTTTTGTAAAAGCTTAGAAGATGATTGGAAAGAGAAATAAAGACTAGCTTAAAGAGTTTATTTTGTAATTATTTCTTTAAAAAGAGAAGAATAAGATCAACGCAATGCTTTTAAAATTATTATTATATTAGGTATACATATATGAATTTAATTTTTCGTATACTACTAGTCTAAGAGTCTCATTTTTTTTTTCAATAATAGTAAAAGGTAGTTTTAATTACATTAGTTTTGGTTTTTTCAAGATATGTATGAAATTTATTTTAACAACAAAAAAAAGATAGTTTTTTATTCTTAATTTATTTAATACAAGCTTACTTCAGTTTATAGAAACATACTAGGGTTTTCAATCCCGAGATTCCGTTCAAATTTTGTGGAAATTTCATTCCGAGAATGTGAGAGTATTAATCCCGGGATTTCGCGATTGACAAAATTTAAGGTCTTTTTTTAAAAATTCCTTGGTTTTTTAATTTAAAAATCCTGGAAGAGGAAAAAAAGTCTCACGTTGTTCATTTCGGGATGTCAGTAAATTCCAGGTATTTTATAATAGACATGCAATTGTTTAAAAAATCCCAAGATTTCAAAATCGTACAGCAAAAATTTTCTCAGTCCCGAATTCTAATTTGGACACGATTTTATGTTAAATGTTCAATTCCGGGATCCGAAAATCCACGATTGCAAAAACTCTTAATACTAAAATCCCGTAATCACAAAAAGGGTCCAGAATTGGATGTATTTTTGATTAAACTGATATAATACAATTGATGTTGTTTCGGAAACTTTAATTTTATAATATATTTTTTAAGTTTTTACTAAAGAAATAAAAGTAACGAAATATTAACGCAATACAATGCAATGTGTGATTGAAAAAAAAAGAATTTTCCTAGCACAAAGCATTTTATATTTAAAAGCCAAATGCAATAGAATCTACAATAGAAATCACTTTCGTCAACATAAAAATTGAACAAAGGGTTTCATCACGGACAAAATAAAACTACAAAAGATAAATACGGATTTTCAGATTTTACGATTGAAATGGTTATATTGCATTCGGAAAAGTTGCTATACGTAGAACGCTCAAAGTTTTATTATTATACATTGTATTTTTTAAATGCATTTCACTATGTGTTCATAATTACATTTGTTTTGTGCGGGCTTATTTATAACGAGCCCTTAAATAAATGAATGCCCGAATATGTTAAAAAAATATGTGGGATGGGAAAATATGCACACGATAACGTTTTATTTAACTGTATTTTTAGAAGCTTAATTATTACTTAGAATTCCAGAGATAAGGGAGCGTACAAGACAGCGTCCCGTCACGTCAGTGGTTATGGAGAGACGTTGGAACTGGCTGGGTCACGTGCTGCGAATGCCTCCGGAAAGCCTCAATCCTGCCAGCCTCTTCTTTCGACCGGTGGGATTCCAGCGTCCCGGACGTCCGTCGGGTACTATCCATAGGATGTACTCGGCGGAACTGAGGGATGCTGCCATGTCATGTGAGGAAGCAAAGCAATTGGCGGGAGACAGGAACACATGGAGGTGGCGCGTGGCGGCCATATGCTCCACATAAGGAGTGAACATGGCCAAAGAAGAGAAGAAGAAGAATGATTTATAAATAAATTATGGAGTTCTGTTGTGTTCATATAAAAAAATGACATAAGCAAAAATGCTTAACTAACTTCTTTTTTTATTGAATGTTTTTGAAAAATGTCGTGTAAGAAAAAACAAGGGAAGAAATTTATAACCCATTTTGCCTAAATTAAATATATAAATACCGACCGTGGAAAGGAAAAAGGACTTAACCCACACATAGAAAATTTTACAGGAGGCATGAAAAACGTGTTTTAATGATTTTGGCTAAATCTAAACTGGCGTTTATTAATTTATGAAATTGTCTAGGAAAAACCGTTTTTTCAGTCTTTTTTCTTGGTTTCAATAATCTTTTTTCAAATTTAAAAGCTAAATTTAGATACAAATTCGGCATTTACAGCTTACATCCTTTTGATTGAACGTACATCATGTTGAATACATTGCGATTATCGAAAAAAGTTTTGAAAAAATTGTGGATTATATCCTTTTTCTTTTCCACCGTCAATATGTATTTGTCAAGTCCAGTTGCTGGCTTTCATACAAGTGCTGATTATATGAGAAGCAAACATTAAAAAGGGATTTGTCACAAATTTTTAAAAATCTCGTTTAATATCAGTTCAGACAATGATCAGACACTAAAACCATCATTTCCCAAGCTCTGTAATTGTGTGACAAATCACTTTTTGAATGTTTGTTTCTCATATTTTGAATATGAAAAGTTTATATGAATTGATTTTATGTCTATTAACTAATTTCTGTTCGATGGCATGGACGTCTGCAATTTAAAAAAAATCCTCTACCCATCCCATTCTTAAAAAGTTGCATTGGCAGATTGATTAACTCACCATTAGTGTTGTCCTTGGCTGATTGTTTTATTCTTTGATCTTTTTACAAAAGATAGGCTTAGCTGCTTAGAAGTTTTCGTAGAATATTTATTTTGATATAAGCTTCATTCAGTGTCAAAATTCGACACATTCGTAGTCGACAAGACTGAAAAAATAATCAATTAATTTAGTTTCATATAGATAAATTGTAGAAAAATTCTCTGATTACATAATACTATATTTTTCTTTACTAAAAATGTATTGAGTAGAACACAGTTATATTATTTTATTTCCAAAATTCATATTGATTCATACCTTTATTTCCAAGTACACTGACACGTTTGTTCTCAATAAAAATACATTGAAAACCTTAAATATATTCATAGTTTTATCAGACTATAGGCAATAAGCATGCTTCTAGAATGCTGCGTGTCTAAAACCTGAATACCGTTCTAAGCATTTGCCTTATTCAATTTTATTGTCATTCAACGAAAGGTAACAGAAAAGAATACGTCATGTCGTATTGTAAAAGAGTTCATTCAACAATTTATCATTTTGATGTGTTACAGGGTGTAACTCGTACGTCAGAGAACATCTAAACCTGTGTCTGACGAAAATTTACATATATCAATCGATAACTATTTCTAAAAAGTATCTTTTGATAGTCCTACAAGTGAATCATTTTTGAAAGAGCGATGAATGCATATATATGTGTGCTCTCATGAGGTTAAGTAAACCAAATAGTTAAATGGTAAATCTTGGAATTTTAAGTACAATTAAGTCTTTCCAATGTGTGTAATTGAGATTGTTACATTCTTACGATACTTTAAGAAGTGTAAAATATTACAACGCATCTAACTTATTATTTTCTAAAATACCACTTGTCTAACTTCACCTCTAATGGGACCATATAAAAAAGTGACTTTTTTTCTTAAACTCCAGTACCATTTTAGAGTCCATTACAAGACTCTCTCAATAAAAATCACGACTGTAAACTTACAATTTATTGTGTAAATATATTGAAGCAAAAATTGATTTTTTTAATTACGATTCTAACGAATACAATATTAGGAATCTAAAACCACTTGCAGCTTAATGATGCTACGTATAATTTCATAACTTATAATTTGATATCATTAAAATATATTTCCTGATACTTTTAAGTGTTTTTTTAAACCATACACACTTTCAATGTGTTGCATATTAACTTCTTATAAAGTTAATCTCAACAGAAGAGTTTCTATGATAAGTGTTTGTTACTCAGTTACTCAACCTCTCTTTCTTTAAAAATAGTAGGGATATGGGTATAGAAGTAGTACATGGCGTGTGATTAGCTAATCACTATTGTTTTAGGATGAAAAAGGTGGCAGGGAATTCAGGACATCAAGTATATTCATTCATGTATGAATCAATTTAAAAATAGTTTTTATACAAAGATTCAAATCCGTGACAACCGAAGTAAACGACGTTGCCTACTCAACCACGCAATCAAATTTAAAATCCAATTTATTATCAAAGTGTTTGGAGACAAACAAAATTTTTAAAAAAAGCCTCGAAAAATCCTATTTTTTTTTTCGATTTAATTATTATAATTGCTAAAAAGAAAACATTAATTCAAAAAGAAAATTTTCTGGCGCAAAATACTTCAAACATAAAATAGACTAGATGATATAAGTCTAAGTGTACACAGTATTCAAACATTACAAAGAAGACACGGAAAATTCCTATGGGGATTCCTTCCTTTTGGGATTAGAATGACATGATCATCTATTAAAAGAATTGTCTCTTTTTTGTAGTATCTGTATAAATGCTATCATAGTTAATAGTTTTTCGGTCAAGTGTGCTATGTGTTTTATTATTCCTTTTTTATCTTTTTAAAATTCTCTTACCTTTAATGAAAAATTGATTTATTTACAAATTATAGAAATTTACATCTGTAGTTGAAAATGAATATTGTCTGTGTTTAACTATATTCATTTTTAAAAAAAATAAATTGTCCGTACTCAATTTGGAATATATTATGGTCTCCTATTGGAGGTTCTTAACACAAGATTTTCTATGATAACTGCTGGTCACTAAGTCACATAACTTCTCGTATTTTTCAATTAAAGTAGAGATAGAAAAAATACAGCTAAGATAAGATAAAGGGCTAGCCTGTTTTTTGTAGATATCTTCACGGCTGTAAAGTTCCTTCAAACAGGTATGGCGCAGAAGGTTAATAACCTTACGATATAGTTCCTTCTATGTATTATCGTTTTAGATTTAAAACAAATTGCGTACTTTTTCTAAGCCTCAAACAATTGACAAGTCTAAAAACTCTTTTAAGTATTATATATAAGGGTATTACTTGCAAATTCCAGCTCATTCCAAAGTTTTTGAAACATGAACCATGAATGTAATTTAGTAGATAAAAATAAATTTTAAAAGTATTTTTAGAAATCAGTATCGAACATGACTTGAAAACATCCAAAATATCATTCCAAAGTAATGTAAGACTAAAAATACTTGCACATCGTTTTTCAAAATGAAATTCAATTAATTTTGAAAATTTCCAACTGTTTTGGAGTAAACCGTGGGTGCAAGTAATACCTTCATATAATATATTATTAAAAATGCAAAATGCAGACATTGTTAGAATAACGATTTCAGATCAAACGCCGCAATTTGCCTAGATTTAAAGAATCATACAACGTAAATATGTAGATATTTGTATATCATATACTCTTTCATTTACACATCTACAGACAGTCATCGTGTCTAATATAATAACTGAATTCTAATTATCACTTTGTACTGTAACCTACAATTATTACGAAAATATAGAAGATATACACATATGTCATGGTGATTGCAGTCATGTGGCAAGACTTCATTAGTGCAACGTCAGCCCAATAATTGGAATGTCGATTGCGATAGTAAATTTGAGCCTCTCGTAGAATACTATACTAAACCTCGCATTCAAACATTTGTATCGGCTGTGACCAGACTACCAATTTGAGCAATGTGGCATAAAAGATATAATATAAGAGTAGGTATAATCGGTAAGTACGGTCACATGGCGCAGCGGTTAGCGTTGTGGGCTTGCGTGCCGGACCTCACGGGTTCGAAACCCAGTCCTAATAGCATTTTTCCGATTTCCGATTGAAATGTTTGTGATGATTAAAAATTCTCTTCTACTCTTCCAATTATAAAATAATCGGGCGTAGTGAGAGCCAAGAGTTAACCACTGGCCCTGTCCTAGCCTTCTCCTTCTATCTCTACTACTCTCTTTGAAAAAGAGAGTTTGAGAAACTGAGTAACAAACAGTTCTCGTAAAAAAATCTGTTGAGACGCCATTGATCAAAATTGGCAGCGGACATGGTTTAAAAAAATAGATATTTTTAAACTTTTAACACTTTTGTTGCTACCATTCAATAAAAATAACAATTGTTTACAAATCAGCTTATACAATTAAATTAAATTAGATTTAATAAGGTATTTTTATAAAGTATTTTTCACTCCCTGATAAATTTATAAAAAAAAACTTTTTGTTGGTTGTTTTATTTTAGAATAAAAATGTTATAAAAAATTTTGGTTTTAAGGTAATTAAATCATTTTTATTACATAATCAATTATTGAAGTTTCTATTTCATAAAAAAAAGTGATTTTTCTAACATTTTTGGGCCGGAAAAAATTAGAGCTTTCTTATTTATGTAATATTCTTATTAATAAAAAAAGTTATCTAAAATGATAGATTACAAAAGTTAATGACTTTATTTGTGATTAAATATTTTCTAGTTAAAGTATCAGAAACCCCACTGAAGGTTAAAAACATTTATAATGTCTTACACGTGTCTATTTTATTGACCATAGAGCCTTCAGAATGTTGATTACTTCTCGATTACCTCCCGAATTCCCGTAGTTCATTGAAACATAACTACATTGCGACACCTGTCTTTGACGTCATCCATCGCACATTGTGTGTTCATTTTCAGTACCTTCTTCGTGTATGTCAAATTTAAGTTCATACCGGATGAACTTTTGAAACTTGCATTTGAGCTTTTTTCTGAAAGTTTCTGCCGTATATTCTTCTTACAAAGTAGCTTACAAAAGCTCTGTTTTAGTTTGTACCTCGTGGAAAGTTTTGTAAGTAACAGGGGCTTACAAAGACTGAACGATGATTAAGCTGAACAAGAAGACATCAATATTTGTTGGAAAAGAAGTTACCTTAACTAACTACCCTAATGGTGGATTTTTTCTAAGGATTTTTTTATATTATGTTTAGTTATTAAGTACAAACGAGCATTTTTTCAATAAACTTCAAATTAAAAATAGCACTTATACCTACACTTTGGATTAGAGTTTTATTTTTAGTTCTTGTTTATAAATTTTAAAAACACTAAATTTTTAATATTGTTTTTTTCTTGAATGATTACAATGCTTCTATTTTAAGTGGATATCATTGTTTTGTCATAAATTGCCTGAATTTGAATGATTCAAATTTAATATTGAAATTCCACCAAGCACCTTCAGTCGAAATCTTAAATTAAAAAATTAATTGCCTGTTTTAGTTTTTCACTCAATGTTATGTCAGTGTTCTTCGACCGATGGTCCGCGGACTGGCACCGGTCCTCAAGAGCTTATTGCCGGTCCGAAAAAACTGGTTCCCGGTAAATTGCTCGAATAACAAGATAATCAATTTGTTTCCGTTTGTTCTGTCCGTTTGTTCTATCTTAGCCCTAGTCTTCTATGTGTTCTGGAAATATATAGAAACTGTTTGAATAACTAATTAATAAGCAGTTCTCGTAGAAACACTTCTGTTGAGATAAACTCCATTAAAAGTTCATATGTTCCGCATTTGGAGCGAACGCGGTTAAAATAAATACTTACAAAAAATATTTTTATATTTCACTCTCTAAACAAGTGTCGCACAAGATAAAAATGAAATTCGTAGAAAAAGTCGTGAAAAATCGTTCAAATAACCAAGCAATTCGAATAATTTGTAATTCGAGCAATTTCCATTCGAGCAATTTACCGGCTCCCGAAAAAACTTTCATCTTCCAAAAATCGACTCATAGATATGTACGTCTACTTTGAAATTTATATAAGTCACTTGTGGTCAAATATTATTTTAGAAAAATTGACAGAAAATGGAAACAAAATCAGTCCGTGAATGTAAAAAGGTTGAAACATTTAGTTAAGCAAGTAAAGTTCAATAATTTGTATAATTACAGACAACTATTGAAAGTGCGTAATTTTTTTAAATTGTTTCTTCTGATGTTGTTCAATCATCAATCCTTTCTAATACAAAACAGAGAGTTTTTTTCAAAGAGTATGTTAAAATGACCCCAACAAAGGTCAATGGGTGGATATTTGAGATTTTTGAGTGCTACGGAATTCGAGGAAAAAATTTGACCAATTAGTCAAGAGTAATGTTTTTTTATTTTCAAACTGTGAAATGCATTTTAGTATATTTTTCGTCCAAAGAGGCGTATGCAAAGGCTGCATACTTCGGCGACAGACTCGTGTTTTGTTTATTTATTTTGATGTTCTATGTTGCCATGCTGGATGCATCCCGTCTTGCTCTACCAAACCGAAGCTTCCGAAAGTTTCCGAATATTCGCGAGCTTTGTACCTACAGCCGGCGTCCCGCAGCGTCGCGGCGCCAAACGAATAACGACGTCGGCTTCGCGTGCAAGTGTCGCTTTATATATTTAAAAGATGCAAAACTGAAAACTTATCACGGTCGGTTTTAAAAATATTTACGAGAAATATTTTATTTTGCAATTTACGTTTCGCTTCAAATACACGTGACATATCTCTGAACATTACATATCACAAAGACAGACAAAAAAGTAAAAACAAAATTAAAAATTAACCGATTGATTATTATTTTAAATAGAAAAAAGCAGTGACAAAAGCAGTTTTAGTTGAGTGCTTTTAGTTAGTGATTTTGGTGTGTCAATTAAATAATCGAATAAAAAAACTTTAAATTTACCTAAATTAATTATATATAAACATTAAACGACCATTGTTTCTATAGTATAATATAAAAGTTCAATTTATTAATGAAACTAATCCAAAAAGTATTTATTTATTTATTTTAAAAAAGTAAACATAACCTAACATATCTCCAAATATCAAAGAAAATAAATAGAAAATTTCGACCATATATTTGGCTTTAAATTAAATTTTAAATGTGTTTTTTAATGTTTACCTAAATTAACTCCGGGGCCAAAATTTTGACCATAAAAATAAATATATCAAAAATAAAAATCGTAACGTATCGTGTGACCAAAATACATATTAAAGTGTAGTTGTATACTAAAAGAAGAATTGTGTAAACAAATATATAAATTAAATATTTATAACTTTACTCGTAGGAGTATATTAACATTCTAAAGCAGTCAAATAAGTCTATCATCGTATGAAGTGTTATGATTCAAGAAAAAGCACAACGAATATCTTGAAAATGTAAGTAAATTAGACTTTTTAGACAGTGTGCACATAAATATTTTGACGGAAGCAACTTTATTTAAATAGTTTTCAGATTTGTCCGTCATCTCATAATCAAACTTTATATTTTTTACAAATAAAACTGAAAAAAATGTGTATAGTTAACTATCTACTTGACATAAAGCTTTTTTAACGCAAAAAATTCTCGGTTGTTTGTATATATTTGGCAATTTAACGTTACGAAACAGAACCTGGTTATTTCAAAAGTTAAGAAATAATTTTTAAAAATGTGTTTTATTTTTATAATTCTTTACAATAAAAAAAATAATGTTGAAATGTTAATAGTGATAAAGGCATAGTAAATAAAGTAACTTAATTTTGTGTTGATTTATACTATTATGTTTAAATTATATCTTTAGTCATTATAATAATTAAATTTAAAAAATGGTGTATTGTATCATTGATGCGATATTATTTTTAAAACTTTGAACCAATTTTATTATCAGAAAATAAACACGTGACTTATGTTTGATAAACTGAAATATTAAGAACATGCTTCATTTAAACTTTTTTTTATTTTGTATCGATACAGATTTTAAGCAATGCATTTTCATGAATATTATGTATTTTTATTTGCAAGATGTTGAAAAAATATTTTTTATGTTTGATTTGTCTATATAATAAAGTAAAAAATATTAAGATGAAAAATCGGTATTTTTTAATATTGCCCTTATATTATTTACTACAGATGCTTTTATGATAATCTGACAAAACAGGGTATCAGAAAATGATAAAACAGAACAGGTTTAAATAAAAAATCTTTTTTCCGTATCTGTTTATCAAATAAATGGAAAATATTATTCATTGCATATTGACCATTTTTAATCACAATTTATCTACGTTATTTTGATAATCCTGCTCGACTATTGGCACCCGATTACTAATGTTGACATATTTTGGTATCTTTATTTCAATGTATGTATGTTTTATAATTATTTAAAAACAACGGTACAGTGTGTATGTAATGAATAAGAAGAAAAAAACCATTACTAAGTTTTTAATAGCAGTTATTTTAACAATTGTAAGATTCTTAAAAACATTTTTGATTAAGTGCATAATTTGAACAGGGGAATTTGAAATAATGAATATGTTTAAATAGCTTAAAAACCGATACGAATTTTATATTAATCTTATGCAGTTAATGAACTTCAACATTTAGTGAATAAATATATTATTAAGTATTTCTTTTTATATTAAATACTAATAGAAACAATTAAAGGTGTATTAAAGGATTCTTATTTGAAACTTAAAAGCTCGATATTAAACTGATTTTTTTGTCACATTATAAATCAAAACTTTATCTTAAAAGCTCAGTTTCTATTAGCTGTTTACTACAAACTATTTCGTTGTTGTGAAAATTGCATTGTCTGTGTTATAAGTTTGTTTAGAATTTATGACATATTATTAATCTTTTAGCAAAGTTATGACGATGGGAGAGATGCAAAAAAAGCTCTCAAACATAACAATATATTGTCACGGAACTAAATACGTTGAATATCCATATTTTTTGCAGTGCTTTTTTCCCCATGTGTCACAGTGGAACGGCGTTCCAGCACCTTTTTTCTCGACATTTTCAATGTTTCAAAGCTATATTCACAATTTTTTTTACTTTGAAAACTTTCGATTTTTTCTACCGAAAGACGTTTAAAAATATTTTTTTAAGCTATGATCTCCCGTAAAAAATATGAAACTAAAAAATAATCAAGATAAAACCAACAAAATCGTTTTCTGTTAGAAGGCACTAGTAATTGTGATATATACCCCTTCGACTCTTCCAATTCTAAAATTAACAGGGTAAAGCGAGATCGATAAGTTAACCACTCGTCCTTTACTAGCCCTATTTTTATTTCTTTACTCATTTTAAAAAGGGAGGTTGAGCAACTGGCTAACAAGCAGTTCTCGTTTTTTTGTTTTTGTTGAGATACCTTCATTAGGAAGCCATATTTTCCACATTGAGAACGGACATGAATTAGAAAGAAAAAAATGAGTTCAGACACCTTTTTTTTCGAAGAAAAGCTCTGCTTTTTTTCAACAGAGTTCTTCTTTATCAATATCAATTGAATAAATTTACTTTTATAATATTACTATCGAGTACCCGACATGCATTGTAATGCCACTCAAAGAAAGGAAATGTTTGTGTTTTAATTGTGCTTGTTGAAGTGCTGTTGGATACACAATATAGTATTGCATATAATTGAATTGGAGTGATAAAAAAACTCACTGTTTCCCCAGAACACCGAGAACTGCTTTGATATAAAGCGAGCCTCATTGTTAACGTATTGCCCACCGCTAACTGTATTCATTCAGAAACCTTTGCGGGCGTTTGCATAACAACTGTCTTAAATTGTATCGCGATCGGATAAGCGGTATAGGAACGCATAAGGGACAAACAAACAAACTTTCATTCATATATATATATATATATATATCGACTGTGGAAAGAAAAAAGGACGTAACCCACACATAGCAAATTTTACAGGAGGCACAAAAAATGTGTTTTAATGATGTTCGGCCAAATGCAAATAATAAAATAAACACAAACTTTTTTTCAGTCTTTTTTCTTAGTTTCAATTTTCACAAGCCCATCTTTTTCAAACTTAAAAGCTTAATTAAGATACTAATTTAGCATTTGCAGCTTACATCCTTTTGATAGATCGTATATCAAGTTGGATACATTGTGATTATCGAAAAAAACTGTGGGTTTCGTCCTTTTTCCTTTCCACAGTTGATATATATATGGAAGAGTGTTGCATAGTTAATGCCAATCAGTGAATGAATACACAATGTTTGCTTTGACGGCTGCTAGCCTAAGCTAAATATTCTGCAAGCTAGAAAAAGTAGTCTAACCCAATTCCAGTCGGTTTTCGGTAAGTAAATAATAATAAGTGGGTATAAGGCCGAGTTTTGTAGCGTTTTGTGAATCGATACAGTTAAAATGCTATCAGGAATACATTATCGTAATAGATATTGGCATTTTTTTCGTGACCTTTACTTGATTCACGTGCTCTTTCACGATTAAATATAGTTGTTGAACATTTTTGTGAGAAATCAATTTGTTATTGTTTTGTAAACCAGGTCAAACATCATAATTCTCTCGGCGGAAATTTCTTTATTTACGCGAAGAACGTTTTTACTGACAGGGCTTTTAATGCAACGTCTATTTTACGTGGCGAGCCCCTGAGGGAGTTTTTATTTTATTAAGTATTCTTAATCCCTTAAATACGATATTTTATATTTTTAAGTAAAAGTATTTTTGAAAAGCACATGAACATTAGAGACATAAAGCATGATTTTAACACAGTTTATAAAAAGGCAATAATTATTAAAATGTAATTTAACCCTTTGCACTCTTTAATTGAACTATGTTTTCACATTAATTCGTCTTTAATTCATTTATTATCGTATGATTATAGAAAAAAAACATTTTGAATGTTTCAGTATAGCAAAATTTATCATGCGCACAATGCATATTAGTAATATTTGGATGAAAAAAAAACTTATATTATTAAAAAAATCAGTAAATTAAAAAACATTGCCAAATCTGTAATGTCGAGTCCAGGTTGACTTGGGACTTCTAAGGGTTTTGATATAGGGACTTCTAAGGGTATTAATATAGATATTACAATTCAACAACTTAATGATATTATGATGAAACATGTTTTTTTATTGTGAAAATTGTATTTAAAAACTGTCAAAAATCAATGGCCGCCTAACCTGCAAGTTGCTCTGTTGGAATGAAGGTTTTATTGGCTTGGCACGTGTAGACAAGACATCTATTGAAACAATATGAAGAATAAATATGCATTTTACCATTAGGTAAAAGAATATACGGTAAAATCGATTTCTGTTTTGCGAAAAAGGCAAAACAAAAGTTTGTACTTTTCATAGTCATCTATTCATTTAAGGGATAAGTTTGGATATAATTGAATGAAACTTTAAATTCGATTAACTCAGAATCAACATTTTGTCTCTTCATTAACGATTAAACAATTTTCCATCCTATTTTAAATAACTTTCCGATGTTAATCATTTTAGCTATGTCACCAAGTGTCTTGTGGTAAGATTTCTACTTAAGCGATGATGTGGGAATGTGTTTAAATTCTTGCGAAGTTAATTCAAGATTTTTTTTTATTTTTAAATTGTACTTTTTAGATTATGAGAGCGTATGTTTGTGATGTCTATTTTCGTTGAATTGAATATAATAAAAAACATCTGGTGAATTTTCTGCAATGTTTAATAGTGGTGAACTTGACATTAATGACAAACATTTATAGACGGTAATCTATAAATTTACTATTATCAATTATTAAAACTTTAACTTTTTTTGGTCGTCTAGGACAGTGCTTCCCAACCTGGGGTCCGCAGGTTTTTCGCGGGAGTCCGCGAAAAAATCAAGGATTTCGAATTCGTCGGTGAGCTAAAAAAAACGAGTTACGAAGGCAATTGAGAAGGGCCGCGGATTATTTTTATTAGATTTAGGGGGCCGTGGAACGAAAAATGTTGGGAAGCACTGATATAAAAAAACCTTCATGTTCTTGTCGATGCACTGTTAAGTCGTTTACTGAAGTATCATAATAAAGAGAAGGGCTTAGTAACAAACAATAGCTTACACTTAAAATTATATCAGTAGATGAAACCACTCTCGTCATACATATAACCTTTTTTAACCAACTAACTTTCTTTTCAGTTTGCTGTACGTGGTAATTGACAAACTTTTGACCCAATTATTCCACTTTATGTACATAATTATAATATATTTTTAATGATATTAAAAAGTTAAATTACCCTTCTAAAAGAGGTATTGAAATAAAGGTTCTATATTAAATTGAAATAAAAATGATTACATGAATTTATTTTTTACGTCCTTCGTGGAAGCTTTAAAATTTTATCAATGTTTGTATAATGAATGCTGAATAATATATTAGTCTTAAATCAATGAGAAATAATGTAACATATACAAAAGTGGCAGATAAAGACTTTTCTAAATTTATTAGTAATTTCTAAAAATTAAAAAAAAAGTATTTTATTATTTACTCAGCTTTTTATGTGTTATTTTAATTATTTTTTGTTTGTAAATATGTACAGTGGAACCTCTCATAACGAGCTTAATTCTTTCCAGAATCTCACTCGTTTTGTGAAACAATCGTTATGCAAAACAATTTTTTAACATATAAAAAGGAGCTTAACAACATGGAATGCGATTTCGATTTGCAAAAAACGATAAAAAATCGACTAGTTGATGCTTCTTAATGTATGATGCAACAGTTTCACATTCTTTCAGATTTTCTCTTATTGCGCCAGAAGATTGTTTCTTTGCTACTTCCTCCTCGTCCACTAATAAACTCTCCTCCATAACTTCTTGCTGTGAAAAACAATGCAACTCCATAAGCTTTTCGGTGGTCAGCTCTTGACTGTACTCTTTCACAAGCTCATCAATATCGTTGTTATCCACCTCCAGTCCCATGCTATTGGCCAAAGATGTAATCTAGCTGACTGTAGACTCCACAGGTACTTTTTGAAACCCCTCAAAATCACATTCGGCAACGCTCCTTGGCAAAGCTTCTTCCAAGCTGAAGTGAGGGTTCTCTTGGTGAGCCCTTCCCACGCCTTGTCAATCATCTTGAGGCAAGCAACGATGTGAAAAAGGTCTTTCCAAAACTCTGCGTCATTCGTTATCTGAGTTACTCGCTGTAAGATGTGCTCGTTATGAGAGGTTCCACTGTATTTGATATTTTTAAATCTACAACTTTCTTTTTCTTCTTTGGCCATGTTCACTCCCTATGTCGAGCGTATGGCCACCACGCGGCACCTCTGTGTTTCCTTGTATCCCGCCAATTGCTTTGCTTCCTCCCATGACATGCCAGCATCCCTCAGTTCCACCGAGTACATCCTATGGATAGTACTCGACGGACGTCCGGGACGCCGGAATCCTACCGGTCGAAAGAAAAGGCAGGCAGAATTGAGGCTTTCCGGAGGCATCCACAGCACGTGACCCAGCCAGTTCCAACGTCTCTCCATAACCACTGACGTGACGGGACGCTGTCTTGTACGCTCCCTTGTCTCTGAATTCCTCACAAAATCAAACCACCTCACCCCCATTATCCGACGCAAGCATCTGTTCTCGAAGCTCAGTATAAGGTTTTTCTGAGTCTACGTCAGGTGCTATGAATCGCAACCGTAAAGCAGAACCGGCAGAATGCAAGCGTTGAATAAGTGGCATTTGGTTTTAATCGAGTACAGCTGTGTGTCCCAGACAGTCTGCATTGAGTTGAATGTTGCTCCAGCCATTCCTAAACGAATGGCGAGCTCCTTTTTTGTACTACCGTCTTCGGGGATAAGTACGCCGAGGTATCTGAAGCTGTCAACCCTCTCGATGATCTGTCCCGCGCTGGTAAGGGTCCTATCAGAGTCATGACAGGTTCGGTTACACTTACTAGTGTTCATTTTTAGACCAATGCGACCTGAGTTAGTTCCTAACGCATCAATACTCTCCTGGAGGCCCTTCATGGATTTATCTACAACTTGTTAGTTATTTGAATTTATGCAAAAGCATTTTTTTTTTTTTCATCTTTCCAGCTGGTTGAAATAATTAGATAATTTATTACTTTAATGATTGTTTTTAGCATAGTTTGATCTTGCTTATAATTAAAAAATACTGCCTTCAGAATGTACATTTTTTTATCAGTAAAATATTTGGAATTTTCTGAATAAATTTGTTCCTTTTTTGTTTTTGGAAACATTTTTATGTTTCTGAATACTAAAAATAAAAATTAAAACAAGTGCTTTAAGTCGCAGGCTTTTAGCCTTTTTGGGTAGTAGCCCCATTTTATAGCAACCACTTGACCGTCTTCACATTTCCAACACTAAATTATTTAAAATCCCATATCGAGAGCGAGAAATAAAACACATTACGTATTTTGACTAAGTACATAAAATACAAAAAAATGACATCTATTTTTTAAATACTTATAGCCACAGTTACCTGCTGTGGTCTAGTTGGTTATAGCTTGATCTAACGATCAGGTGGGTCTGAGCTCGATTCCCAGTAAGGTCAATGGTAAATTTAAATTTGACACCTAAGAAGTGAGTGTTAGTGATATAAATTCTCCTCGAGTGATTTACAAAATAATCTCATTGAGTTTTTTTTCTTGTGTGATATTTCAATTTCAATATATTTGGCGCACTGTCATTAATTAGCTGTATAGCCAAATATTTTTTTTAATAAAAAAAAACATAAAAAAAAAAGTTTATTGTAGTTTACTATTTTTGATGCAACCCTATATAAAATCTGTAACGAGTAGGGCATTCAATCTGGACCCTTTTTTGTGATCTCAGGATTTTGGGATAAAAGAAGTTTCAAATTTTGTTTTTTAGCTCTTCGAGAATTTTTGAATCCTAAGCCCCTGGAATTTTCAGATTTCCCGAAATGAAAAACTTGAGTCCCTTTTTTTGACTTCTTCCTGGATTTTCAAATTGAAAAACCCAGAAATCTACGGAATTCTCAAAAATACCGTCATTTTCCCGGGATTGGAATTTATAGGCACTACCCCATTTGGGCTCACGATTCATAAAATATTTATATTTGTCATTGAAAGTAGTTCAGGGTTTGATAAATCCACCTTGTTAATAGTACATTAACTGTTTCTTTATCAACTTATTGGACCCCGTCCCTTAAAAAAATAGTTGGAAAATTGACATGTATGTGAATATTGAGTCAAGTTAATCACTACGTTAAGCTCAGAATTACAAAGAGAAGCCATACAAATATAACGATGTTTTTTGAAAAGTAATTGGTTTGCAATGTTAGTATCGTCAATCATTCCCAATCACGATGGTCTAGTTGTTAAATTGGTTACACGATGTTTTTGAGTGTTGAGTTCAATTCGATAAATTAATAAAAAAAAAAATTTAGATGGAGTCACTTTCTTGGTGTATTTATTCATGAAGAAAAGAGATGCAAGTTCAGTTACTACTATATTCAAGTAAGTGAAAAGATGAGAACAATTCATAAATAATAATATATTATATTAAGACAAACTATTTCGTCAACATGATACTCATTGGACAAGACCCTTGCAATATAGGTACTATTTCTTGTTATACTTCGTCCCCAATGCAGGTCCCAATTTTTTTTCCAATTTTAGTAATTCTGTAAATTCCTATGTTTTTGAAATTTTTGAAGCAATGATAAAGTTATTAACGCTCGCAGCTCGGAGACTAGAAAAATATTTCTCATCCAATGGGGATCGTTTAGGGACCCCAGTGGTTTCCTCATTATTGGCCTTATTCTTATGAATTTCAAAAAAAAAAATAGTCTAAGGGCTTTCAAATATATCTCTGCATCATTCCTCATACATTTTTTTTTATAAAAATCCGTGGTTTTTTTTCTAGGAGAACTGTTTGTTACTCAGTCGTTCAACCTCAGTTTTTTCAAATAAAGCAGTAGGGAAAGAAGGATAAGGCTAGAACAGGATTAGTGGATGACTAATCGGTATCGCTACACCCAGTTATTAAAGGATCAGAAGGATGGGAGGAGAGGAAATAATGTGGATTTACATCACAAACACCCATTCTTCGATCGCAACTTTGAATTGAATAATTCTCAAATTCACTGTGATCTTTTGTTGAGATACCTCCATTTCCTAGGAGGCAATATGCTCTACATTAGGAGCGGACATGGATAAAAAAATATATATTATAATGAGACTATAAAAATATATATTTGTAGTTTTTTTTATACTGATAATACAGTTTTTCTACGGGTAAAACTGGTCATCTAACAAGAAAAAATATTTTACTAAAAATACGTTTCAAACAAACGTCCAAACTCAAAACAAACAGTGCTTTCACAAACTCTTGTTAACGGCTGCATTTGTTTTTCTTCGTTCTAAAATAGGCATGAAAACGATATTTTCGTTGTGCGTGATGCAAACAATAAAACCTATTTTCTCTCATTTCCCGACGGGAAGTTCCACTCTCAATGGACAGGAAACGTTTCTATTTGATAGTTTTCCACAATTGACATTTCCAATTGACGCACGAAGTAATAAAGCCATTAGGAAATGGTCGCGTTAGCTGTTGAGTATTATGCATGTTATTCTGAAAGGTAAACACAACTTGTCATTATCAACTTATAAAGTTTTGCCAGTAACGTTACAACATTTTTTTTAATATTTTATTTCTTGTCGGACTGTTTAACAAATCAATGAAGGCAAAATGATGGCGTAAATGTTATTTTAGTGAAAGTGATTTATTTTCTCTGTTAACTAAAATCAGCAAGAGCTTTTCTGTGAAAAAGTTAATTAAATATCGAATCAACACTTACAAATTAATGTTCAAAGCTAATATTTCTTTTAAGCTTGTATGTTATTTTATGTTTGAAAGTATTTAAATAAATCTTTGCTTTTGGCTAAACATATTTTGAATACCTCTACTACTTTGAAGCTTTATTTGAAAGTTAATACTCAGTATTTTCATCGTTTCGAAAGATGGGTGTAGTTGAGAGAATCTAATATCATAAAAAAATGAATGGGTTTCATTTTACTCGTTTGAATATCAAAAATTAACTGTATTTTTTTTTACCATGTCTGATCCCACTGTAGAGCATATGGACTCCAAAATGAAGTTTTTCTCAACAGAAGTTTTTCTACGAGAACTGCTTGTCAATCAGTTGCTCAATCTCTCTTCTTCTAAAGAGAATAGGAATATAAGGATAGAGCTAGGACAGGACTAGTGATTAGCTAATCGATACGCCCAGTTCATAGGATAGAATGAGTAAAAGGGGGGAATTCAAGACATTACATACATCCATGCTTTCGAACAGAAATTCATAAATTGATTAAAAAATCAATTTATAAAACTGTCCATACTGGTATTCGAACCCATGACCTCTGTAACGACGTTGACCACTACACTGTATTAATATAACAAAATTAGGATGTCAGCCAATCGATTAAATGAATTGTCTAAAATGGCAAAGACGTATGTTATATAATATATGAAGTTGAGATGGTTGCTATAATATTGTTGATTTATCACAGTTGAATTGCCAAATTGATCACTTTTCCAGTTGACACTAAATGATAATTGGTTTTTATGACCATCAAACATCACATTTATACCATTCACTCATTTTAAAATCTTCATGTTTTTATTGTCTATAATAAATATTTTAAAACATTTTATTTTATTTTATTTTAGACAATAAAAACATGTAGAATTTAAAATGAGTGAATGGTATAAATGTTATGTTTGAATATTATTTCATGAAATATAACCGCCCCTGCATATGCATGGGGTGCATTGATCCAATGCCTTATTGACCGGCTGCCACTGACCATTAGTAAATACTGGAGCTTACTATTTGTGTAATTGTTTGAGTAAATATTTTGTCATTTACATCAAAATATTATTCATGAAAAATCAGATCAACAAAAATGTCTATTCAATTATTAGTGGTACTATTATATCCTAAAATTTATCCCCCTTTATTATTATTTATATATCTCCCAACTCAATTTTCTCAATCTGATAGACGTCAAACAGACAAAATTGACTTTAAAGTTTTTACCCTTCAGATATTGTACAGTGTTTTTAAAATATGTTTCGATGAGGAAATAATATCACAATATGTTTAATTATGTTAAATATGATTATTTGATATGCGTATAAACTGCTACCCTTTGTGCACTGGGCGTTTAAGATTCATTATTGATATTGCATGCGACATGCAGAACAAATTATCTTGTTATTTTGTCTAGTGCAGCGGTTCACAAAGTGTGTCACGTAAAATGTATGCTGAATCTGCATTTCATTTTCATGTAACTCAATCTCTGTTCTTGTAAATATGCATTTTGAATTGAATAATCAAAAGCATCTTATTGTGATAAGAGTATAATTGAATTTTTTAAAGAACTTTTTTTTTTTTTACCATGTCCGCTCCCGATTTGGAGCATATGGACTGCTAATCGAGTTTATCGCAACAGAAATGTTTCTACGAGAACTGCTTGTTACTCAGTTGCTTAACCTCTCTTTTTCCAAAGAGAGTAGGAATAGAAGGAAAGAGCTAGGATCCTTTAATAACTGGGTGTAGCAATAGCGATTAGTTAACCACTAGTTCTGTTCTAGCCTTATCCTTCATTCCCCTACTACTCACTTAGAAAAAAAAATGAGTTTGAGCGACTGAGTAACAAACAGTCCTCGTAGAAAAAAACTTCTGTTGAGATACCTTCATTAGGAGATCATATGCTCTACATTGAGAGCGGACATGTATAAAAAAAACATTAATTTTCATTTCAGTTTTTTGTCTTTTTTATAAAATTAGAAAATATTTACATAAAAAGGATGGCGCGCCAAATATGTTTTAAATTGAAATTGTCACTTTGACGAAAAAGTTTGTGAACCTCTGATCTAGTAAATAACGACTTTGAGGCTTCATAAAGTACAAATCATATTGGATTGTCAATGTTTGTAATATGAGCAATACAAACTCTTCACTAACTGCCAGCTTAAATTCATCCATGCTCACGTGTCTAAAAATTACGAATGACAAAAATCGATGCACAACATTACAACGATTCAAACTTGATATTGAAGTGTCATCATGCACCCTCAGTCCCCATTTAAAATCATATCAGAATTGATTTAATTAAGCAGACGTCGTCAGTTTCTTGTTTTGGTCATAACAATTATGTCTGTATAAATTTGGTTATTATATTACGTATTTAAACACTGAACTATCAAACGTCATTAGCATATTAATTCCTTAGACCCATATTTCGCTCGCTTGCTTCGAAATTCGGCCAGCAAAGTTACACGCCCAACCCTCGACACCCGACAAAGGACTCACTTATAGTGTGGTTAGTATCATTAGCGTTTTGTGAATAATTATTCAGTTTCAGAAAATAAATTAGTCTTGTCTTTACCATTTGCATTAAATACTTGTATTGTTTTCTGACATGACAGAAAACAACAGCTTGATTGATTGAAATGACGTCGAAACAAACGTTGTAATTAAAATAAATTTGTAAAACAAAGCAAATATATAAACAAAACAATGTTATTTTTTTCATTTTGGTATTGTTAACTTTTCCGGTTCTAAGCTCAAGAAATTCAACCCCAATACCCACATATTCTTAAATATCTATTTTAATATGGGTGATATAATGTTTAAAATTAAGGTATTCTTATATCATAGTTTTTTGGACCTTTTTTAGTTTATATAAATACACGATAACGCGATGCGATAATGAGATTAGCGCCCGCTTATCAGCGATCGTTCGTAAGATAACTACGCGTGAACGCATCAGTTGCAAATATACAATTGCACAGAAATGACTTCTTTTTTACGCGCAACTTAAAATATGATTATTTATTAAAAAAGACACGGAATTTTTATAAAAAAATGTATGAGGAATGATGCAGAGAAATATTATAAAGCCCTTAGACTATTTTTTTTTTGAAATTCATAAGAATAAGGCCAATAATGAGAAAACCACTGGGGCCACTAAACGACCCCCATCGGCAGAGAGGTATTTTTCAAGTCTCCGAGCCGCGAGAGTTAAATAAAACAATATGCATACCTAAAATCCGACCGATAAATTTATCGAATGCCTCAAAACTGACCTTGATTAATCCCTTAATATATGTATATATTATGGCTATAAAGCTTGTATTATACATCTATCAAGTTGACGTTATTTACCACTTTTAGGGTGTTCACTGTCAATACTTGGTGGAAAGGCATTATATTATTAAAAACACGATATTCCTTTGTACTTTATTCCACTTTATTTAATATGTCAAGACCGTTTCGCTCATTGCGAGCATTTTCAACTGATAACAAATATATTTAAACAGTGCTGCTTATACAAAAATAAAAAAGTGTGAACAACAATCGACAGTATAAGTGATTCGATAATTACACAAAAGTTAAATGTTTAACACCTCTAACATATAATTAAAAAATCATCAAAGAATAATAAATTTGAAGTGGTGAGCGAAACCAGTCCTGACCTGTTCAATAAAGTGGAATAAAGTACAAAGGAATATTGGTTTTTCATTAAATTTACGTTATTTATCAAAAATGTCAAAAAGTCATTTTCTACTAACTAAGCTTTCCGAATCGCACTGCTTTCTTCATCGCTTATTTCTAAAAGAAATCACTTTATATAATGCTACAAAAACTGTGAAAGCGGAAATGCTAAAATATATATACATTAATTCAAATCAATAATAGGTAAGCTTCCCACTGAAAGGAGAGACTGCAAACGACACTAGAGATGTACCATTTTAACTTGACTGTGGCAGAACTCAGAACTAAAATTGTCACCCAAGGACGTGTTGACTATGGCAACGTTAATGATGCGATGGTGGCGCACTCGCGGGCAGTCAAGTTACGCTGGTACATCTATACCATAAGCATTTTTACACTTTTTTTTAATGAAACTTAATTTACAGGAAGGTAACCACTAGCCGCAATGAAAAAAAGACTATAAATGCTTTCAAGGCATTTCCAGACTTTCTACTTTCTTACGTAATTGGAATAGACATTTTATATTATTTTTATTGAAATAAGACTTCTTTCACTTTAAAGATTTTATAGTTTTATGAAGAGATGCCCATTTATAATGATTTAAATGTTGTCACATGCAGACTCAACTTACCTATTTGATATTTTCCAATCTTCCATTTTTATTTAAATAAATATCTTTTAATGCATACAGTTTGCACGAACAATTATTAAAAACGGCATTAATAATCAAAATTTACAAATTATGAATAAGTGACTTTAAACAAACAAAAATTAAAATATTTATTACCTCTTAAATGCAATTGAAAAGATCATCAAAGAGCAATAAAGTTAAAATGGTGACTAATAGTAATTTCTAACATAATTCGCGAGCCGAGTACTACAAGGTTCTATGTGGACAGCTGCACCAAAAAAGATATGGGCATTTGAAATTTTGAATGCTTGTATTTTGAAAATTGTAAATGTTTCCAAGTTTCTTTTTGATTGTATATATCAATGATAGTACTGGCATGATATAACTATTAATAAAATATTGTTAAAGATAACTATTCATAGTTAATTAGAAATAAACAAACTTCAATTAGAACCTTGTCAACCTGAAATTCACACAAACCGCTAGTGCTACAAGGTTCTAACTGAAATTTGTATGAAAACACAAGTGATTCAAATAACAGACTTACGCTTTTTAAATTAAAATAAAAATAATTCTATGGAAGATATCTAATGTGATTATTGGATAAAATATATAAAAAAATGGAGGATAAATAGGAAAAGGTGTTTTTTTTTCTCTTAATTTGTGTTTGATATCATTAAGTACTAAGTTAATATTGTAAAATATAATAATACCACACTGCGAGAATACAAAACATCATAATATAATTGATCAAAATCAGATCATTGAAAAAAAATACAGGAATAAAATTATCAAAATAAAAAACATATTATTATAACTATGAACATTCACAATAGTTTTGGCACTAACGACCCGGGTTTCGCCTTTTGGCATCTTCAGGTGATCAAGTTGAAACCACAGATATCTTGCGACGCGCACATAAAACTATGGCTTATTGGGAATTTAAGCAAAATTACGCTTAAGGCTGCCTCATTATTACTTTACTTTGGCCAAAAGTCGACACTTAGAGCCTTGTAGAACTCAGCACGCGAATTATTGTTTCGGAAATTTTAACCAAGTGGTCTAAAATGATAAATTAATAAAATTTAAAACTTAATGCTGATTGATTCCTAATACTTACAGAAAAGCGTTCAGAGTTACTTACGGTTACTTTGTATACGCGTCAGTGATAGTTTAAGAATAGGATATTGTATAACACTCATTAATTTATCAATACCACGCTAAATTTAAGCACATTGCGTTGATAGAGATGCTGTAAATACGTTTTTAGGGTGGTAAAAGTTATTAGCTACGAACGCCAAGTGCCAATCTTCCCCAGATTTACGACACGTTTACTTATTAACTAGCGCTGAAGCACGAACCAATATTTGATTAAATCTCAGAGCTGTTAGCAACGCGTTTATTTATATAATAAATATAACATCATATTAACGAGTTTTTGGCTGGTCACGTTATGATGTAGAAAGCCAGATTTCAGCACCAATGAATCAAGATATATTGTAGGATTAGCAGTGGACGTGTCGTTTTATGAAAGGAAAGAAAATAAGAGCATTTAGTACAATTTTTTTACTCGATGTATCATTCAAAGCTATAATGGTATATATTTTTTTTCAATATCAGCTCTCTAGTCGGAGCCTGAAAACCGTATACTGAGCTACGAGAACAGATGCTTGCGTCGGATAATGGGGGTGAGGTGGTTTGATTTTGTGAGGAATTCAGAGATATGGAAGCGTACAAAACAGCGTCCCGTCACGTCAGTGGTTATGGAAAGACGTTGGAACTGGCTGGGTCACGTGCTGCGGATGCCTCCGGAAAGCCTCAATCCTGCCTGCCTTTTCCATCGACCGGTGGGATTCCGGCGTCCCGGACGTCCGTCGAGTACTATCCATAGGATGTACTCGGTGGAACTGAGGGATGCTGGCATGTCATGGGAGAAAGCAAAGCAATTGGCGAGAGACAGGAAAACATGGAGGTGCCGCGTGGCGGCCATATGATCCACATAGGGAGCGAACATGGCCAAATAAGAAGAAGAAGTCGGAGCCTGTGGTGGCCATAATTCCTACGAGATTCTCTGTTCCCCACCAGTCTTCTTGCTTCCTCTCATGTCATTCCAACGTCCTGTAGCTCTACCGACTACATCCTATAGATCAGGGATGGCGAACCTTTTTGAGCCCGAGTGCCGAAAATCCTCAAATATTATTTACCGACTGTGTGACGTTGGGCACGCAGTAAAAAAATTAACAAAATAGAAAATCAAAAAAATATTTTATTTCCAAGCTTAAATATTACAATAGAATTTCTTAAAAATAAAGTCATAATAAATAAAAATACATTTTTTATAATTTGTGAACTCTGTGTTGCGGCACACAGTTTGGCATTCACTGATCTATTGCAACGATTTTATTTTCGAATAACCAAACAAAGTTTTATAACCACTGGCTGCCAGAAGTTATATATAAAGAAAATATATAATTATAGGTGCACCAACAATAGAACAATATTTGTTCTTAATTCCACCTGCCGTTCTATTTCTAGTAGAATTCTTAGATATAATTTCATATTGTTACCTTTGAATATTGTTTCTTATTGTTTTAATGTGTGCTTGTATTTTGATTGAAAAATAAATCAATAATTTTATTGGTAAATAGTGTTCGTGTAAATTGTCAACTATGATTGAGTTTAATAAAATATGATCCTCCATCAAATAAACGTATGAACATCCTTAATAATATTTAATATTTCCGTGAGGTATTTGTACAGTGAATATGATCACATTATTTTCATGGTATTGCAAATATAACCATGTAAGAAATTGAGTTTTGTTTACTCAAAACGTTTCTTTTTAAAATGTCGTAGTTTCAAAAATACGTGTGATATAACTATTTTCATTGAATATTATTACATGACGTAAATTCAAAACATTTCTTTGTATCTTGAAACGTGTTGAAAAATACTCAGACAATACCGTCTGATAGCATTTAGGAAAGTAGATTATCTTCCCTTTAGTCACTTGTATATTGAATGAACTATTATGACTATGCTACATCGCCTGAATTTGTTTTAACCCACACTATCTGAATAGATTAAAGTCAGCGGCCGGGTTCTTAGTTCCGTTGATAATTCTATTACTGGTGGTACAGAATTATCCATTTTCACTCTTGGCAAATGATTCTATCTTCGATCGGACAACTTTCACCTTAGAGAAACTGATTATTAAATGATTGCTTAACCCTAAAATGGGTTTGACAAAAGCACCACGCCACTAATTTTAATTTAGTTCTTATTTTTCTAGTCTGAATTAAAAAAAAAAAAACGGTCATAATTTTTATTACATTGGTCTGAATTTATATTAAAAGGTCGTAATGTATAGGTCAATATACAGAGGGCAGATTAAATAATTGATGGTAACAATTTATATAAAATTAGTAATTTGTTATATTATTTTATCAGATTTATTTTGGCAGACGGTCTGAATTTTTTTGGTGATAATGATGTCATTGTATTGTGGAATTGTTTAAGACAAATCGTGTTATGGGCGTGCCATACTTCTACTAACTAATCTAACCTAATAAAATGGTATAAAAATCTGACCGTATAGTATTTTTATTCCGACCAAAAATTGAATTTTATTAGGACCAAATTTATGACCAAAAGTTGATTTAAAATTATGACCAAAAATTTATTTAAATTAAGACCATTTAATTTGTCCCCATTCAATTTTAGATTAATAATGAACTTCCACAATGTAACAGCTGAATCCGTTGAAAATTTTACATATATACTTTGAATCATCGATACAGTATTCTACACCGATTGGCCATTCATTCAACAAAATACGACTATCAAGTATTCTAAAAAACAAAAAACAATTTAAATGTCCAGTGACCTGTAAGTGGGTCATCTCGTAGGTTATCCAATTCCAACGTTCTTTATATGCGCCAACTAACGTAAGGTATGGATGTCGAGCAACCCTTTTCACTAGCCAGGTATTGTTCTTTTTAAAGTTCTGCTTTGCGCGAAAAATTCTGTAAATATAATATAAATTCTTTTCATCTATTCCAAAGATTGTCAACATATTCACAGCTGTGATTGGCTTTTCTATTTTGTTATCAATAGCGAACACTAACGTATCAATTAAGGTTCATTATTATCTTTTTATTGAGAAGAAGATGTGTATTTAAGCAAAATTCATATCAAGCCTGTAATATTTATTGAAATAGGGGTTAAAAATAATTGTACTTGTAGATTGGATGGTTTTCACTGACACAAGTTAACTTGAATTTTGAATATTTCACACTTTGGTACGAACAAACTTTTATTTGAATAGGCACACTTTAAATTATATAGTTTTCACTTTGTACAACCAAACTTAAGTTCGTATAGTCGTTAGTGACAAAACATGTGTGAATTTACATAATTTGAACGATTCAAATTATATATTGAAAATCCACCAAATACTTTCAGTCGAAATCTTAAATTACACGACCTGTATGTTGAATTGCTTTTTGGCTAACAATAGCATCGTAGCTTATTGCTAATTGTAGATTTCTTAAAACTCTGAAAAAGTATAGTAAAATTCTTCCATTAAAACTAATTTACTTATATAAATATAAGATATTGTCTAATCTATAACTCTGAAACAAATTGTTTATGAAAATTGTTGTTTTTGTTGTTAAAAATGTGTTTCAACAACAACATTATAGACGTTAATTATAATTGAAAAATGTAATCAATATTGGTTGATAAATAATATATTGTATTACCAAATCTGTTTTTTGGTTATTTGGATCATTAAAATAAATTAACAATGCCTTTAGGCACTCAAACATACAAGTGTAATTATAATAATTTTAAAATGTACAATAATATTATTTTACGTTGTATTTCATGTATGTAACTCAATATTTTGTTGGTTGGTAATAACATATTTATTCTGATTAAATACACAGATCCTCAACCAGTGGGTTGCAGTCGTTGCGGACTACAGGTAGATTTCAAGTTGATGCGATATATTAATAATATTTACCAACTTTTAAACTAGAAGAACATTAAATATGAGTAATTGAATAGTTTAAAATTTCAGGTCAGTTGCACTTGAACGCCTAAAGATGCCGAAAGGCGAAACCCAGGTCGTGTAAATGTACATAATTTGAAAGGTTAAAATTTAAGAGTAATCGTATATTGGCTGCCGGCTGCGTGGTTGAGTGTCAACATCGTTGACTTGTAACACGGAGGTCACGAAACCAAACACTAACCAGTACGGTCAGTTCTTACAGATTGATTTTTTAATCGATTTCTGTCCAAAGATACAGATGTATGTGATGTCATGAATTCATTCTTACTCATCCTATCCTAAAACGGACGTGGCGAGAGCGATAAGCTAACCACTAGTCCTGCCATAGTCTTATCCGTATATATTATACCTACTCTCTTTGAAAAAGAAAGTTTGGGCAACGACTAACGAGTAACAGACAGATCTCGTAGAAAAAAATTGAGATCTTAATTTGACGGCAAAATGTATCATATTTATTCTGAAATTACTAAAAACGTATTTGTCTATTCTTATTTTAAGCTAATATTTCATATGAGGATCTCAGTTTTAAAACCTACCTAAACACTATTTTTGATGCCAACTTGTTGCCAAAATACCCAATACTTTTTTACTTTAATTTCAAACCCTCTCTAAACACAGAATTTTAATAAACATGTTAAGTCTCAAAACCTATTCAAATACAAAAAGCCCACAGCAGTTTTTTGCACTTTGCCAACCATTTTAGTTTTTGGGTTTAGGTATGTTTTGAAACTAGAGCGCTCATAAATTTGACCTTTTTATTAATGTTTGACATAAACATATTTTTTATGAGCTATTTTCGCTCATATTGACAGTGTACGTGTATAGTAATTATGAAGACTGGTTGGCGGAAAATTTAACGTTTTTACGACCACGTTTTAGATAACTATTGCATAAAGAATATTATATGCCATTCGCTACCATAGACATGAGTAATGAAAGTTATTTATGGAAGTTGATTATTAGTCAACACGTTTCAGGATACAACTGTTTGCACAGTTAATTTATCGTTATATTACACGGTAAACTTTTGAACTGGAGTACAAATAATATGTATATAAGATTAAGTTTGTTGTTACATAAAACAGCGGTCAGCGTACAGCGTACATCACTTTCTGTTTGAAAGCACTATCAAAAAATTCTATCCCACCTTTTCAATCTTACAACTAACGGAGCATAGCGAGAACGATCAGTTAACAACTTACACTTTTCAATAATTGGTGGAAAGGCTTTATATTTAAAACATAAAAAATATATTTGTACTAATTCCACATTGTATTAAAAAGATTAGTACCTAGATAACAACTAGTACGGTTGTAGCTCTGTTCTTCTATTCCTACTCTCTTCGAAAAAGAGAGGTTGAGCAACTGAATAACAAACTTTTCTTCCAGAAAATCTTCCGTTTAGATACCTCTATAAGGAGGCAAAATAATCTACATACATTGGGAGCGGACATGGATAAAAAATTCAATACAGTACAGAATGTTTAGAACAAGTTTGAAAGTATGAAGAGATTTTGTATGAAACGTGTCGAGGAGTACATTGATAAAATAATCATAAGTTTTGTAGAGTGATTGCTATAGTAAGCAAGACATCTACAGTTATTGGACACTTCAACTTTAAACATTCAAAAAAAAGTTGCGTAGCATTTTTTTCGTTTTGAAGGAGACAAATATATTAAGTGTTTTCATTTCTATATGACTTCAGTTTTAGTTTTTTACCACTAATAGAAAATACTGAATAATTTTTAGTAAAATACAATTTCAGATCAAAAAAGTTTGTCTTAGCATATCTGTTAAGGTACAGTAAACTGTTTTGGCATTTGTTTTCGAAACTTTTAATTATTTCCATCAATACTCCAAAGAAATTGGCCATTTATTTCTCATTTTTTACTTGTCGTTTAAAGTATTTTTTGTGAATTTGAAGGATGTTTTTATGATTAGATATTAAGTTTTTATTTGGTGGTCAATATTTAAATGAGGCTAGAGTTTGATTTAAACGTTGTGTCCAATAGCTGTGCCACGTGTGTCCAATTACTGTAAAATAATGACCAATTACTGTGACTTTCTACCCTTTTTAGTCAAATTCGAATTGAAAAAAAAAACTTTTGTTTCTATAATATTTATATCAATTAACTTAAAATTCATTTAATTTTATATTTCTGCATGCGTCTGATGTTGTCTAGATGCTTATATTTTCGAACATATTTACTGTTTGAGGAAATTACTCCCTTAAGTGTCTCACTACTGTCGCATTAACCCTAGTTCTATTGCAGTGGTCTCCAAACTCAATAAGGATGTGAGCTACTTTCAGAAATTGAAATTGTCTGGTGAGCTGCCTATACTTATTCCTTCTTTATGGTTTTTTATCATCGGCCCTTATCGTACTATACATAATATTATTATTTTACTTAAAATAAATTAGAACGTCAGATTTTCTGATCAAACATAAAATACGTACATGAATTATTTATTTATAAACAAAATAATAATTGAAAAATAAGAGTAAGTAAAAATAAAAGAAAAATAAATAGTGAAAAGAATGGCATTTACTTTTTCCACAGCTCGATTTTATTATTATTTTCGGAGTTCAATAATAAAATTTTATGGGCAAATTTATAAATATGATAAAATATTCTACGCGAGCTACCAAAAAAGCATCGGCGAGTGACCGTTTGACGATCACTGTTCTAATGCATATCGAATATCCACATCGATTACTTTTTTCGAGGTTTTCAATTAACCTTACCTGTATTGATTGACCTGGTTCAGTGTGAACCGCATATGGGTGAGTACAAATCAATTTATATAAGAAGGTAACTAGATACTAGTTATAGTACATATGGACTTAGATGTAATATTTACCAATTCACAATCCAGCATCTGGTAGATAAAAACAGTTATGTATTTCTAACTCTAATGGCTTCTTATCCCCAAATTCGGGATAGCGAAATTTCAGGAGAGCTTAAATACCGATCCCGAAAATCCAAAATTAACTACAAATTAAAATCATCTTTTAATTGTAAATATATCCATATTTAATTATGTATTTTTTTATGTTTTTTCTTCGTTCGTAAATGGTTGTCTGATTTATTGTCTGAATTTTATAAGAATTTTAAATATATATAGATTTTTTTGTCCGCTTCTAAGTTCTTTGGTTTTGTGAAAAGAGCTTTACCTTGGTGATAAAGTGGGGTTCTATTCAAGTCCTAGGTAGTGCAACATTCAATTTAAAAAAAAACCAATATCGTTTGAGATTTATAATATATATATTTTTTAATAATAAACAAATCAAAATACGAAATTATCGTAAATGATCAAACCCAAAATTTTGGTATCTCTGAATTGAAAAATAGTTAATTCAAAGATTATGGGACCACAAAATGGTAATGGATGCTCTAATTCTTACAAAACAAGTAATAAGTGTTGATTTGATTTGTCTTCAAAAACTTACTATAAAGTTCTTCCCATGAATAATTTTCAGTTAAAATAGGTGACTGTTAAAATGTAATTACTTATTAAAATAATTTATGATTTTTCATGTATAATAATTTTAGCCAAAATTTTTGATAAAGGTTAAATGTATTGTTCAGACAGTTAATATTTACAAATGTTACGTAATAGTTAATTTAATCTTTTTGTTTTAAGGCTCATGTTACAAAGCATACTGTCATGTGTAGGTACTATTGGCCAAAAACGTTAAACTGATATTACGGTTAGTGAAAACTTAATGACAATTTCAACTATTGATTATAACTGTTTGTGACAGTTGAATTTGAATCATATTGTACGTATATTTTTCAAATACATTTAATTAATGAAAATATTTAAATCTAGTTAAAGTATCCAATCTGGTATATCGATCAACCAAACAAGCCAGGAAATGTTATTAAGAGAACCAGTTTGATCAAAAATAATTATTTGATTAAATTGGCATTTTCTTATTGGAAATCCATTCAAATGAAGCTAAAAATTGCAATGCATTATTTGGCTTTACGCCAAAAGTATGTTTATACTTAAATAAGCTTAGCTATACTGGATAAAAAGAAATTTACCAAACATCTTTTAACATTCTTATTTATATTTAAAGACACAGTTATAAATTATAAATATTAATATATACCTGACTAAGTATTTATTAATCAAAGTAAATAAGCCTAAATTTTAATGTTTAGGTTTAATAAGTCGCCTGCTGTGGCCAAGTTGATTAGAGCTTGCAGGTCTGAGTTTGATTCCCGGTCAGATCACAGTGAATTTGAGAATCATTCAATTCAAAGTTGTGATCGAAGACTGGGTGTTTGTGATGTTAGTTCACAATATTTCCTCTCCTCCCATCCTTTTGATCCATTAATAACTGGGTGTAGCAATAGTGATTAGTCAACCATAAGTCCTGTTCCAGCTTTATCATTCTTTCCCTACCACTCAATTTAAAAAAAAGCGAGGTTGAGCGACTGAGTAACAAACAGTTCTCGTAGAAAAAACTTCTGCTGAGATACCTCCATTAAGAGGCCGTATGCTCCACGTTAGGAGCAGACATTGATAAAAAAATTGGGCCCTCTAGAGGTGAAGTGAGCCAAATGGCAAAAAGGTAAAACTTTTTTCATATTTTTATTTTACGAAGATAGCACTATTGCAATGTGTAATCACTGAAATTACTTTTACGATACTTTAAGATGTGGAGAATATTACAACGCATCTAACTTATTTTTTTTCTTTAATATCACTTGACTCACTTCACCTCTAATAACCCCAATTACATAAACATATTTTAATTATTTAAAATGGTTCTGACGAGAGTGTAAAATCAAAACAGCTATAAATCTAATAAAAATATTGTATAATATAATAAAAATAAAATGGTTCGTTCAAAAAAAGGTTAATTGTATTATCACCACAAAAATCCGATATAAGTAAGTCACCTGCTTAGTCCAACAAAGTCCCAAGATTTGTTGAATACTTATTTGAATGATTATTTAGTTGTAAAAGTGTCAGAATTGTGACCTCATAAATATTTAAAGCTGAATTGGCTTAAATATTTGAAACTCCATCAATACAATAAGTCAATAAATAACTCATTGTATTTTCATCACGGCAGCTCAGCAGACGACAGAAAACTTTGAAAAGTAGGAATCGATAATATGTTTCAGACAATACTTACCTTCAAGTTAATGTTTCATATCAATATCGTGCTTCAAACTGCCATGACTTTGGAAATTTTCGATCGTGGAAAAATAGAACTGAATTTTTCATTACACGAAAACCGCTTAATATCTAATGTTATTATGTCAATAGTGTAATGTTTTCCAACTAGAATAATTAAAACCAATTTATATTACAAAAAAATATATTTTCATAAAACCTTGTTTTTAAAATTTGCTTCATGTTTAAAATTAAATATTTGATCATATAAGAACTGATTTTTATTAATTTGTAATCTTAAAACTTTGGTGATCTGAAATTAGTTGATATGTTTTTTTTATGGTTCCCGGTAAATTGCTCGAATGGAAATTGCTCGAATAACAAGATAATCAATTTGTTTCCGTTTGTTCTGTCCGTTTGTTCTGTCTTAGCCCTAGTCTTCTATGTGTTCTGGAAATATACAGAAACAGTTTGAGTTACTAATTAATAAGCAGTTCTCGTAGAAACACTTCTGTTGAGATAAACTCCATTAAAAGATCATATGTTCCGCATTTGGAGCGAACACGGTTAAAATAAATACTTACGAAAATTATTTTTATATTTCACTCTCTAAACAAGTGTCGCACAAGATAAAAATGAAATTCGTAGAAAAAGTCGTGAAAAATCGTTTAAATAACCAAGCAATTCGAATTATTTGTAATTCGAGCAATTTCCATTCGAACAATTTACCGGCTCCCCCTTTTTTTATATACCAGAGTAATATAAAACTTTGTCGCCTGCTGTGGCCCAGTTGGTTAGAGCCAGCTCTACCGATCACGCAGGTCTGGGTTTGATTCCCGGTAAGATCACAGTGAATGCCTGAATATACCGGAAAGGCAAAACCCGTGTCCTTACTGACAAAACTTGTGTTAATATAAAAAAATAAACGATTGTAATATAACATTAAAGAAAACACTTGTTTTATTTTTTCTTAAGTACAAGTGGCAAAAACTGCTCTTCACGATAATTATAAACGTAAAAGTGAGCCAGTGACAGTCATAGCATGTTGTTTTATATTTATGACTGGTGTATAAAAGTCAATTTACATGTCGTTCTGAATTAATGGCAGCTATAGCGTACGATGCTTTTCGATCGATTACTCGATTCCATAATAGATAGCGCATTTGCACGAAACCTGCTTACTATAATTTACTTTGTGATTGTTGTTTGTATCGTCGATCAAAGTGCTTCAATTTTTTTTTCAATGGCACTATAAAATGTAATTTTCTAAATACTTAAGAGTCACCTTTGCTCGAGGGACACTTCAAATCTGAAATAAATACGTTACAAACAAATGATGGAAAATAAAATGCGTTTGAAAAATATTGCAGGTTCCTGGCAAGTCCCAGGAATAACAGCATTTTTAAATCGATTTTTCAATTTCTGTTTATGGGTGTTTCCAACGATTTTACCGTAAAATAAAATGGTGTAACGAGAGCTATGAATTAATTCACTAGCTCTTTCATAGCGTTATCATTGCTATTCAATTTCTGTTTATGGGTGTTTCCAATGATTTCATCTTAAAATGAAATGGCGTAACGAGAGCTATGAATTAATTCAATAGTTCTTTATTATCGTTATCATTGCTATTCAATATATTAGGGATAGAAGGATAAGGCTAAGACAGAACTTGTGATTAATTAATCGCTGTCGCTACGCCCAGTTATTAAAAGATCGTAATAGTGGGAGGGAGTTTTAAGACATCACGAACACCCCTGCCTTCAAACATAAATTGATAAATCGACTAAAAAATACCGTTCTTAATGAGACTCGAACCCGTGAGATCTGGCACGGAAACCAAAAACCTTAACCGCTGCGTCATATGACCCGACGTAACTTAGTATGCCTTACTGGTTATTATTGATTGTTGCGCTTAGAATAACATTTCGTACAGCTCATAAAAATCAAAAAACTGTTTTTTTTCATTTCTTACATTTCACCGTCGATGTTTTAAAAATGAATAATTTTCCATAAGCCATGAAACAGAAGTATAAGACTTAAGGGCACGCTCAGCAATTTTAAATTCAAAGCCACAAGAAAAAAGTACTTTTTTGTATTTCCTTTTCATAGTAACCTCTTTCACAAATGATTGATCTTATTAGTTAACAAAATTGACTGATAGGTATGCCAACAAGTGCTTTCTTAAATAAATTTATCTAACAAAACCATTACTTAACAATATGTATGCTGTTATTTTGGTGTTTCCATTTGAATAAATAAATATATTCAATTCTAAAGAAAAATAGCACTTGCGTAATTTTATTAGATAAGTACAATGAAATTTGTCATCGTTTTCACTCAATTGAATTTTCGAAATGGTGAAAAATTCATTTCGGTGGAGTCGGATTTGGGTGTTTCGGAGTTGGAGCCGGAAAAATCTTAAGACTGTGACCCGTTTAAAAAAATATATTATTGATTATGAAATGATGAATAGATATGTAATAGAATTATTATAGTAACTAAAATGATCTGATGGTAAATATTTTAGTTAGTTAAATAGAAATGAGTGGTTTTTTAATTTAAAACTGGAATCACAGTCGATTTTTTTTATCCAAATCCACAGCCCTGAAAAGTACTGCGTGTTTCAAATAAGTCCATTTAAGATAATAATGGTAAGTAAAAATATTCTAATGCAGTAACATTATTTTTTTATTTGTAATACATGTCAGATCCCAATGTAGAACATATTATGACCTCCTAATGTAGGTACCTTAACGAAAAGTTTTCATACTACAACTGATGCTTGCATACAACACTTTACTCATCTGCTTGTTGCAGTTGATAGAAATATTGGGGTTAAAGAATATGACTAGTAGTTAGCTAATCGCTCTCACCGTGTTATTTTTAGGTTGAATGGGTGAAAAGAAAGATTCAGACATCGCAGACATCCATCCTTCGAGCATAAATTGATGCTGTTTGTACCAGGACTTGATGCCGTGGGATTTGTCACGAAAGCCAAAGGTGTTAACCACTGCACAACGCATGCGAATGTAATAAAATAATATGATATGAAATAAGTGATTTACCATTTGTTTTTTTTATGTACGCTTGTAGTTGTAAAAGTATACCTATTAAAACTGTAATTAACCGTCTTCGTAAAGGGATTTCAATGTGTTCCAACACCAGTAATCAATGTGAAATAGTTAATTCAACACACAAATTCGAAATCTATGAATATTTAAGAAGTAACGTAGCTATTTTTTTTTCATACGGTTTGTATTGATTGGTATTGCATTATCAATGACGGCTTTATACACAAAAAAGGTAGTTATATCCAACGATCCCCTTCGCGGGGTTTTTAAACTGCTACGCGACCGCTTGCGCGCGCAGCTTAGAGGGAACGTTGGCGCTGTATTTTGTATTGCTTATTCTGTTTTTGTTTCAAACGAAAGCAGACAAAATACTATTAAACAAAAATAGGCTTTGTATGTCACACACAAAGATTAATTGTTGCGTTTTGACGTTTTATTTAAAATATAGTAAGTTGTACACAAGAAATTTTATAATTTGAAATAACTTTCTTACTGGAACAAAGAGCTATGTGTCTCCACGTTTAACAGGAGAGACTGTTTTCCCAATGGAGTCTTGACATGTAATTTATTTGTTGTTACATACACTGCTATCGTTGATATATTGTCTCGTAGACCATTTGATACACACATATTCCGTCTTAACAGTTTTCAGGTACTTCTCGATTCCCAAGAGCTTTTATATGAACAAGCTTACAGCTGTTGAATAATACTTATTTTCCCTTATACCGTTCATATATATTAAATGTAGAATTCAGGCTATAAATGAATACACGCCGCTTGTTCTATATAATGTGAAGTCATCCAAATAAGGAGGGAATATATTTATAATTAATCTCAAAGCTTAGGAAAATTGTTTTGTATGGAAAGTTTTACGCAAGTAAAGCATCATTAGTCGATAGATTAACATTTCGTAAGTTATAAATGTGATTTTTGTCGTTGATGTGTGCGCATGTGTGTCGTTGACTTGTCATCATCTGAATATACACTTGAACTCGGTTATTACGATCACGGAATCAGCGTATCTCGGATATAATGAGGAAACATTCATTGACATTTTAGTTTATGGTTTTCTCTATACATTTATTTACTTTTATAACGAGCTACTTCTAGGGAATACCGAGCAAAACTATCATCAATGAAAGTGAAAACAATGAAACAAACATCAATTTTTATTTTTATGATAAAATTGAATTGACAGAAAAATGAATTGAAAGTTTTTAGGGGTTGTATAAATAAATTTTAATTATGTATTTTTGTTTGAATTGTGACTTTTTGTATTATTTGATCGCTTCAGATACTTCATGTAATGTACACACACCAACTACTTGGAAGCGGGGAAAAACAGAAAACTATCATTAAGCCTATTCACTTTATTGATGTAACAATTTATCACTTTGTCAAAAACTTCCCAAATTTTAATTATGTTGTAATTACTAAATTTATTAATCTGAGATGACTTTTTAATTATTTGTTAGATGTGTTAAACATTTTAATTTTGTGTTGTTTTAGAATCACTTTTAATGTAATTGGTAATTTCTTTTCAATGCCAATTGTTGTTTATAACTGTTCATTTTTGTATAAATGGCATTGTTAAATTATATTTCTTATCAGTTGACGATGCTCGTAATGAGCGAAACCGGTCCTGACATATTAAATAAAGTGGAATGAAGTACAAAGGAATATTGTGTTTTTATTAATGGGTATGTTTGTAAGCATTAAAAAATACGTATTCTTTGATTTGAGTTATGCTTATAACTATCAAATTCAGTCGGTCCCATCTTCCTCGTAATAACCAAGTTCGACTGTATCTGCAAACTCAAATTTAAAATTTTAACAAATAAAAATAACATTATGTGGTCAACATTAATATTTGTGGTAAACAATATTTCATATCAAATGCAAGATTTTACCTTTCGGTGGAACAATTTCTCAATCTCTCTGCAATTTTATATTTAAGTCTATTTCGTATAATTGATAGCACGAGAGATATTTTTGCGTTGACTATGGTATGTTCTAAATATTTCACCCTAAATAAGTATATTTTACTAAACAATTGAAGAGAAATTTATTGAAGAAAGGTGATAAATGATACCTACAGTTGTAACATGAAAGTTGTTGCGATCAGTAGCAAAGGTAATTATTTTTAATTAATGTTTTAGACTTTCGGCAATACGTCATGTAGCAGATTTGAATTGTGTAAGATCAACCATTGTAGTAGAAATTGTTCCGGGCTACAGAACAAAATAAATTACCAGCAGAAATCCCGAAGCTGAAACAAAAGTTTTCGATTCAATTTGCTTCCAATCTGAAGCGCGAGAAAGTTTTAACGACGAACCGAACATAAAGGGTAAATAATTGATAGAAAGTAATTATAAAATCAGATTTCAAAATAATTATTCATCGTATGTGTTTCGAACTGTGTACAACAGTCATTATGGTCCGTTTAAAATATGAGAACATAATTATGGCGAAGTTACTTTATACCCTTTATGGAGTTGAAATATTTTGACGACGAAAATCTAAAACTGGAACAGTCATATAATCAATCTAAATTATTGAATATGCAATTATATTTTTTTACTATAATGATTTATTAACATTCAGTCTAAATATGTCAGCTTACGTAAAAAAGATTCAATTTAAAATTTCGGCTGAAGGTGCTTGGTGGAATTTCAACATTAAATTTGAATCGTTCAAATTATGTACATTCACAGAAGTTTTGTCACTAACGACCTGGGTTTCGCCTTTTTGCATCTTCAGGCATTCAAGTGCACGGATGAAATTGATTGAAAAGCACAATTGAAAAGCTTACCGATCTTGAATGAGCAGCTAAATCTGCCAAATTCTCAACTCTTATACCCTACATGTAAGTAAATATAATCAACAAAAAAAAAATCCGAAAAACAAAAATAAACATAATTCTTAAAATTACTCACCATTCAAATCTGTAGGCATTCATTCCCATGGGTTTATCCTTTTTGCCAGCAATGGCTTTAAGCTTAGTGATACATTTATTTATTATATAAACACGATACATTCATTTAGTAAGCGTCAGTTCAAGTTCATCCGTGCACTTGAACGTCTGAAGATGCCGAAAGGCGAAACCAGGGACGTGAGTGACAAAACTTGTGTGAATGTACATAATTTGAACGATTCAAATTTTAAAAAGAAAAGTTATGTATATTTGCTTATTGTTATTAATGTTCAATGTTTTAAATCCCATTATCATTTGGTAGAACTTTTATGAGTAGGCTAAAAGAATCAATGAAATTCAAAAGATGTTCAAAAAAATTCTACCACGCTGCGATGCTGAAATATATATATTTAGTAATTCTTTAATTCTTGTTCAGTGCATATTTTTAAATTTCTTTTCAAAAAACAAATCTGCAATTGTACTTATTTTAAGTATTTTATGTTTATATGTGTGTTCTTTTTTAATAATTTTAAACATAAATAAAATGTGTAATTTTGTATTACTCTCGATCATAACAGCCTTCTAAAGGTGAAGTGAGCCAAATAGTAAAATGTTAAAACTTCGTCTTGGTGTTTTTATGTATTGCTAAATTCACTATTGCAATGTGTATTATCTGAGGTTACTTCACTTTTACGATACTTTAAGACGTGTAGAATATTACAACGCGTCTTACTCTTTTTTTTATATAACATAACACTCCACCTTTAATGGACCCATATTCAGGAACAGAGAATTTTGACAAAATGTTGTTGTTTTTTAAAGGAATTATGCACAAAACAATAGAATACATTTGTTAAGACTTGCAAATTGTGAAATGTTTTTAATATTCAAAAGTTTTTTTTTTCTTCTCATACATACATAGGTACCATGTATTGATAAACTGCACCAAATATACTATTTTTACTACCACAAAAATCACAGCATCTGACTTAATCTTTTTAATGAAAGATAGGCATTTTAAACATAAGCAAAAATGATTTTATGTTACATCACGTTTTCTTTACTATTCATATTACTTACAGCATATTTTGATGCAATAGTTAATTAAAATAAACATCATAATCTTGTCACCCTTTATTGCTTCGTTAGAAAAAACTTGGACCTAGCAACACGGCTGGTTTACGTTAAAGTCCTAGTTAGTTTAATATTGACCTAGTTATTAAGGTTAAAATATTAAATTTGAGGCCTAAGTCTTGAGTTTTTGTGATGTCCATTATACTTGAGTTAATATATATTATGTTTATTCATTTTTCATAACTCTAAAAGCAAATGGTTGCTTATTTGAAATATTCGTTAAATTTTAAGTATCTGCACTGAACAGTAAAGGATAACAACCATTTTAGATTATATGTCAGAAAAGTTAGCTGAAATTTCACTGATACATTAAACAAAAAATAATAACACTTTATAAAGCAATATTGTTTATTTAAATCACAAGCGATGTGACATTTTCATCTCAAATTGTAATTAATTAGAAGTGAAAAAATATAAAATTTAAAAAAAATCGACGGAAATTCCTGAAAGCTTTTATTAAGTTATAATTGAGAGAGGTTGTACTCAAAGATTTTGTTACTGTCGCAATTTTCAAATAAGAAAATTCACTGGACGAAATCTTTGTTAAGATTAACAAGGGCCTTTAAACATCAAACATGAAACTCAAGTAGAAGCTCACTTAAAAATTCACGCTTTATAACTTCACAATGTCAGTTTTTAATAAAAAAAAATGTACGCAGGGCTTATCAGTAGATTGATTTTATTGGCCACTTAGAATATGGAAATAACTTCAGATTTATAATAAGCGCCTAGCATAACAATCTACGCGTTTTAGAAGCGTCGTGACGTGTGCAGTGGTGAATTAATTACATGGGAGGCCCTAGGCGCAATTAAAATTAGAGGCCTTGTTTATCAGAAAATATAAAAACGCCAGAAAATTATCTGTAAAATAATTAGAACCTAAACAAAAAGTTTTGAGGCCAACAAGATTTGGAGGCCCCAAGCGCACACCTCATTTGCTTATAGGGTAGTTCTCCACTGGACGTATGCACCTGTTACACATTTGTATGTTTGGTCTATGAAGAACAAAAATTTAGTAGGATTAAAATTGCTTTAACAGTAAGGAAATATTTACTTAATTAAAAAAAGACTATGTTTAAATTAAAAAAATATATTTATAAGATACTCTGATACATTCTTAGCTGTTAAGCAAGGATCTTCTTTTTTAAACAATAATGAGAAGCAAACATTCAAAAAGTGATTTGTCACACAAATACAGAGCTTGGAAAATAATGATTTAAGTGTTGTGGGAAAAATCATCGTTTGCTTGAATGCGTCATTTTTATGATGTCTTTAAATTCCTTCCCACTTTTCAAAATCTACAATGACTGGACGTTGCAAGAGTAAACAATTGAAGACCTCAATTTCAAAACCTACCTAAAGAACATTTTTGATTTTTTCTTAATTTTGATTCTAACTTGTTCTCTATTTCAATATCTACACAATAAATAAATTTCCAATTTCAAAACCTCTTTATATACAGAGAAAATGTATTTACAAAAACTTGCTTAGTCTCAAAACGTTCTCAAACCCAAAAAGCCCATAGCGGTTTTTTTCACTTTGCCAACAATTTTGGTTTTTGGTGTTAAGTAGGTTTTGAATTTAAGGCGCTCAATTCTCAAAGAAAAAACTTTTGTTGGGATACCTCTATTAGAAACCTAAAAGTTTCACATTGGAAGTTATCGTGGATTCAGAAAAAAAACTTTGTCAGTTTGTCAAAAAACACATTTCTATTATAAATAATACAATTTCAATCTTCCACCAATCAAGTGACAAATGATTTTTTATCAAAACACTAATTATGACAACGATACATTATTTCAAGTTTTTAGTCTTGATTATACACAATAATCAAATTCACTGGTAGATTGCTGAAAAAAGAGAAAAAACAGACATTATTTCCCACGTTGGAATGAACGCTAATTTTATTAGAAGGGAAAATAATTTGGGATATATTTTCTTTCATTGTCACGACCCAATTTTCCTTATGCCAGAACTTTTCTTATTTCACCTTAATTAAGAGAAGACTTATCTTATATTCAACTATTTTTACAAATATACCTTATATAGACGTGTCTTTATATGTAATCAGCGCTGAATAAGCTACTTTACTTCATCGATGAGAATCTCTATGTTACATATCCTTTTTATTGTTTTGATACTCAGTGAAATCAAACCTAAGAGATTTGACTATTCCTTGAGCATATATTGTTTTTTTGCAGAATGTTCTTGCCGATGATGTCAATGTTTTTTAATAAGAACACTTTTGTGAATTTGTTTTGTTCTTTGTTTACCTGCCTTAGTACCAGTCATTAATATTTTAAAGAGGTTTTAATTGCGTTTTATTTTATGTTACATGAAGCTTTAAATATAAAAAGAAAAATTTCACTTATTTGTTAATTCTTTGAAATACCTACAAATTACAAATAACGTTACCTGATTTTTTTGTCTCACAATTTTCACTGTACAGTGACATACTATTTAAAATTAAAATCGTCTTTCAACGCGTCCTAGGGCGTCTAAGGAAGATACCGTGCGAAGGATTTCGCTCAATTATTCATCAAACAAAAGGGTCGCAAAGCTCAAAGTCGTTTGTGATTTCTTAACTCAGTTCAAATACATGTTACCCTGGGATCTAATGGTTTATTTCAACTCAACCTATGTATACCAAATATAGAGCCCATACTTTAATGAAATGGTTTTTGAATATCAGATAATATTAATTACGCAATTTAAAAGCTGAGAGTTTTAACCTAATACACATTCAAGCACTGAGTATTAAATATACTTGACCATGATAATTGGGAAATCACTGTTGAACGTTTTAACCCTTAAATTCATAGATGACCTTCCTTATACAGTTTATCTCAACAACTTTACCCAGTTGTTCAACCTCTCTTAGATACTAGAGATAGAAGGATAGGGTAATGACAAGACTAGTGGTAAGACTAGTACAAACTTTTGTTTTGGCTTTTTTGCCAAAGCAAATACATTTTTACTTTCATATTGTTACAATAAATTTCTTTTCTACCCGTGCTAAGCCATTATAATCTTCATTCAAGAGAACAAGTTGGAGTTTTGGCGCCCATTGATTTTCGACCGTTTTTAAATACAATTCACAATAAAAAAAACATGTTTCATAATAATAGAATTAACTAGTTTTATAGTGTATTCTATATTTTATTGGATATTCTAAGTGTTGCTTTTCTATAAACTGGATAAAAATCTTGTTTATGCCTTTTATGCCTATGTAACTTTTGAGAGTAAAAAGTCTTTCTGGATAAAAATATGTAAAAAAAAACTATTAACAAATTTTAAAATTATTTTTCCTGCAATCACACTCACTCATTGTGTATTTATTTTATTTTAAAAGTCGACAATAATGAATTTAAGGGTGGAGCAACGGTCTGTTATAAGCATAAAAAATACTGGTATCTTCAAATACGTTGCTAATTGACTTCTAGCTAGTCTTGGCTTTTTCTGGGACTCTACAGTTCTTCTATTTATTTTTATGATAAAGGAGAGTAGAGTAAAGCTTTTAAAGTTGAGGGTCATTAACCGGTTCTCTGCCACGGACGTGTCAACACTCCATACAATGAGACGCGGTTTAAAGGCCACAAGAAACGTATTTAATAATTAAAAAAATATTATGCATTAAGTGACATCTCTTGGAATCATAGTGTGATACTTAAATTTTAAAGATATTGTTTCGTAATCTACAATACGTCGATTTAAAAAAAAGCTTTTTTTGCTGTTTGAATTTGTTGTTAGCAGGGCTACGCTAACGTGGCGGTAATTTCCGTTTTTGAAACGTTATTCGATAAAGATAGCGGAAAAAATCCATCGTGTATTTATATTGTAAGTGTTTGAGCTGTACTATTATTATATGTCCAAAAAGTACATATTTATTAGGTTTTATTTTTTGAAAGAAAATCACGGTCCTCCATGCACGGCCATATTAACTTTTCCGGTTCTAAGCTCAAGAAATGCGACCCCAATACCCACAATTTCTTAAATATCTATTTTAATGTGGGTGATACAATGTTTATAATTAAGGTGTTCTTATATCATAGTTTTTTTAACCTTTTGTAGTTTATATAAATACGCGATAACGCGATAATGCGATAACGAGATAAGCGCCCGCTTATCAGCGATCGTTCGTTAGATAACTGGGCTGAACGCGTCAGTTGCAAATTAATATTTGTACTGGAATGACGATTTTTTTACGCGCAACATAAAATATGATTATTTATTGAAAAGACACGGATTTTTATTAAAAAAGTGTATGAGGAATGTTGCAGAGAGATATTTAAAAGCTCTTAGACTATTTTTTTTTTGAAATTCATAAGAATAAGGCCAATAATGAGAAAACCACTAGGGTCCTTAAACGATCCCCATCGACAGTGAAGTATTTTTCTTGTCTCCGAGCCGCGAGAGTTAATTAAAAGAGTTGAGTTAGATGTCAGGTAAAAACTATTTCAGAATTTTGGGATTGCAGAATTGGACGGATTTGAAGCCCTAATTGAATCGTATGTGGCAAAAAACTTACCAGCAAAGAATAAAAAAAATACTTATTAAACTTTGATTTTCACTTGTCTGGCTTTGGTATAAAATAATTGTTCACATCCAATTTTCCACTCTCAATTTGTATACTCTATCAATGAACTGTGAAGTCACTGAGAAGCCTCTGAAGTTTATTTTGCTACTACAAACTTATACACTCCAAAGCCATAGTGCTATGATCACTGGTTGATTACACATTTTGATGCGGAAACCTTTGAAGTGTTTTGTATCAGATCATATGGATGGCTTAACAATGAAAATAAATTAAAAGTTAAAAGTCATTCCACGAAACGATATTCTTTTTTTAACGTAAAATTTATGATATAGCAAATTAAGCAATGAATAAAGTTCGATATATACCTGGTGTTATTATATTAAAAAAAGAGTAAGTTTATTCTCCTTCCATGACTCTGATAGGACCTTGAGGCTTTTCTGTGAATGTACAGTTTATGACAAAATAGCATATATTCGCCAATACTGCAAGGACACCTACCTACCTTTGATTTAGGTAAATTTGACAGGAGAAAAACAATATATGTAACTGCAAAAATAAAATGCTTTTTACTTATGTATTTGAACGTTTATATTATATTATTTAAATAATGTGTTTCGCACAATAAAATTAACAATAAAAAGTAGTTTTATCAAAAAAAAATGATTGCAAAATTGACAACGATAATATATTGTATACTTATGCAAAAGTAGAAAAAGGAGGAATCACAAAGGTATTAAAAAATATTTCAAAAATATAAGATATAAAAAACATTGATGATTTTGTAATCTTGAAATCGTCATCGTTACTTTTGAAAAATCGCTTCAACAGAAACATTGATTTGTTATTAATTATAGAAAAGTTACTGATTAAAGTATTTTGAATTACATATTTTTCAATAAGTTCACGTAGAATTTTTAGTCTTTGTTCCTTTTCATTGATATATATAATTCGGTAAAGTAATGTAGTTTATAAAACTTTTATTCAAGCTAATAAGAGGTGATGTAAGGACAAGTGATATTTTACAAAGAAAAATAGCTAGATTTGTTATAATATTCTATGTCTTACGTATATTAAAAGTAATTTGAGCTTAGTTAATACTAGAGTATCCGATCCCAGACCTTTTTTGTGATTCCATAATTTCGGGATTGACAATTTTCGAATCCAAACAGAGATTTGTGGATTCACCAAAAATAGCAGCGCTACATATTTTTTTAGCTCCCGAAATCTCGGGATTAATGCTGTTGCAATCCCTGGATTTCGAGATCACAGAATTTGACCGGATCCCAAGATTGGATACCCTAGTAAATACACATCTCAGTAGTGTTTTCTTAATAAAATAAAAATGTACAATCCACCAAAGCACCTTGTAAGCAAAGGAGTAAGTAAAGGACAAAGACGATAAAGTCCGACAGATGAGTTTTCCCATTTTACTACTTGGCTCACTTAACTTCTTGAAGGCTTATTTGGTAATTCAAGAAAAATAAAAAGGCGGAGATTTCACGTTGAAATTGCGTGAAAAATCTTCATATCATTATAATATCAAGTGGCGTTTTTTAATCAAGATTGCTTCAATTTATTTCTTTACGCTTTGCTGCTCGCATAAAAGTATAATTTAACGAGAACGCTTAATTTGTGAGAAAAAAAACCACGCCAAACTTGACAAGTGATATATTACTGAGTTTAAAAGAAAGACAAGCCGTTGGAAAAAGTTCTGCTGACACAAGAAGTTCATTTGGATGCATGACGTGCTAAAAATTCGTCGCTAAATTTTTTGCATTAACTACAATGTAGGTTCTCTTATATATTTATATGAAATAAATCGACAAGTAATGAGCGTACATCCTTAGGTTTTTATATTTTTAAACATCCCACTTTGGTAACATAATAACATTCGTAACAATGAATAAAAACTGTATTTTTTATAACTATATATAGAATATTAGATAATAAATATAAATATATCTTAAGAAAAACCTCCTTATCAGAAAAATCTTTTTAAATTGAAGGCGAAAAGAAAGTTTTTGGTGGTAAAAAGTTGAATCTGCTCATTTTTATTCGTTAAGTAGTAACCTTTTTATTAGAAGATAAGTTCAATTTGTATAAAATAATAATTTCTTTGTGATGACGCAGATTTTTTCAAGTATGTTGAATAAGAAGAAATATTTCTTCAAGATTTTAGTTTTTGTAAATAGTAATATAGGTGTTTTTTAAGAGACAACATTAAAATAAAGTAAAACACCCAAAAAACGTCTAACTGCCAATAATTTAGGTCTAATTGAAAGACTATTTTGTTTTTTAATTGTATTAACATGATTTTGGGATGCCAATATGTCCAACGAAACTGGCACAAAGAAAGCGCAATCTGGAATTCCAATTTTCGGAGCAACTGGGGCTGCATTTTGGTAATTCCACGACGAATGTATGTTTTCCAGAAATATATCGTGTCAAGTTTGTCGTCGTCTACCAACTTCACATTTTTCTACAAAAAATATTCCAAAGGTGTTAAATCACATGACTTTGGAGGCCAATTCACAAGCACATTGCGCAAAATTGTGCGTTAATATCCGATTGTGGTGCGCGCTGTGTAAAATCTGTGCCGTCTTGTTAAAATCACAGTTATTTTATATTAAAGTCATTTAAATGAGGAAAATGACAGTGATATTAACTCTCGCGGCTCGGAGACTAGAAAAATACTTCTCATCCAATGGGGGTCGTTTAGGGACCCCAGTGGTTTACTCATTATTGGCCTTATTCTTATGAATTAAAAAAAAATAGTCTTAGGACTTTAAAATATCTCTCTGCATCATTCCTCATCAATTTTTTTTATAAAAAATCCGTGGTTTTTTTTAATAAATAATCATATTTTAAGTTGCGCGTAAAAAAGACGTCACCCCAGCACACATGAAATTGCAACTGACGCGTTTAGCCCAGTTATCTTACGAACGATTGCTTATCGTGGGCGCTTATCTCGTTATCGCGTTATCGCGTATTTATATAAACTACAAAAAGTCCAAAAAACTATGATATAAGAATGCCTTAATTATAAACATTGTATCACCCATATTAAAATAGATATTTAAGAAAATGTGGGTATTGGGGTGGCATTTCTTGAGCTTAGAGCCGGAAAAGTTAATCTAAAACTCTCTCGATTAAAATAATGGATTTGTTCATAATCGAAATGAAACATGATTTTCAAAATAAATTTGCAAAAACACGGTTTTGGCTATCCAAATAGAAGTCTTTAAAAAAATAATCCTATACAACAGATTGAAGAACAAAACAATATCGATTCCATTTAATTACATTATATAGTCAAATAGCAAGAGTTTTTCCTAATCGATTAATTAAGTCTTGGTTAAATTTAAAACAAAAAATATATTCAAAAACGTTTATAATTTAATATATCGAATAGCTCACCCCATCTCTTGTTGAAAATTTGCAAAAAGCTTTGGCTGAGCTTTTAGTAGTTGGACTTTTAGTGAGAGCTTTACACGGTATCAGCTGTCAAATATGCTCGCAGCTACTAGAAGACTGCTAAATTATTATTAATGGTGATACCTTTGGACCGAACTTTGTAACGAAGATTGTAACGTAATCGAATAAACTTTCAATCTGAGATGAGAAAATTTTAAATTTTGAATAAGAAACCCAATGGATGAGTCTTTTATGACTCTTAACAAAAACAAAGATTTCAAAAGAGTCTGTGTAAATGAACCTTTTTGATTAATAAAAACTAAACATGTTTTTATCACTATAATGTGGGATGAAAATAAAAATAAATCTGTCGCCTTAGCTCTTAGGTGTAATGTTAATAATTGTTTTGTATAATATTAGGGATATAAAAAAAATCATGAGATTACGGTAAATGATTAATCCCGAGACTGAAAAAGTGTGAATCACGAAATTCCAGTATCATAAAAAAGGTCCGGGTTTAAATGCTCTAATATCGATATATGTATGTATACAAATAATAAATTAAATTTCGTTTCGTATCAGCCTGTCTGTAAAGAGGTTTATTTATTTGATGCAATATTGAAAAGAAAAATTCAAAAATAAGAGTTTTGGGGATAAACAAGACATATGTACATTAAATGATACAGTTTATATTTTTTCTTAAATCGTGTTTAAAATAAATGTTCAGTGTAAAAGACATCGCGTTATAATTGGGATGAAACGGTAAACAATTATTCTAGAATTTATCAAAAAATTAACCTAAAAATCGATATTATTGTTTTGTTAATTTTTAAATGCACGATTTAATATTTGCAGTTATAACAAATATGTTTTCATTTAAATTCATATTCAAAGTATGAAAGAAATATTTAAAAAAAAAATAGTATTTTTGAAACAACCAAACTTTTAAATAAAAGTAAAATATATGTATAACATATATTGCATGGAAAAAAACATTTGCAATGTAAATAAGTATCTTTATGATGTTTTTATTGCGGAAATTAGAATTATAATAATATAAATAAAAACGATTTACTGTCTATTAAAAACGGTTAGTTTTTTCCTGGTTGCAATTTTAACAAGCACTTCTTTCTTCAAACTTAAAGTTAAATTCAGATACCTATTCGGCATTTGCATGTTAAGTCTTTTTATCACATAGTGTATTTAGTTATAAACATTGTTTTCATCAAATAAAACTACCAAAAAATGAGGGTTAATTCATTTGTCATAAGCACAGTCAATATATGAATGTATAAAATATCACGTATTAAAGGGTTAAAAGCCGAAAAGTAGCAGAGCTTACATACATAATTAATTAAATAAATATCACTCCTTGTCATTAACTAATACAATAAAATAAACAATTATAGCCTCATTAATATTCTGTTACAAAATTTCATAACCTTACACTATTGGACTGTATAATAATTAAAATAATTAATTTTATCTATAAACTCTCTCTGTAAAGAGCAAAACTTACGTAATCGACCAAAATGACAGTGTAACCACCTTCCAACCTAAGCCTCTAATTACGTTTGAATAATATTTACCTACTCTAAGTAATAGTTTGCTCATAAAATAACTGTGTTAAATTCAATAAGCCGTATCGCAAACATAATTATATAAATTATTTGCTAGTAAAACTTTACCTAACTAGGCGTAGTGGTCTAATGGAACGAGTCCCAAGCTTTCAGGACATTTAAGTGTGTTTAATTTAACCTATTTCAATCACACGTATAGATAAAAGCACCGATCAGTTATCAAACGTCTCTGCGTTCTGCCATGTTTACTTTATAAATTGATAACGCTCTTGGCTTGGCAGTAAAGATCTGCACGGGCCGAAATTTTACAAAATTACCCGGTCCGAGCCCGAAAGACTCAGGCCTCACCAAACGTGACGTTGTTCGCCCTCGTTTTGTGAAAGGTTCTGTTACTTTAAACTGTCATTAACTTTTCCTGTTCTAAGCTCAAGAAATGCGACTCCAATACCAACATTTTCTTAAATATCTATTTTAATATGGGTGATACAATGTTTATAATTAAGGTATTCTTATATCATGTATATATATATATTTTGTAGAAGAAAAAAAATATTCGTTTGCTAGTTCCGTCTCTATTAAATAAAACAGAAAATAAAAAAATTCTACTAAATAAAATAGAGCCTCAAAGTAGAACAAAAAACGGCTTAATGTGTACGAAGTTAAAGATAAAAAAAGACTATTTTATTTCTTGAAATTCATAAAAAAGCCAATAAAGAGGAAACCACTGGGATACCAAAACGACCCCCATCGTCAGAAGAGTATTTTTGTTGTCTCCGTGCCACGAGTGTTAAATAAATAAATTAAAAATGTTTGTAAATAATTTAAACGTCAACTGTTGATCTTGTTTGTAATTCTTACTGTACTGTCAACAGTCTTAATAAAAAACATATACCACAGATACTGAGTAATGACCATGTTCACAATGAACGATAATCACAATATTGTACCTAATGGTCATTCCTAAATAATGAAATAATTGTTTCAGATTCACTTTTCCTGTTCTAAGCTCAAGAAATGCGACTCCAATACCAACATTTTCTTAAATATCTATTTTAATATGGGTGATACAATGTTTATAATTAAGGTATTCTTATATCATGTATATATATATATTTTGTAGAAGAAAAAAAATATTCGTTTGCTAGTTCCGTCTCTATTAAATAAAACAGAAAAGAAAAAAATTCTACTAAATAAAAAAGATCCTCAAAGTAGAACAAAAAACAGATTGATGTGTACGAAGCTAAAGATAATAATTTTTGTATCCTCGAAGACTATTCTCAAAAAAAACACAATATCTTATTTACATAGATGCCTCATTTTATATAAGTTCTGGTAACATGAGAAGGCGCGATAAGTGGCCGCTCATAAAATGGCATTTGCAATCATTGGTGGGCTAAATCTCGTCAGTTGCGATTTCGAATGTGTGCTGGGATGACGTCTTTTTTACGCAAAACTTTTATAAAAATTGTATGAGGAATGATGCAGAGAGATATTTTAAAGCCCTTAGACTATTTTTTTGTAATTCATAAAGATAAGGACAATAATGACGAAACTACTGGGGTCCCTAAACGACCCCCCATCGGAAGAGAGGTATTTTTCTAGCCTCCGAGCCGCGAGTGTTAAGCGTCCACTGGGTCGCAATTGTATGGGTTTCTAAGCTTCGTTGTTCCGAAATAAATATAAATACAATAGCACTATACGTAACAATAGCTCATATTGTTTTGAACGATATTCTTATATAACTAAGTGAAACCGATAATTTAGCCTCTTAATTTTTCGTTACGAATAATATTGCCGCATGGCTGATTTATGACACAAACATAGTCTGAAATATTTTTAGAGCCGAATCTCAATTGCGCTTCCCTGCTCAAACCCGGGCTGGTTAGGAGCCCGAGGCCCAGGCCCGGGCCCGTGCAGACCTCTACTTGGCAGTAACCAGTAGTAGCTTTACGTTGAAAAACACGTAGAACTGTTAGTGTACATAACGTTTTCATTGTTACTTTGATGTTTTCATTGGCTGTAGGACGTAATTTCTTTTAGAGATTCATTTGAGCGTCAAATGAAATTTCTATTCCAATCTGATTAATGGAAATATTGTTTTTGATCCTTCACATCCTAATATTCAGAACGCCAAACATGACTGCGAGACTGTCCTGAGATGAATGTTAAGTGAGTAGAGGTTTCAGAGTGGTTCGTCCTCATACAAACCCAATAGGCCACGCTTAACTGATCTCAACCAATGTTATCTTTGACACATTAGATACGGTTGGTAATTAGTATACGGATACACAGAATATTTTTTTTGTATTCATGTCTACTCCCAACGTGGAACACACGGCCTCCAAATGACGGTATCTCAACAGCAGTTTTTCTACGAGGACTGTTTGTTATTCAGTCGCTCAACCTCTCTTTTTTCAAAAAGTAATATGGATTTGAAAGATAAGGCTAGGACAGGACTAGTGGCTAGCTAATAGCTTTCACTACGCCTTGTTATTGAGAGGAAATTTTCAGACATCACAAACACCCATGCTTTTGAACAGAAATCGAAAATCGATAGGAAAAATGTAGTTAGTACTAGGACGCGAACCCGTGAGATCCGGCATGGAAACCAACTACGCTAACCACTGCGCCTAATATTAAGGACCCAAAGATACTTAATATTATTAACTTAATACGAATCGTTCAAATTTAAGACTGAAATTCTACCAAGCACCTTCAGTCAAAATCTTAAACTAAGCTAAATGGCTGAAAAATTTACATTTTTTCTATTTTTCGTTTTTTAATCACAATAGTGCATGGCTACAATTTAGGTCCCGTGCAGTTGTGTATTTGGGCAAAAAAACGAATATTTAATTGCATTATAAAAAGCGGCCGCATACACATAACGAGTGGCGGTAGAACAACAATCAACAACCTTTTACGTAATATTTATTTGTCATTTAAAATATGTGACCGTGTGTTTAAATATTTGATATCACCAAAAAAGTTCGACTATAGACAATAAATTAAACAAAAAGATAATCGCGTATACAATATCATTCTGTATGACAAGCCTGACTCGCCCACAAGCACGTTAAAATAAGTTTGTGACGATGCATTTGAACATAGCCGTTTTTTAGTTTTATTTCAGACGTCGCTTTGCGGCCATGTGTTTATTTCTTTTTATTCACTCTGTTAATATTCATCGTTACGCTTAACACAAAAAAGTGTGATATTTCGTTATACTAGAAGTAAAATGTCAGCTTTTAATAAGCTGACCTATTATAATACAATCGATATTGACTATAGGAGCTCACTATTTGTCTAGGAGTGGCTGGAGCTACATTTTACTCAATGCAGACTGTCTGGGACACATAGCTGTACACGATTAAAACCTAATGCCATTTGTTCAACGCTTGCATTTTACCAGTACTGCTTTACGGTTGCGAATCATGACACATGACGAAGACTAAAAAAACCAAGCTTCGAGAACAGATACTTGCGTTTGATAATGGGAGTGAGGTGGTTTGATTTTGGGAGGAATTCGGAGATAAGGGAACGTATAAGACAACGCCCCGTCACGTCAGTGGTTATGGAGAGACGTTGGAACTGGCTGGGTCACGTTCTGCAGATGCAAAACCTTTGGGTACTATCCATTGGATGTACTCAACGGAACTGAGGGATGCTGGCATGTCATGGGAGGAAGCAAAGCAATTGGTGGGAGACAGGAAAACATAGAGATACGCGCTTGCGGCCATACGCACCACATAAAGAGTGAATATGGCCAAAGAAGAAAGAATGCATATTTTTGTGTTAAAATATTAAAATTGACAAATGACTTTAAAAATTTGAATAAGCCAGATGTGTGTTTACGAATTAAAGTCAGTTACAGTGTAAAAGCCTGGATCAAATATGTGCTTGTTTTGTTCATTAGAGTATTAGGCAATAGAGATATAATTACATGACAAGAATATTTACAATATTGTAGTAAATACGTGACGGTTATTATGGCGTATAAATTAATATTATCATAGGCATACTTTTACAATTAACATCAGTACAATTAGAGAGGCAAAGAAATTAAATTACTATCTTCTCTCGACTTTTATGGCTTATTAGCACGTAGACATTTATACTCAAGACTAGAGTCTAGAGTCTAGACCTTGACTTGACTTTACCTTTCATTAGGTAATGAAAAATTTGTTTTTATTGTCGGCGATAACTCTGTTAAAGTTCATTTTCATTTTTTTTGATAAATTTATTATTTATGAAATTAACCCTTTCTAAAAAAAGAACAATTTTATAATCAGTACTATTTATAATAGGGTAAAAATAGCAACGTATTTGAATCTAAAGTTTTTCAGTATCAAAAGTAGAATTATCCATTTTTCTAAGTTATTACAAGAAAACGTATTGTTGGCTTTTTGAGTTTTATCAATTTTAACTCAATTTTAAACATAGCTCATCAACGAGTGCAACTTAAAATTTGTATGGGACATCACTTATATTAACTCTGTGATTGGTCGAAATCCTGATTTACCAAACTGTTCTACTTTTGTTTCCAACATCGTGGACAGTTCTACTTTTGATACCAAGCATCATTTTATTTTGCGTTTTTGTACCACATTAATTTGATTTTTGAACATTTTTTTAATTTCTAGCCATACAATATAATCAGCAGAATAATGTGACAGCATTAGTTTAATTTCGACATATATGGGATAGTTCTGCTTTTGATACCAGACGAATCATTTATTAGTTGATAGCTTTTTCGGCTTTCACCATGGTCAGAACTGTGATTAAACTTACATTTTGCGCTATATATACTGGCTCCAAAGAGATATATTATACAATCATATTATTCACTCTAACATTCTAGTTCAAATTAAAATTATAATATGACTCTAGTATTTCGAAGAACGATAAGCAATCAGGGATTTTTGAACATAAATTAGAATAAATTATACTGATATTTATTATTAATCACATTACATTAAATTAATTAACTATGACTGAAGTATTTCGAAAAACAATAAGCAATATGGAATATTTCAAGTTCAATTAGGATAAATTACACTAATATTTATTATTAATTACATTAGGGATTTTAACAACTTGATGGATTGGTAATGATTTGTTCATTTAAGATGTTTTGTTTATGCCTGTTAATTTCAAGTTGTTCAAATAAATTTAGTTTTTGACCCTTATGACAAAGATGCAAAACGGTTGGCTCTAAACTCAAACCCATGTCATGAGACTCGGCAAAAAAAAAATCTATCAACTAATAAATATAAAAAACTGTAGAACTAAATACGATTCTATTTTTACCATATTATAATGGAGTTCTACGAAGTCAATAAATAAAGTACTATTTATGTTTGTATTTAATCCTCTTCCTGTGTCCCGTAAACAGTTTAAATCCTAGAAATAATATTTACTTAATTATATTAATAAATAACCTTCCAAACACGTCATCTCTCCATTATTCACACAATCTGTTGGATAACAAAGTTAACAAATTGATATTTAAATTTGTTTTCAGGAATTCGTTTTTAATCTAGAAAAACTAATAATAAAATAATCCACGCACTCTAATTATTTTCTGCTCATATTATAATTTAAATCGTTATTGATTTATTATTTTCCCAGCAACGTTTTTAAAACATCATTAGCAAAATACATGATCGATCTGCTCAAATACTTCGGTAAATAAAATATGAATATTCAGAGAATTTTATTTTGAAGTCTTGATAGCGTGATTTTTATTTACTGTACAGTAATAAATTAAATTTTGTGTAAATACATTTCCATTGGTTGTCATTTAAATATTTGATGTTGATTATAAAGTCAATCAGATTATTCCTTTCAAGATGTAAAAAGTTGTTTGATTTTTAATTAAATTATTTTCAATAATCTATTACAAATACTAGGCAAATGAAAATTTATTAAAAACAAGCACCGTTACGTAAAAAAGATTTGTAGAAATTTTTAATTGGCTGAGATGCTTTGTTTATTTAAAAGAAATATAAATGAGTCTTGTTAAATACTATACATAATTTTATTCACACAAGCTTCATCAAGTCTGCACGCATTTTACTATTATAACAAATAATTACTGTAAATATTTGGTGTAAAAAAATGCTATAAATAAAAAATAATCTCTGTAATGAAAAAATATTACATACATATTCAAAAAAAAAATGGTTTTATCAGCTTGTGAAAATTTCAACAAGGATAAAATAAAAACATATTAAATGCTCACATTAAGCTAAATATAAAAAAAATGCATAATATTATACATACGGAATATTTTTTTTTATTGTTTTTATTAATATATTAAAAACCTTTTGATGTAGATATAGTTTTAATTGTAAAATTTAAGTTATAGATGTTGTTTTTCATTTATGTCATGGAACTTAAGAGCATTTTTTTTTAATCAGGATCTTTATCTTTTAACCATTAACACAAAGTAGTCCATCCAATTCAGTTATGCTCCAGAAAAAATATTGTAAATAGCAAATAAAATGAAACGATTATCATTAATTAAAACAATTTGTTATATTTATTTACGATTAACAATTTTGTTCAGAAACTTTTACGGGCGCCGACTCACTAAAGTTGTATTGCAATCGGATAAACGGTATAGGAACGCATACAGGACGAACAAACATTCATTTATATATATAGATATAGATAAAGATAAGAATTATTATTATGTCATAGTTAGAGTTATGCTTAAGCCAATTTTTGTTTTAAAATATTTTAATATTTACTCTTACTCAGAAGAGATATTTTTACATACACTTTTTTTAATAATATTGTTTATTTTTTTTTTCAATATAATTTATTTTATGTGATAACTTCGCTTTAATTGTTCTAAAAATAAAAATACACAAAAAATAATGTGTTTTAACAGCTTTTCTATATTTAATTTAATAAATAAATAAAGGTCTTTCAAAGTGATTTTCAATTCAATCAACCCTTTTAATTAATGAACAATTATAATTTTACATACAAAATAACTGTCTGAAAATCTGTGTTACATAGACTGCGATCAGTGATGGTTTTAAGTTTGGTCTAATGTCAGATTTATTAATGGCTCAAAAATAAAACAAAAGGTTTGGTTATATTAAGAATATGTCCACGCCATGTGGTTCATCGCTCGGCGAGAGAGCTTTCATAAGCCCCAACAAGACAGTTCTATTTTCAAGATAAGTGAAAATATTTTTTAATTTGGTGACAGAATTTTGACCGAGGTCGTTGTTTGAAAGCTCACAGTTTATCTAGTTATTATGTTAACTTAAAAAAACAAGCTAATTTTTTTACATTGAATCAAATAAATATAACAATACTTTCGCTCGTTGAAAATATTATCAGCTGATGATATCTTGGTTGATATAAAAAATATATAAACATTACAAATAAAAACACAATATTCATTTGTACTTTATTCCAATTTATTTAAAAGGTCAGGACCGATTTCGCTCATTGCAAGCATTGTCAATTGACAGCTCGCAATTTAAGTTGAAAATGCTCGCAATGAGCGAAACTTGTCCTGACCGTTTTAATAAAGTGGAATAAAGTACAAAGGAATATTGTGTTTTTAATAATATACATAATGCCTTTCTACCAAGTGTTGACATTACAAAATATAAAGTTTTCTTTAAATATATCGCTTGCTGTGTGGCCTTGTGTGTTGGTTAGAGCTTGCTCTACCGATACCGTGCACTTCAAAGTTGTGTGTATTTCGTAATTTGTTTTTGGCCCAAAATCATCAGAAAACGTTTTTTGTGTCTCCTGTAAAATTTTTTATGTGTAGGTTACGTTCTTATTCCTTTCCACAGTCAATATTGTGACATAAAAAACATCATTTGCAGACACAAAATGCTAGTGCCTTAGAAAAAAAGTCATACAAAAAAATACGTATTTTGTATTCTGTTCGCCACATTCATGAGCTTGACATCAAAATAGCTTCAACATAACATGTCGAACACACTCAATAATGTGTAACATATACATGAATTTTGTAGTATGACAGAAGACGTTTGAAAATCTATACGAAAGACTTACTTGAAAGAGTTGGAAACTTTCTTAGTATGAAATTGATGTTGCTGTCACAGGGGATGTGACATCATTCGATTTTGACATCGAATATTGGAAGCTGTATAAATCGATACATTTGTATTGCTAAGTTAATTTTTGTATTTTATATATTGAAATTGTCAAACAGAAAAAGACTTATCGTATTAATCATGGATCGTATTATTATCAATTATACATATCGTAAGTTTACTGGTAGAAAGCGTTAGGTTAAAAATCAAATGTCTTTGGTTATGAATGGAGATAGATACATGTCGACATGCTCTATCTAAGAAATTTTGGCATACTTTATAGAATTGTTTGTGTAAAAGTTTTTAGTAGCAGTAAACTATAGATAACTTAACACCTTTCAATATTTAACGAATTCATAATCTAAGATTTAGATTGAAGGCGTTAGTGACAAAACTTGTGTGAATGTACATAATTCGAATGATTCAAATTTAATTCATAATCTTTTATCAAGTTTTATGAAGTGGTAAAGTAATATTTATAATGCATTTAACAAAGAATTTTTTATTTCACGAGTGTCTCAAAACAAGGTTTTTTTTTACTTAAAGCATTTCTCTTGTATACGTTCAATATAAGAGTTTTAAATAAAATCGGTTAGTAGTTTTAGAAAATAATCTTCATTGTGTTTTGTGCTGTAACACAAATAATTTTCGTTCAACAATCAAATGGAAATTCTAAAAACAAATAAAAATCGTTTATATAATTCTAAAAATATATACTATGACTTGTAACAAAATAGAACTTAACTTTAGTAGGTTTTTATAGGATATTTTAATAATTTTTAAATTAATATTAAATAAAATTGTATAAGTATATCACTTCACTTTTCGTATTACAAAATGTGACACGTGTTTCACCTCCTTCAGAAGTATCATCAGACTGAACGTTGCAGAGCTTACATATTACTTACTAAGCTTTACAATGTTCTATCTGATGATGCTTCTAAAAGAGGTGAAACAAGTATTACAATTCGTAAACACAGCAAGTGGAGTAATAAAGTTATCAAATGTAATGTTATATTAAAAGATTTTAATAAGATGACAAATTTATCGGACATATTAACTTAACTTATTGTCAAACGGTCAATTATAAACTAATCGTGACCCAAGTACTACAAGGTTATATGTGAAAATTTTTGACGAAACAAAAATAACAATGTATACCAACAATGGTACTTGGAAAACTTCCGTATTGTTTCTTCTGTTTCGTCAAAAATTTTCACATAGAACCTTGGGTCGCGTAATGTGACGCATCGCTTCAACAAACAAATAAAAACTAGGAATTGAATAATCTATGATCTGAAATGATTCTCAAACTTAAGTACTCGTTATTAAAACAAATAATTTTTGATATTCTTATATTTATTTAATGATATAGAATCTAGTAAACTTTACAAGTCTTTCCGCTCAACGCCATATATATATATACATAATATATTGTAGAGTTTGTATAAGTCGAAATATTAAGTTCAAGTCGAACCTTTTTAACCAAAATTTGACGTGAAACATATTTCGAACTTTCAAAGCTCCTAACGTGATTGATTTCTGTTTGTCATATTATAAACAGATCAAACTTTGTCAACAATAAAGAAAATGATAAAAGAAATAGGGAATATGGTTTTTTTTACGCCGAGAACGAAAAGTAAAGTGATTTTTTTATTTTATTTCTGAAATGTATTGTGGTAACCAATTTTATATTTACTGGATAATTTATATATTTCAAGTAAAAACATAATTCAAGAAAAGGTTCCGTCACCACAACATTAAATTAAATTATTTGTACTTTTTTCAGTCAGTCGGTGAGTGAGATGAAAATCTATTGCTGCACTGCTCATTTTAATTTTGAGAATTATAACCTTTTTTATATCACTTTTATTTAGCAATAAGTGTTACGTCAGGTCTATGGCGTCTAGGATAGCGTTGTTGGCTTCCGTGCCAGATCTCACGGGTTTGAGTCCCAGTACGAACAGCATTTTTTCGATCGGTTTATCGATTTCTGTTAAAAAAATCTTTCACACCCTTCCAATCCTTCAATTAATGTTCACAGGAAGAGCAATTAGTTAAGCACCAGTTCTTTTTTAACCTTATTCTTCTAACTTTACTACTTTCTTAAAAAGGAGAGTTTGAGCAACTGAGTAACAAAACTTCTCGTAAAACACTGTTGTTAAGACACCTTCATTAAGAGACTATATGCTTCATGTTGAAGGCGGACAACAAAAAAAAATAAAAAAAAATGTATTAATTTAGTTTGGTAGAAACAGTATCTAGGGCATTTTTTTACACTATTTTGTGCTTAAGACATATGTTTCAAAGTTTACTTTTTTATAAACAAAGCTGACATGGTCAATCATGCATTTAGTCTGCGTATCTAGCTCTAATTAGGAAACCAAATAGAGAAAAAAACGGAATAAAACTTAAGATTAATTAAATAATTTCATATACAACCAATCTTCGTACCATGCTCACACTCCGATGCCTCAAAAATCACCATGTCCCTCCTTCTTAATCAAAATCTTACAGTTGGATACCAAACAAATTCGGAAACAAATAATTACTTTAAATAAAAAAAATGCAAAAAGTATCAAATTAAGAAATATGTAGACCTTATTTTACTGCATCGCCTAGCAAAATGATCCCTCCAAAGATCACTCCTGATTGATTTGCATCTGAATATTGAGAATGAAAATTTTTGATCAGCAAAAGTCTGTGAGAAATAGAATGGAATTGTCTATATGTATCTGGGATTAGTAATCGAAGAAAGATTTCCCATAAACGAGGCCATTTCAACAGGAAAATCTTGACCAGAAACTTAAATGTCTCATATAAAATTGTAAATCAATTAATGTTTATAAGGGTGACAGTGGTACGAAGAATTTAATATTTTTTAATCCGATAAAAGATAGATAAAAAATTGAATCAACAAATTAACTTGACGTATTGATGGATAGTAAAATACTTGAAGTAAAATTACAAAGCCAGCCTGTGTGGTCGAGTGGTCAACATCGTTGGCTAACGCTACGGAGGACACGGGTTCGAATCCCGGTACGGGCAGTTTTATATTTTTTTTTTTCAATCGATTTATGAATTTCTGTTCAAAGGCATGGATGTATGTGATGTCTTGAATTCTCCCCTCCCACCCATCCTATCCTATGAACGGGGCGTATGGAGAGCGATTAGCTAACCACTAGTCCTGTCTTGGCCTTTTCCTTCTATTCCTACTCTCTTTGGAAAAAGAGAGGTTGAGCGACTGAGTAACAAGCAGTTCTCGTAGAAACATTTCTGTTGTGATAAACTCCATAAGGAGTCCATATGCTCCATATTGGTGCGTATATGGTAAAAAAAAAAAATACAATCGGGCGGTGAGTTAAAATCTCACTGACATCTTTTGAAGTACACTAACATTAGATAGAAACATGTGTTATTTTATCATAGAACTGTAATGTGAAAATGAGTATTATTATACTTGGAATATTCATATTAAGAAGATAGATATGATTCCGTTTTGTTATATATCACGAACTTCTGTAAAAATCTAGTCATTTACATCCTGATGTGCAGAAATATATATCTATTTTTAAAAAAACGACTGACAGCAGTGTTTTGAAGTTATGAAAAATATTATAAATTCCAGTTATAAATTTGGCAAGGTTAAAAAGAATGTGTTTGCAAAGAGAATGTATCAAAAACAACGTCGTGTACAAATGCGCACATATATGTTTTAAGTAAGCTTTTCGTGCCTTCACAAAGAAAAATAAGGAAAGAGTAAACAGTGAAAATCCGGCATGTGTGTGGCATAAAGGAAGAACGCCCAATATTTTATACACCAATTCATTCTTATGTTCAACAATAATGTAATACAACTTTCAGTGTTGTTTTATGAATACTCAAAAATTGTATAACTATTATATTTAACCTTCAACAAACTAATCCAAGAATTATATACTGTAGAATCTCTTTATGAAGAATATTATTAACGTCTTTATAATTGTAATTTTTTTTTACACACTTTATTTAAATGATGAGAACTTATTTTAGTAAAAACACAATATTCCTTTGTACTTCATTCCACTTTATTTAATATGTCAGGACCGGTTTCGCTCATTACGAGCATCGTCAACTGATAAGAAATATAATTTAACAGTGCTATTTATACAAAACAGTTAATTGTTCATTTTTGTATAAATAGCACTGTTAAATTATATTTCTTATCAGTTGACGATGATCGTAATGAGCGAAACCGGTCCTGACATATTAAATAAAGTGGAATGAAGTACAAAGGAATATTGTGTTTTTACTAATATAATGCCTTTCCACCAAGTATTGACAGTGAACACCCTAAAAGTGATGAGAACTTACTTAATTGTATGATCCCTATTATTTTTTTATCACTTGAGTGGGAAGAAATTTTGATTCATCTCATACACCCATGCCTTCGAACGGAAATCGACTCGAATATCCGGCACGAAAGCTCACAAAGATAACCGGCGCAGTGCATAGGACCCGAATATACATTTATGTATATTTATTCTATTCATTTAAGTGAAATTAAATGACCGACTTAATCTCAAATTACACTGATTATCATAAGTATGAAAATTTCCATCAAAACTCAATTTAAAAAAACTATACAACTTGTTTCATATCGACCGTGAGGAAAAAAGACGTTACCCACAGTTTTTTCAAAACAGCTTTTTTCGATAATCACAATTTATCAAACTTAATACACGTTCTATCAAAAGGATGTAAGCTGCAAATTCCGAATTAGTATCTAAATTTAGCTTTTAAGTTTGAAAAAAGATGAAAGCTTCTGAAAATTGAAACCAATAAAAAAGAATGAAAAAAAGGTTTTTCCTAGATATTTTCTTTAATTAATATTAGAATATGTCAATTAAACACCAATTTAGAAGTCTGCATGCACTTCAAGGTTGTGCATATTTCATAAGTTGCATATAGCCCAAAATCATTAAAACATGTTTTTTGTGCCTCCTGTAAAATTTGCTATGTGTGGGTTACATTCTTTTTTCTTTTCACAGTCGATATACCTCATTTTTTACTGACGGTTTTGTCGTGGCTGTAATGTCGCAGCAGTTTTTAAGGATCCCAAAATATAACTTAAAGACATGAAATTTAGCGTCATTTTTTTTTAAATATTTGTACTTATATTTATGATCTTTCCTGCTTTGTTATGCTTATTTCAGGTACGCCTCTTTGCTAGTGCAAGTAGAGCGGCAACAAAAAAAGCTCATCTAACAATGGCTCAATTCTTGGAGCGAAATAAATTCAGTCCACGTTGTAGTGGATTTCCTTCGTCACATATCACTAGCCCTGAGCATGGAACCTTATAAGAAAAATATAACAAATCATATTTCAAAATATAAAAAGAAACTATGCTATTTTCATACACGCCTTCTACCTTTTTTACTAACTATAGTTTTGCCACGTGTCTACAATATTCTATGCATCGCTCATTTAAAAAATAACACCTTTTTATATTTACACAAAAATAATATGAACACATATACAGTGTCTGCCAAACTGTGTGACTCGGCACACTAGTGTGCCTTCAGAAGTCTCAGATGTGCCGCGAAGAAAGAAGCCTCAAAACTGTTAATTTTCAATGAAGCGTATTCATTTAAATTTTCTTTTATTTTAAATAAATTCAACACATTCATATTCAGATAAATATTTGTCTCGTTCTGTCATAGTAGTAGACGCGACAGGTGAAAACAGTGACGATGATACGTATACACTTGGGCCTCGTATAACACATTTATATGGTTCCACGAAAATGTCGTGTAATACAAATCCGTGTTATACAAGGTTTGAAGTGCATACCATATTAGGGATTGCGTTCCATTTACATACCTATTGAAAGAAATTTTAATAACATAATATAGCATTCATTCATAATCGCTATCACTTAGAATTCTATATGTTTTACTCTTTTTCGAGATCGGTTGTCATCATCATCGGAGGACTCTAGATTTCTTGTGGTTTTGGCTTTCAAAAATTCGGTTATAAGCGATTGTCTGCTTTAAGCGTATAAATCTTTGCGTATTTCCTTATAAGGTTCCAAAATTTGTTGTAATTCCCTGTTCAATTTCTAATTTCTTTCTATTATAGGATCCTTTTCAATATTTTTTTCTAATTTAATAGACAAGTAGCTTCTTCGCTGCAACTGCTTTCTGAGTCATTAATTGTAGTAGGTTCATCCAACATTTCGATAAATTCTTCTTCGTTCAAAATACGATCCTCCAATATTTCATGGATGTCATGAATATCCGACGATATGACGTACAAATCAAACATGTTAATTAATATATATATTTTTTAAATTGAAGCCGTGTTATATAAAGCGTGTTGTATGAAAAATATGCCACAATTTACACAACCGTGTTGTATAAAGCCGTGTTATATAAAACCGTGTTATACGAGGCCCAAGTGTATGTATACGCAGCGTGGTCTTTTTTCCATCACTTGATTATCAAATGTACCTGACACTAAAGGAGGAGATTTCAAATTTTAAAAGATCTAAAAAAAAGTCTTGTGCACAAAGCCTCTATTTGAGCTAGAGTTGTCAGCATTTTGGATATCGCTATGGAGTTGATATCTTCAATTGGCTACAACAGCAATTAAATCTTTGTTGCCATTTGGATTGTCGTATCTTTGCAAATTTGGTTTTCAGCGCACGTGGAAATGAAATAACGAAAGCGGTCACAGATGGTAGATGAAGAGTGTTGTTTTTCTAATTTAGTGCCGCATTTTTACAAAATTCTTCCAAAAAATCAATTGCATCCTTCTCATTATTAAAATTATTACCACCTATGGGCATATATGTTGATAAAATGTTACAACACCATGATTTTCTATATTCATATTAGTAAGGTACATTTCCTTTTTTGAGTAAATTTTATTTGGTGTGCCGCGAAGTAAACAAGTTTGACAAATACTGATATAGTATAATGTATGCAAATATATTTTTTTTAATTTAACGTAATGTAACATTTTTAAATGATAAAAAAACCTAGTGAGTTCAGGCTTTTAGTAAATGAAAACAAATTAAGGTACTCAAAATTTGTCGATACACCAGAGAGTACGACAAGGTCATCCAATTCCGGACTCTTTAAGTATTCCCGGGATTGATCATTCACAATAAAATCGGGATTGAGAGATTTTAAAATAATCTACAAAAGGAGGTGAAACATCCTTTTTTAGGTCGCTGGCAGATTTCAAAAATTTTCTCACTGGCTCAAAACACGTTTCGATATTTTTTTACTTCTCATTCTCAACCTCCCGGGATTGGAGGCTCTAAGTCCAACGGAATTTTCGGCAACTGTTATTTTGAAATATGGGTTAAATTAATAGTCGCATAAATTTTAGTTTGATGTGTATTTGATCTAGGGTAGCCAATTAAGTATACAAGGGCTTCCTTATAGGTCAATGAAAGCTTATTTTTGATAGTGTTTGGTTATTTTTCATAGTAAAAAATTAGTGCTTCAATATTATTTGTTTCAAAAGGTTTTGTATTTTTTTCTAAGAAACAGCATAAGTCTGTCAACTCAAAGGAATTTTCAAAGTCACCCTTGAAAAACTTTTTGTAACTTAATTAATTTGCAGTGTCTACTCCATTAAATTTAAGTAAAAATATGATATAGTTTTGAAAACAAAGTCGGCAGTTTTTATAATATTTAAAGGTTGCTAAACCAAATAAACCATTTTTTTCCTTTAAATATAAAAAATCTGAAAAAATAACAAAAATATACTTGTTCATATTATGTTGCTATTATAATATAGTTGATATTTGTTTGTGATATTCATTTTATAACTGCCAATATTTTAATATATTTAACTGCCACTTTTGTTACAGCCTTTCTTTTAACGATTCAAAAATGTATATTATAGTGTTTATTTTATTTTTAAATAACTAAATACTATAAGCGGAATTGAATTGTCAGCTCTACACGATAATATGGTTAACTCATTTTGGACGAAATACGGAGAACTGCCGTCTTTGTTTTTAGAACTCTCATATGTAAACTTTTTAAATTTGGTTTTATAACCCATTTAAGATAACATTGATTTTAATTTAAATTACATTAAATACACAAAAATAATGTAATATTAATTACATCAGCATCGTTATAGTAAATGAAGACATAATAAATTATCAAAATTTTATCATTATTTATTTAACCTTTTAGCTGCCGTAAAAAAAAGTACGTAATTACCTAGCACGCCGGCTACAATTTGCAATTATTAATTTAATTAGTTATTGACGAGTTAACTCGTAACTAGCGTGTTAAGCACGAAAATGTTTACGAGATATCTCGTCTGTGGCAGCCATTGAGTTAAAACCATTCCCTCCTTTCATGTAGAGCATATTAAATTGTTTTGGAATTTATCTTAACACAATCAATCTTTTTCAAAAAGAATACAGATGAAAAGATGAGACTATAACAGAAAGCTAGTTTTTTTTAAAACGTACACTTTAAACAAGAAATTTAAGGCATCACCGACATTCTTGTTTAACCCATTAACAAACTAGAAAAATAAGTTTATTCAAAACTATTCCTACAAGAATTCAAACAAGTGAGAACTGTAATCAAATCTAACGACATTTACTCTTCGACTATATTTTGTCTTATATGTATTACACAACGAAAACCAAAATTATTTAATGCAACAATGAGATAATTTAAGATTTCGACTGAAGGTGCTTGGTGGAATTTCAATATTAAATTTGAATCGTGCAAATTATGTACATTCACACAGATTTTTTCACTAACGACTTTATATTTAGATCCGTGCACTTAAACAAAATCTGTGTGAATGTACATAATTTAAACGTAACAATTAGATGTGTTTATTCCCAAGTTTTGCTTTGTAACACATTTCGAAACTTGATATATTTAATACGTCGACAAATTTTATATGTGTACTTTACTTTTGGTATTAAATTACAACAATATGTTACTGCTGTGCCTTTGAAAAGCTTATAGAAAAGATAAATGGGGAAGCATTTATTGTACAGGAGCATTTTATTACCTACATTTATAAACCGAAAAATTTATTGTTTTTTTTTTCGTGTTCATTTGTACTTTTAAAACTGTCAATTTTATTAGTGTCATAAATTTTTACATTGCTTTATGTGTGAAGTAAATAAAAACACAAATATAATTCATGCTTTGTTTTCATCTGTTTGCTTTTTTGGCGAGACGTTTGTGATTTTATTATAAAAAGCATACATTTTATTGATGTTAACGTCATTCCACCATGTTTATATTTAAAAAATATTATAATATATATTTTTTAATTACTTATAGTATTGTACAAAAATTGTACTTATTACAAAATAAATTACTTTTTTTGTAAGGACCGGCAAAATCTTATATGAAAAAAAAAATATTAATAAAAAACAATATTTAATTTAGAATTTCGACTGAAGGTGCTTGATGGAAATTTAATGTCAAATTTCAATTATTTTTATTCTGTACACTTCCATAAATTTTGTCGATAACAACCCGGGTTTCGCCTTTCGGTATCTTCTGGTTTTATCTAGTGCATGAACGCGTTGAACTGACGGGCAGCGAACGGTTTGCGTTGTCTATATACAAACCTAAAAGTTTATTGGCATAGTATAATTATTGTTAACCTAATTGATATGACTGCGAGAATTTATGACATTGATTAGTTGTAATTAATTAAGAGGGTTCAAGTGTATTCGTGCACTAGATAAAACCAGAAGATGCCGAAATGAAAAACCCGGGCCTTTATCAAAAATATAAAATATTTTTTTTTTACGAAAATCTGACTTTTGCAAGAGCTGAAATCATAATATTATCAATCCTAAATAAATTGAGGATTTCAATTTCAATGTTTATACAATCAGTAAATTTCCGATTTCAAAACCTCTCTCAATACAGAGAAAATGCATTTTAAAAAAGTGCTTAGTCTCAAAACCTACTCAAATCCAATAACCCCAAAAAAGTTTTTTGCTCTTTGCTAACAATTTTGGTTTTTGGAGTTAGGTATATTTTGAAACTAAGGCGCTCAATAATGTTACGGTTATTTTTGTCTATGTCAAAGATTACTTCAATATGTAATTAATGAATTAATTAAAACAATACTGTCAAATGAAATTATTTAATTTAGCGGTTTATTATTTTTTCACCGATAAATATTTGAGCTTTCAAATCTCACGTTGAACAAACACAAAGGTGTAGAATAATGGCTTCAGCCAGTAAAGATAATAGTGACAGCAAACACAATAAATCCATTGTTTATGGACACTTTTTAGTGAATCTCGCCAGCAAAATGTGTAGTAAATGCTGTTATTTTTTTTTGGCGAGGATTCACGTGGGATAACAAAGGTTAACCTTTGAAAGCTTGTAAGTCTTCAAATAGAGTAGAGATACGAGTAAAGCCACTCTCAGAGTAAACATAATGGCAGATAAAGCTTTAATGTCAAAGTTCAACGGTATTTGTTTCAAAATGTTTCAATTTGTTAATGCATTCTTTGAAGGCTTGTTTTCAAAATCTTTTAATCCCTTATTTAATGTATTAACTTACCGTTAGTTTTATTTTTAATGGCAAATTAAACAAGCATTAATAAACTTATGCCAGCTGCGTGGTCGAATGGTGGCCCTCGAATCCCAGTACGGACAGTTTTTATAAATTTATTAATTTCCGTCTAAAGGTATGGATTTATGTGACGTCATGAATTCCCTCCCTCCCATTTTGTCCTGAAAACGGAGGTAGCGAGAGTGATTAGTTTTTTATTAGTTCTGTCCTGGTGTTACTTTTCTTTCTCTACTCTCTTTGAAAAAAGAGATGCTAAGCAACTGAGTAACAAGCTGTTTTTGTAGAAACATTTCTGTTGACCTAAACTCCATTGATAGCCCATATGCTCTATATTGGGCGCGGCTATTGTAAAAAAAGGTATTTAAAGTAGCAAAATAAAAACTTAAGAATATTTAAACTTAAATCATTTCTTAAGAAATAACTTATTTTCAGTCATCAAATGAAATTTTTAGTGTGTTTAATAAAAATTCTAATAAGTTTTCTTAGTGACTAAAATACAATAAAAACACAATATTCCTTTGTACTTCATTTCACTTTACTTAATAGGTCAGTTGACAATGCTTGCAATGAGTGAAACCGGTCCTGACCTATTAAATAAAGTGGAATGAAGTACAAAGGAATATTGTGTTTTTATTAATATAATGCCTTTCCACCAAGTATTTACAGCGAACACCCAAAAAGTGACTAAAATACAAGATTAACTGTGAATTATCTTCCAACCACTGCCGCTTGGCGAGTTGAAATATAACGAATAAGCTTTATTTTTAACTAAGTTTGCATATTTGTAATGAAAGCTTGACTAAAAGCTCGGTTTAAGATAATAGAAATTTAATTAACCAATCATTTAAATATTAATAAAGTGACGGTCACCTGTTGAACAGTGAAATTAATTTGTAGTATTTTATTCAATAACAGTCTTCGAATTTGTCATAAAACAGTTTTATTTCAAAGTTTACCTACAGTTTTTTGGTATTTTTTTTTCTCAATAACATCAATTGATCCCAAAATAGTTTTGTGATAAAAATATTGTATATTTCCATTTGAGGACACATTGTTGGTCACGATGTATTAAATTTATCAAGGAGTTATTTACGAATCAATGCAATTAAAACCTGGCCATTTGTAGGCTAGTGTTTATAAATTTATAAAATCGTCAGTATACTGGCATAAAGTATTAGAACAAAAACTGGCTGCCTTGAGTTATATAAGTATGCATATTATTATTCTGAAAACGTAAGTTTATCGATATTTTATGATTTTTACATAATTTTGAATATAATATACTATTAGCGGGGAAAAATATGAAACTATCATTAAGCCTATTCACTCTATTAATGTCATTATTTTCATTGTATCACTTTGTCAAAGAATTCCCAAATTTTAATTATGTTTGTAATTACTTTCAATCCCCATTCTAAATTTATTAATCTGAGATGACTTTTTAATTATATGTAAGATGTGTTAAACATTTTAATTTTGTGCTATTTTAGAATCACTTTTAATGTAATTGGTATTTTCTTTTCAATGCCAATTGTTGTTTATAACTGTTCATTTTTGTATAAATAGCATTGTTAAATTATATTTCTTATCAGTTGACGATGCTCGTAATGAGCGAAACCGGTCCTGACATATTAAATAAAGTGGAATGAAGTACAAAGGATTATTGTGTTTTTACTAATATACCTACATTCACTCAATTCTGATTCAAGTTATTTTTGGCAATTAAACTTTAAAATACTTAAAACTCTTAAATATGTCAATCAAATTTGTTACGATAATAGCCTAAGTGCACAAAAATACAGTTATAATGTTAAAAATTCATGATTATCTCAAGCCAAGGTTTTTTGACTTATCGCTTTCTGCCAGTAGGTATAATGACGATTTGTGCACGAAGTGAAATGTCCTACTTCCATTTTTTGACTTTTTGTTAAATATTTTGGATTTATTTTATCCATTTCCGCTTTTAATGTGTAGAATATGGCTACCAAATGGAGGTATCTCAACTGTTTTCTTCTCAGTCAGTCTCTCAGTCTCTTGCTACGCCCAGTTATTGTAGGATCGGAAAAGTGGGAGAGGCATCATAAACAACCATGCCTACGAACAGAAATCAATAAATCAAAGAAAATAAAACCAACAACACTACCCGCTGCATCTTATGACCCAACATCAATTTGATTAATTTGGATATTTATTACTTTTAGGGTGTTCACTGTCAATACTTGGTGGAAAGGCATTATATTAATAAAAACACAATAATCCTTTGTACTTCATTCCACTTTATTTAATATGTCAGGACCGGTTTCGCTCATTACGAGCATCGTCAACTGATAAGAAATATAATTTAACAATGCTATTTATACAAAAATGAACAGTTATAAACAACAATTGGCATTGAAAAGAAAATACCAATTACATTAAAAGTGATTCTAAAATAGCACAAAATTAAAATGTTTAACACATCTTACATATAATTAAAAAGTCATCTCAGATTAATAAATTTAGAATGGGGATTGAAAGTAATTACAAACATAATTAAAATTTGGGAATTCTTTGACAAAGTGATACAATTATTTTGTCATATTTGTAAGTGTCATTATTTTAATTGTATCACTTTGTCAAAGAATTCCCAAATTTTAATTATGTTTGTTATTACTTTCAATCCCCATTCTAAATTTATTAATCTGAGATGACTTTTTAATTATATGTAAGATGTGTTAAACATTTTAATTTTGTGCTATTTTAGAATCACTTTTAATGTAATTGGTATTTTCTTTTCAATGCCAATTGTTGTTTATAACTGTTCATTTTTGTATAAATAGCATTGTTAAATTATATTTCTTATCAGTTGACGATGCTCGTAATGAGCGAAACCGGTCCTGACATATTAAATAAAGTGGAATGAAGTACAAAGGATTATTGTGTTTTTATTAATATTTATTAATATACCTAAAATCGTACAGAAGTTGTCTAAGACTAGCCAATGTATTTTTTGTGGATTTTTTAAAGCAGTAAGATAATTTGATAAATTTTGAATTAACTAACGGTTTTATTTTAAATCACAGAATCTTTTTATTCTTACCCAATTCCTTATGTTGTATTTTTCGAAGGTAAATTTAATTTCCGTCAAAGTTTTAATAATTGAAAAAAAAAACTTTTTTTGCTTATTTATAATTTTTCACGGGCTTCACAACATTGAATGATTTCTTGATATTTTCATCGAAAGTATTTTTTTTACAAGAAAAAAACATCTTTGTTTTATAATATTAATTTGATCTATTTCAGTTTCTCATATTATCAGATTTAATTATTCATCGTTGAAACTAGATCTGTATCACAAAGACTTAATATTATATTGTTCGGGTATTAGTATTCTATATTCTGATAAAGAGTATTAGTTGGTTCGATGAGTTTATCATAACAGATTGGAGGGCTTATACAAAATTTATAACAAGCTTTTGCTGAACCATGTACAAAGCCGTTTATTGTTTAAAATTTGTACTTGCCATAATTTTCTAATTAATTTTAAACGAATTATCAAAAATAGCTTCGAAAAAAAGCATTTTATCTGTCTTAACCAAAGATTTTGGTGATTCAATTATTGTTATAACAATCTTCTGAAAATCCATTTTCTAATTAAAGAAACATATTTTTTATTATTAACTCTTTTGTGTAATGCATAAATAATTTAGAAACTTTCAACGTTTACAACTCAAATATAAACGTATAAGTATTTATGTAAAAGGAATATAGATGAGATATTATTTTTAGTTCTATAGAAAAAGTTAATAATTTATTCAATCTCCATATCCAATCATATCGAAAAATGAAAATGATTGTGTGGTGATATTATCTTTTCAATACTGTTATGTCGGAAATTTGTGTATTAAATATTTCATTATTATGTTTACTGATTGGAACATAAATAAAAAAAGAAGGTTTCTATCACAAATTTGCTATTTCAAGTGTTATGAAATTTACAGTGTACATATATTTAAAGTAAGGTTCATCACAAAAGTATTATATAATAATATGTATTTAAAAATATAGTCTTTATATTAAAGTATGTAAAATATATAGCGGGCGGTGCATGCAAATATAGACATTAGGACTTTTGCATTTTTTTCATCCATGTCCACTCCCAGTGTGGAGCATATGGTCTCCTAATGGCACCTCCATCTCAACAGATTTTTTTCTACGAGAATTGTTTGTTACGCAGTCGCTCAACTTTTCTTCTTCAAAGAGACTAATAGGGATAGAAGGATAAGGCTAGGACAGGACTAGTGGTAAGCTAATCGCTCTCCCTACGCCCACCCCGACTTTTGCATAGGGTATGATTATTACAGTAAGCTTTCAGTAAGCTTCCGGGTAAGTGACAAAGTGAAGTCGTGTCAATAATCCAAACTATTTTTTTCTAAAGGGACCATTTACTTTGTCATTTTTAAAATCAATTATTTTTTAAAGTAGATGTGATTTAATTTTGTATACAGGAATAAATTTGTTTTTGTGTTTTTGTCACTCTTATGAGCAAAAATGTGGAAATCATAGACTTACCCAAAATTTTAAATAAGTTCTTGATTAGGTAATGATTAAAATGAAAACAATATATCCATAATTCATTGATTGACTTGGCATTTACTTGGTAGAACTCCATTATAATAGGTTCAACTTTAGAATTAAATATATTGCTATTTTTACCCTACTAAATAATTCATTTGACAGAACAAATACAATTATTCTGATTGCTCTATTTTACATGAAAATAAAATTAATTAAATTTTATAAATATGTTTTGACAACTAAAATGTAATATTCTGACATGATTAAAAATTAAGTAATATACTGCACAATAGACAATTTTCAGCCAATTTATTAAGAAGCTCAACGGGAGTGATAAACGAAAGTTAAAAATAATAACATCGTGACATTTGAATGTGCGTGACTCTGCCACATAAAAAGCTTTCGGAAGCCTGTTTTCGACGTGCACGATCAAAAATGAAAGCTAAAACTTTCTCAGACACATAGTAGGTGAATAAAAATGAATTGATACACCTGTCATACTACCTCACAAAGCTTTTAGGTTTTTTGACTTTTTGCTGACTGCAGATAATAATTTATTTTAGGTTATCAAAAACTTTGTACTTATTGAACGCAATCACGAAGAAAAGTATATCAATAAAAACACAATATTCCTTTGTACTTCATTCCACTTTATTTAATAGGTCAGGACCGGTTTCGCTCATTGCGAGTATTGTCAACTGAGACAACTGATCAGTTGACAATGCTCGCAATGAGCGAAACCGGTTCTGACCTATTAAATAAAGTGGAATGAAGTACAAATGAATATTGTGTTTTTATTATTATAATGCCTTTCCACCAAGTATTGACAGTGAACACCCTAAAAGTGAAAAGTATATGTCTTCTTTGCATGGAATTAAAGCTCTTATTTCTACTGTTCAGGTGATAACTTTTAATTCTTGGTGAAAGAGCATTATATTAAAAAATTTGATCACTTTTTTTCTATTATTTATTTATTTAAATAACATTGTACAAGGTTGACAAATTATAAATTTAAAATTTTTACAATGAAGAAAAAAAAACACTACTATTTAATATTAAAAGAAGTAGAAAAAAATAGCAAGTCCACTGAGTAAGCTCCGACGAACTCTACTTTAATACATAAAAAATAGTATACGTCGGAACTCATCTACGTCTACGTGGAATCTGTCGACATCCAAAGCAATACTGTTGAACACCGTTAAAGCTCTCCCCAGTGGTATCCATATTGGCAGGCTGGTTCTACACCTTGGGAGAACAAACAATTCATGTCCACGACTTCTCAAAAATTAATCAGGAACATTACGATTCACATTCTCAAGAATGGTGGAATTCTATATGTACACAATTTCGCCCTTATAATTAATTACAAATCAAAACAATATTTTTCATTTATCAATTGCACTATCGGAATAATATTTCATTATGCTGACACATTCTTAGAATTACTTTCTCCATAGCTAGTTATTGCTATAATTATCTAAAATAAATTAAATGAGGAAACAAAGATAGCAGTCTCCGTGTTTTGTTTGCAATTAGTAAAAAAAGTCATCATGTAGAGCTGGCAAGTCCGCATACAGTAGTGAGTAAAAGTTTAAAAAAATAAAACGCCAGAATACACATTTTTCAAAAATGAAAATCAATTTGTGAAGCAGTTGTTTTCGCAGTTTTGTGTAACAAACAGGGCAGTTTTTAGACGAATAAAACAAAAAAACTTACATTATCTTAAAATTTCAAAATAGTGTCAGCATGAATATTTAACATTACGTTTTCAGAGGTAATTCAAATTATAAATAAAAAAATAAGTTGATTTGCAAAAATGATGGTACTATGAAAACTGTCGTCTTTATTTCCCGAGCCCTCAAGTAATATAGCTATTTTTATTCAGTAAAATATTTAATTTGTGTAAAAATTAGGCTTATTTAGATTTTTCGTTTTAGTTTATAGAGTTGTATTTAGGTCAATAATCAATTTGATTGAACATTCAAATGAAAATCATTGAAAATATTAATTTTGTAGAGTAGAGTCGGTAGTTGGTTTATAAAAACTCTCTTGTGTATTTACTGAAAGGGCTAGTGAAACAATATACAGCGAAATCTATTTATAATGAAAAATCGTTAAGTGACTTATTTGCCAACCATTGTGTTATTGATAGAATCAAGTTGAATATAACTTTACAAATTCCTAGTTGTTATCGAAAAAAATTAAAGGCATTATACTATTCTATCAAAAGTTTACCGTATATAATGAGTAAAAATTCAGTGGCATGATAAAACAGTAACATTTTATTTTGCAACTAAAACAAATAATAATCTCAATCAATTTTTGTTCATCTTATTAGACGTTTAAAAATCATATCAATATCACCAGTCACCATTTGATTTTTAACTATTTTTCAACATTTATTAGACATTCATAGCTAATTTAGTGTTGAAATAGGAAACTGTTAAATAAAGAATTGCTTAATTTCTAACAAAAAGTGGTAATAGTATATATTATTAATTAATTTAAAACTCCGACTGAAGGTGCTTGATGGAATTTCAATATCAAATTTAAATTATTTTGATGCTGTACTCTTCCATAAGGTGCGCCCTTTATGTTTGTATATAAACGATACAAACCGTTTGCTGCACGTCTGTTTAAGCGCTTGATAAAACCTGAAGATACTGAAAGGTGAAATCCAGGTCGTTATCGACAAAACTTATGGAGGAGTACAAAATCAAAATAGTTAAAAAAAAAACTATTATTAATTGTTGAATCTTGTTTCATTTGAAAAAAATAAATAATCCATATTAAAAAAATAAGAGGTTACTATTTTAACACCTCACTAGGGCACAAAATGCTTTAACTCAACAGGATGATTTTAAAATTATTTTAACCTTTCCCTTACTATGCAAAAAAGCACAAGCTCCTGAGCTGTGTATCCGTTACACATCAGGCAAACAGAAGTGAATCATGACAATTATATGTAGAACTCATGTAGTAGTGTTATATAATTGTCATGATTTTTTTCCGTTTGCATGATGTGTAACGGATACACAGCTCAGGAGCTTGTGCTTTTTTTTCATAGTAAGGGAAGGGTTAAGCAAGATTTTTTTAACTACGCGAATGTTTGTTAATATGTCAATTACAAGTTTGATTTATTTATATCTAGATGTCGCTGTTGACAGTTTCAATCGCCCTTAAAATATCTTGTTTTGGCTTTCATGAAGTCACAAAAAAATTCAAAGTTTTTCTGAGTGGAACTGGTTTGCAAAAAACAGTGGGTAAAGTCAAAAAGTTAATGTATATTTCTAGTTCGTGTGTATTCTGATTTCCAGAGAACATTTCTTTTTACGTGTTGAGAATAATTATTAATACAACGGCGCCGACCGTGTTTTCAGCTCGCGCCAATTAACAAAACAGTCAAACACTTTGAAATATTTCCTTCACTAAACATTAAAATTAAGCCAAGGAAAAATGTTAAACCTTTCAAGCTTGTGGGGCCCATTATACTGGTAGCACTGACGAATTAAAATTAATTTCGTAAAACGCACCAGTAAGCCTTGAGGTTGAGTGTTTTTCGACGTATTGTTTAAGTATACATACAATGTTTTAATTGTTAACTAGGCTTGAAGGAAATAATAATATATATTTAAAGCAGTCGAAACATATTATCTAATGTATAAAAATTAATGTTTTATGCGTTGCCACACCGCTCATCCGATTGCAATAAAACTTTGACAAACCTTTTGCTTGCACTTCCGGTAAGGTTATAGGAATAATAAATTTAACTTATTGTAGATCTTATATATGTCGCTCGCTTTGGTCTAGTTGGTAAGAGCTTGCTCTACCGATCAGGTGGGTCCGGGTTCGATTCCCGGTAAGGTCAATGTCAAATTGGATTTTTTCAATTTTGATTTGAGATCTAAGACATGGGTGTTTGTGAAATCAATTCTCCTTGAGTTAATCTCATGTAACTTTCAAAAATTCTCATCGAGTATATCTCGTATGATCTTTCAACTTCAAAATCTTTGACGCATTGGCGTAAGCTGTAATGTCAAATATTTTTTTTTTTTAAAAAATTAAAAATTAAAAATTAAAAAAATCAATGTTTCTATGTCTGCCATACTGATTATTTTGACAACGTATGCTTGCACTAGCGCGAAGGTTATAGTACAATTAAGTTAAATTAAGTGGCGCGTGTATCGTAGACCATAGACAATAGGCAGCAAAAATCAAACAGACAGAAAAAGAAAATATGCACTTCAATATACACAATTAAAACACAAACACTTTCTTTCTTTGAGTGGCATTGCAACGCTTGTCGGGAATCGGCTAGTATTTTTTAGGAATTGTAAGATAACTCAATCTGGAAGGAATTCAATGAAAGATATGCCATGTGTGATCCACCTGCTTTAATTTAACTGTCAATTTCTTGAGTTAAACCATTATATATTACTAGCTGTAAGCCCGTTGACCTCAACGGGGGGATTTTTGTTGCATTTTTAAGAAGTCAGAAAATTACAAACCTATTTATTGAATAAGCCAAAAATTCTAAAAATAAAATAAATATATCTCGGGGCATATATCGACAGCATGCCCTGTAGTATTTAAATTGTAAATTATTTAATTTTTGGAATAATGTTGAGTTTGCTAACAATTATTTTTCCTATTAGCAGAAATATACCTCGTAAATTACCTAATTTTTGGAATAATGTTTAAGTTTGCTGACAATTTTTTTCGTAGTGACAGAAATTTCGTAAAATATTAAATCTTTGGAATAATGTTCAAGTTTGCTAACAATCATTTTTCATAGTAGCATAAATCGACCTCGGCGCATATATCGACAGCCCTGCAGTTTTAAATTGTAAATTACTTAATTTTTGAAATAATGTTTAAGTTTGCTAATAATCATTTTTCACATGCAAAATGGTATAAATTAATTGCACATTTTATCAAAACAAAATTATCAATTTTCCATGTTACAATCAAATGCATATTTATCAAATTAATCAGAATAAATTAACTTCACTAATTCGCCAAACGGAGCTTATTTTTAGGAATATATGAGTCTTTAAGGGAACCAAACATAAAAATGGTGAAACTTTTCCATTTGACTTTTAAGTGCAATTACGTTTTCAATTATTTTTTGTGGGAACTGTCATCAACTTTTAATTTTATGTGAAAGTTTTTTCAATAAATAAGCATAAAAAAGTAATACAAAATAACTTAGATTATTCCACGTATTGTGCTACAAACTGTGACACGTGTTTCGCCTATTTCAGAGGCATCCTCAGACAGACTTACTTTCAGTAAGTAAAAGTAAGTCTGTCTGAGGATGCCTCTGAAAGAGGCGAAACACGTGTCACAGTTTGTAGCACAATACGTGGAATAATCTAAGTTATTTTTTATTTTATATTCAAATGAACTTCCACAAAGTTACCGACGAATCCATCGAAAGCATAAACAATGTATTTTAGAGAAAAAATGATTGAAATTATGCAATAAAAAGGGTGGGTTCAGTTCACTTTTTCCCATCATCCTAACTTGGCTCACTTTGCCGTATTTTAATCTCGTTGACCCCAATCTATCAAACTATTTCGCTTACTTTATTTATATTACTATTTGAGCATAAATTTACCTTGTCCAAAGCATAGACCCGTTTACTCGTTATTTAAAACAAAAGATACAAAAATTTTAAATTATCGGGATAAATTCTAAATACCCTCTGTTAAAACGTAAAATATTTAATAGCCGTCAGCATACATATGACACACATGGAATATTTGCATTTAACTGTCGAAACTATATTATGTAAAATATACCACATTCATTATTTGACAGGTGTTCCATTTTTGAATCTTGAATACAAACAATCGAAGTCAGTAGGAATCGCAAATATCGTTCCATTTTCAAATTTTTATTTTATATACACTATTTTTATCACCTTGATATTTATGACGTTAGCTCAGTTGATAGAGAGCTCGACTGGTAATCCAGAGTTCTGTGTTCGATCCACGGTCGCGGCGTTTTTTTGTAAGAAATTTTTTCAGCGATTTGATTTGTTTCGTCAAATAATAAACAGTGTATTGGGAAAATATGTCTTTAGTATGAATAAAAATATTGCGTCAGCGGAGCTGGTGAGGAGGGAGGGGGAAGGAGCAGGGGGAGGGGAAATCGCGGACAATCATGCAATCATACGGACATTATCGAGTATTAATATATAGAAGATATTTGTTTACTCTCGCGGCTCGGAGACTAGAAAAATACTTCTCTGCCGATGAGGGTCGTTTAGGGACCCCAGTGGTTTCCTTATTATTGGCCTTATTCTTATAAATTTCAAAAAAAAAAAAGTCTAAGGGCTTTAAAATATCTCTCTGCATCATTCCTTATACATTTTTTTATAAAAATCCGTGGTTTTTTAATAATCATATTTTAAGTTACGCGTAAAAAAGACGTCATTCCAGTACAAATATTAATTAGCAACAGACGCGTTCAGCTGGCGTTCAGCCCAGTTATCTTACAAACGATCGCTGATAAGAGGGCGCTTATCTCGTTATCGCATTATTGCGTTATCGCGTATTTATATAAACTACAAAAGGTCCAAAAACTATGATTTATGAATACCTTAATTGTAAACATTGTATCACACTTATTAAAATAGATATTAAAGAAAATGTGAGTATTGGGGTCGCATTTCTTGAGCTTAGAACCGGAAAAGTTAAATATTACATATTTACTCCTCCGGCTTGTTACATAGTGAACGTGGTCTTCATTTAAAGTTTAAAATAACCGCTCTATTTTAATGCATTACTGACCAATATATGTATACAATTGTAGAATTAGTAACTAGCCACTATTTTATCTTTCTATAAAAACTTCTCGAATTTTCTACAGGAACTTATAGAAGAAATATACACAATTCCGCATGAATTTTCCAACCAATTGGCTACCATATTCAAAGAGGAATTTCTATGTGCATTATTTGCGTCATGCAATGCTTCAATATTCACTGTTTTCCAGTTCATTGGGTATAATATTCAAACATGAAAGTGTTATCGGTGACTACGACTAAGGCAAACGAATGGGTTAAATACAAGCAAAATGCATCGGGTCACTTTCTTAAATAATATTTTTGTTAATGATTTAAATTAATGAGATAGTATGACATGAGAAGGCGCGATATGCGGTCGCCCGTAAAATATCATTTACAATCATTGGTGGGCTAAATCTCGTCAGTTGCGATTTCATATGTGTGCTGGGATGACTTCTTTTTTACGCGCAACTTAAAATATGATTATTAATTAAAAAATTGCTTTGATTTTGAAACTGATTTTGCATAACTGGTGTAAAGGGTTGACAAACTACATCACGTATAAATCTGAGAACTTCTTTATTCGTGATGTTAATAAATTCTAAAAGAAAGATTGCATCGCTTTGAACATTATATATGTACATATTTGCTTTGCGCTGTATTATATAACATATAACGATATTTCACACTATTTGTACATAGTGACGTCTGGACAACACCATCGTTCGCTTGGGTAGTATACAAACAGCCTTCACGGTTATGGGTAGTTATAAATGACGTCAGTTGTTGACGTTTAAAAAGCACTACACTACAAAATATTAATGAGCTTTTCTGAAACGGCAAACTTTGATTTAAAAGTGCTTGAACAGTAAATTCTCAATAGGGTAAAATAATACGGTATTTTAGTTCTACAGTTTTTAAAAAAAGTCAAAGGTTGATAGCTATTTCGGCTTACGCCATCGTCAGAACTATGCTTTAAGCGATGACGATGGCGTAAGCCGAAATAGCTATAAACCTTTAACTTTTTTAAAAAACTGTAGAACTGAAATACCGTGATATTTTACCCTATTAAAATGGAGTTCTACCAAGTAAATGCCAAATCAATAAATAAAGTAAATTCTCAATCAAATTGCAAAAAAAAAAGCAAGTAAACATTGGTGTTTCATATTGATGATAGAACCTACAAAGTGTCTCACATTTGATATCCCTGAGGGAAGATGAAACGTAGGAAGAACATACACCGGGTACAGCAGGACATGCTAGTGCTGGAGGTCAGCAACTGTAGTAGGAATGCGTTTTTGTACGTAACATGTGTTTTTATTTAAATTTTCAAAGACGAATAAAACAAATATGCGCTAAAGTCAAAATTGAAAATAAGCCTTTTACAAAAATCACTCTTTAAATAAATACCTTAAACTTTATGATTCGCATTGTCAAAAAGTTTCAACTATTCTTTAACTACGGTATTACTTTGTGAAGATCTTACAAACCACAAATACAAATGCTTAAAATATACCAGATTATACAAGCTAATGTTTTTTGTTTGTTGACATTTTTTATAAATTAAGATTAACAAAAACACAACATTCATTTTTACTTATTTTCACTTATATTTACCAAGATCAGGACTGATTTCGTTCCTCATGGTGACTATTATCAACAGTTAAAATGCTAGCCATAAACTAAACCGGTCCTGATCTTGGTTAATAAACGTGGAAATATAAATACAAAGAATTATTGTGTTTTTCTTAACATGCTGCTTTTCCACCAAGTATTGATAGTTGTTTTTTTAATCCATGTCCGCTCCCAACGTGGAGCATATGGCCTCCTAATGGAGGTATCTCTACAGAGTTTTTTTCTACTAGAACTGTTTGCTCAGTCGCTCAACCTCATTTTTTTTTGAAAGTGTAGTAGTGAAAAAAGGATAAGGATAGAACAGGACTATTGATTAACTAATCGCTATTGTTACACCCAGTTTAAAGAATGAGAAAGATGGGATGAAAGGAAATTATGTGAATTGACATCACAAGCACCCAGTCTTCGATCACAACTTTGAATTGAATATTCACTGTGATCTTACCAAGAATCGAACAAAAACCAACTAGGCCACAGCAGGCGACTTAATTATTGACAGTAAGCACCCTTAAAGTGATAGATGATTTATTTTTTTATTTTATAAGACCGCAAAATGAATTCAATTTTTGAAATAAAAAAAAACATGTATACATGATTACAACAATGTACTGCCGAAGAAATGTATTTATATGCTACACAGTGCTGTCTGCAGACATATCTCAAACGATGGAAGCTTTTCTAAGCTCTGAAGCAACGAAACAAATTTTATGAGCCTAGGAGAGGTTTGAATGTAGTCAACCCTCATGGGCTTAAGAGTGTTGATGCTAGAAAGCTTATACAAAAACATTTTTGCGTTTTCAAGTGACAGAAACACAAAAAGAAATACGCGGCTTTCCATTCATATTACATATTTTTATTTCAAAATTGTATACACATCTCCATTCAAGCGAGAAGAAGTAGGGTCGACGTGTTTATTCAGATTTTCAGATGACAAAATATATGACGACGATAGTCTGATATTTGTAAGAATAGATTTCATTTTGGAAGTATTCTTTTATGCTGAGCGTGGTCAAAAAAAAGAATTCGTATTTAAAGTGGGTCAAGTAAATCTATCGATATATAGTCGACCCTCCTATAGCGTATAGATTGCGACTACGCCAGAGGAATAATGCGTTATATGAAACTAGATATAAATACAAAATTTGAGGTTAGGTTTTTTCAAATTTTTTTTTTCTGGATTGAACGAAAATAGTTATATTTTTCCATTTTTATAATATTGAAAGGCAATATATATATATATCACTTTTAACGTGTTCACTGTCAATAATTGGTGGAATGGCATTATAATGCAAATAATAAAAGATTTTTAGTACTTTTTCCACTTAAAATTTATTGCTTACACCTTTTTATTTCAATTTAACTTGTATAAATAGCACTGTTTAATTTATTTTCCTTATAAGTTGATAATGCTCGTGAGGAGCGAAACCGGTCCTGATCAAATACATTTTATGTGGAAAAAGTACTAAAAATCTTTAATTATTTTTTTATTGCAATATATTTAGTTTGTTAACATGGGAAAAATATTACTGACAATTATTTTTCAATCCACTCAATGCATTCAACATGTATTTATTATATAATATATTTGGGCCTTCTAGAGGTAAAGTGCACTAACTGGTAAAACTTTTTTAAAAAGTTTCGAGTACAATCACTTTATTTGGTGCTTTGGTGGATTGCATATTTTTATTGTACGAAAATAGCACTATTACAATGTGTATAACTGAGGTTACGTCACTTTAAGGATACGTTAAGACGTCTGAATATGATACAGCGCATCTAACTTATTTTTTTATAAAATACCACTTGGCTCACTTCACCTCTAATGGGCCCATGTATGAAATGAAGTTGGTATTAAAAAAACTGAACAAAATGAGAAATAACGTATGCAAAAAGATTCTTTGATATAAATTCGTTGTCTGGAATAATTCAGAGTGTGCATTGCTTATACCAATTTGTTAAAGCATTCATTTTCAACAGTAATTATAATAAAGACTGATTTAAAATCAAGCAATTTGCACTGTCTATTAATTTAAACTTATTTGTGTCAGATCGGCACTAATGCATCTATTTTTTTGATATTATAGTTATCTACGTAACACAAAATAACAATGCTAGAAGCTTTATCTTAAAAGGCCGAAATTTTTCATTTGCTGCTTATTAATAACAATCAATTTGTTACTTACCAACTTTTTGACATATTAATATAATTTAAGATTTCAACCGAAGTTGCTTGGTGGAATTACATAATTTGAACGATTCAAATTTAATATTAATTCGCCCCTTGTTAACATAGCAAAACAGAAAAAACTATCAAGTATTTTATAATAAATAACACTACAGCAAAAAAAAAACATAAACACCCTTAGTTTAAAGTTTCTTTGAGTACAAATTTTACATAGAAGAGCTTATTTTGTAATTTTTTTAAAATTATGTAAACTTTATTTGTATGTATTAAAAAAAAAACAAATCTATGAAGGGCAATCAAACAAAACTATTGGCTTGTTAACAAAATGTCTTTCAACTATATTTATTAACTCTTGTAGAACTAAATGATTCAATGTGTTACTTTATTTAAAGTTGTGCTGTGATTTGGTTACTAGGAGCTTGCTGTATTGATCAGGTGGGTCTGGGTTCAATTATCGGTAAAGTCAATGTCAAATTTAAGCTTGAGACTTAAGACATGGGTATTTGTAATATCAATTTACCTCGAATTGATCTCGAGTGACTAACAATAAATTCTCAACGAACTTTGAAATATTTGGCGCATTGGCATTACCTGTAGTTTTTAATATTTTTCAATTCAATTCTTGAAAATGATGATTGAATTTAACTTTTCCGGTTCTAAGCTCAAGAAATGCGACCCCAACACCCACATTTTCTTAAATATCTATTTTAATATGGGTGATACAATGTTTATAATTAAGGTATTCTTATATCATAGTTTTTTGGACCTTTTGTAATTTATATAAATACGATAATGCGATAACGAGATAAGCGCCCGCTTATCAGCGATCGTTCGAAAGATAATTAGGCTGAACGCCGCTGAACGCGTCAGTTGCAAATTAATATTTGTACTGGAATGACGTTTTTTACGCGCAACATAAAATATGATTATTTATAAAAAAAATTACAGATTTTTATAGAAAAATGGATGAGGAATGATGCATAGAGATATTTTAAAGGCTTTAGACTTTTTTTTTGAAAATCATAAGAATAGGGCCAATAATGAGGAAATCACTGGTGTCCCTAAACGACCCCCATCGGCAGAGAAGTATTTTTCTAGTCTCCGAGCCGCGAGAGCTAACAACCTTTATCGCAGAAACTTTTTTTTTTAAAGAAATTATAAAATTCAGTATCAATAATATTTTCGCGATATGTTAGTTATACTGTGTGTAAAACATTCTTACAAAATAATATTTGAATTCACATCGCGTTTTTAATTTATTTTAGTACATGCAACATGAATGACCTCAGCTTATCACGAACCGAAGTTAGTTAATTGGTTTTTTTAATTAAACATATGATCCACGTGACACGTGAGTATTTTTCACGCTTAGCCAACTATTACTTTGCCATACTGTTACGCTTAGTAATATATGGCACGCCATATCAAGTTAATTGAACTATAATCTGACGATTAAATAAATTTAATTTACATAATACGCGCAAGAAATAATTATGTTCGTTAAATATCGCCGATAAACATTTGATTTTAATATTGTACTGGTGAGGGGTGCGTGCGGTATTCCGAATTACTTTACGTATTTAGATTCACCAAAGCTCACTTGTAAAGTTTTGTCAATTCTTGGAAGAAATGCGTGATATTTTTTAAATCTATGTCCGTTTCCAATATGGAGAATATGACTTCCTAACACAGGTTTCTTTACACGATTGTATCTAAGACAACTGTTTTTTTTCCTTGCTGTTGCTTAACCTTACTTTTTTCGAAGACAGTAAGGATAAAAATCTTTTATTATTTTTATTCTTGTTTGAAATAAGTATACGAAAACAAAAGTAACATTTTCGATTATTTCTATTTTTATAGAATTTATATCAGCTTTAAAGAGTTGTGCAAACATTTAATATACAATCTAGCCGCCTGTGTGGTCGAGTGGTCAACGTCATTGGCTTCGGTTATGGAGGTCCCGGGTTCAAATCCCGGTACGGACAGTTTTATAAATTGATTTTTCAATCGATTTATGAATTTCTGTTCGAAGGCAGAATGTATGTCATGAATTCCCCTCCCACCCATCCTATCTTATGAACGGGGCGTGTTGAGAGCGATTAGCTAACCACTAGTCCTGTCCTAGCCTTATCCATCTATTCCTACTCTCTTTAGGAAAAGATAGGTTGAGCAACTGAGTAACAAGCAGTTCTCGTAGAAACACTTATGTTGAGATAAACTTCATTAGGAGTCCATATGCTCCACATTGGGAGCGAACATGGTTAAAAAAAATACAATCTATATTTGAATGTCTGTATACAACAACGACTATAATATATATATAAATTTTATAAACATTAACGATGAAGGAGACTCGAAAAGCTTTGAGGCTAACGCTTCCTGGTAATTAAAGCTCCATAAGTTTGATATCCAAAAAAAATATACGATTCAAAAAAATATTTTTCAGGTTTTCCCAAACATAATCTAATTTAAATATTCTTGTATAAATATGTATTTTTAGTAGAAAATTCTCGTGATGAAGGAAACCGGTTCTGATCTTTATAAATATTTTTGGATTAAGTACATATAAAAGAGTGTTAAAACCAAGAATTGCTATTAAACAAGTTCTAAAAATAAAATAGTTATTTCGTATTGTATTATAAATATTTAGAAAAACTTCGATTTGGCGATCCTGAAATAAACCTTTACTACTCTAATATTTCTTTTAATTTAAGCCCGCTTTGCATCCTTGATTAATTATGCAAGTATTTTAAAAAACACAGCTTTTAATTTTATTGTCGTTCGAAATGAAGTATTTGTCGTCACTTTATGCAAAGCATTGCATGGTGTGTTACTTTGTTAGTAAGATATTTAGTGATAATTTTATAAGAACTTCTTAATTTATTTACTGCAAGTGGGTAAAAACTAAACTTTCTGAAATACAAATCATAATATTTACAACAATGTTTTTATTTCTTACAAAAAAAATATCTTTATTGATCCATCCATACCAAATCTTAACTGTTTATTTAAACGGCGGCTATTTTTCACTATATGGTGTTTAAATGATCGTATTACGATATAATGACTCTGCCATAGTTCCAACATTGGCCCGAATAAAAAGTGGGACAAAGTTAGACGCAAGTATTCAAAATGCTTGCCAGTCCTCGGCACTACAGCAATTCTGCCAGTCCATACCATAAAGTCCATTCTTATCACTAGATCGTGACCTGGCTCCAACTGTCAGCTAGTATGTTCAATCTAGGGCTTCCGATCGGGATGTAACCGGAACCGGGTACCCGCACGTTTAAAAAAACTGGAAACCGGGTAATTTTGAACGGGCACCCGGAAACAATAATTTTAACATAATTAATAATGTATCTGCATATGTATACTGCGTAGTGTTGTTTCCTTTATTTACTTTATGCGTTCCAAATGGCTTAGCGTAAGTCAAAATCCACGTAAGTCGAGGAATATTTTATTTTCAATATATATTTAGTGTTAAAATTGTTTTCACAGTTTTATATTAGTATGGGATACAACAAAATATTGATTTCAAATATAGTAGTATAAAATATCGCGTTTGAAGTATATGTATCTTATTTATTTGGTTTTCAGTGAACAAATGTTTAACATAATTCTTTTTCATTTTTTTTAATCCATGTATACTTCTAATGTAGAGCAAATGACCTTTTTAGTAGAGGTATCTCAACAGAAGTTTATCTACGAAAACTATTTGTTACTCAGTCGCTCAACCTTTTTTTCTCAAAGACAGTAGTAGGGATAGAAGGATACGGTTAGAAAAATACTTGTGATTAACTAATCGTTCTCGCTTAGCCCAGTTATTAAAGGATCAGAAAGGGTGGGAGAGAATTCTTAAAAATCACAAACACTCATGGTTTCGAATAGAAATCGCTAAAACGATTTAAAAAAATGCTGTTCTTACTGAGACTTGAATCTACATCGCTAACCAATCCCTCATAGGACCCTTGTTTATTACTATATAAAATAATGATAAAAAATATGATGAACCCAACAGTTAACACAAATAACTCTACGCATGCCTGTAATATTATTAAAATATTATATATTTAACATCTTCGTATAATATGGATTAAAAACAGGCAAAAAAATCGTACTGTTAGTACCGAAACATCGTAAGTAGAGAATCTACTGTATATCTCTTATAAAGATAAAAAAATCTATGAATACAATGATATTTTGTAACAACTGTGTAAAGATCAGATGAATCTGAAGTCTACTGTTAAAAATAATGTATTTGAATCATTTTTTTGTACATAAACATTTCGAATAGATTGAATATTAGATTTTTTTAAATCATCAACAATTTATCGGTAATTGAATCTCTAGTGAAGCAAAAAAACTGTCACCATTTTTCGGATTCATTAAACATATATTCGGAGTGTTATCGATTTTAGCTCTACGTCACTATGTATAAAAAAGTTGACAAAAATACGCAGAACCAACTGAGTACCCGGTTAATTTATAAAAAAATAACCGAAAACCGGGAAATGCACTTAGACGGGTATTTGAATGCCCTAGTTCAACCATGTGCACGGATTCCGCCATGCAACGTGGCATGGGGGGATCAATAATATGTAGTGCAGAGAATTCCTTATATGTCCACGTTTTGAAGTTTTATATTATCGTTCTAAATTTTAAAGATTTAGATGCCATTGAAATTCATTTATATAGTTTTATTAAATTTTTAATGAAACAAACATAAAGCAAAGAAATATTATTTTTGATACACTTTTATAAATCAATATTATTGAACCTTTAACAAAACAACAGCTTTAATAGGAGACAAATTTAATGTTTCTGATTTTAAATAATGATTAGTTATATTCATAGTTAAAACTAAAAGATAAATACAAATTAAAAGATACTTTCAAGAAATTCTGTTCTTTTATTTGTCATTCACATGATAAAAGAATAGCAACTATTTAACCTAGCTAAATTTATCAATCAAATCAAAATTGAATAGATATACTCCTTTTTTACATTGTTTTTACTTTTCTTTTCAGAACTGACAAGCAGCGTTGATATCAAGACATCAAGACGACGATGTGAAGTTTCAGGTAGATTATTCCATTTAACTTAACATTAAATCAGAATATTATAAGTTATTTTATGTAATTGGTTGGTGGTGCACTTTATTCATTGCACCCAACTCAACGACAAATAAAAACGTTGAATAAAACAATGTCATGAGAAAAAAATCTTATCACTAGTAATACAGAACACACGATTCAATCAGAAAGAAAGTATAATATATAATAATGTTTTTACATACAACGAAAATGTATATCTTTCCACAGATATCCAATTTTCTAAATTATTGTAGTTTATAAAGTGATAGTCTTGTTTTATTATTTTTTCTTTTAAATTAAAAATAAAAAAAATACTTTAAAATTGTGTCGTAGGGTATCATGAATTGTATCCGCAATATGAATAAAAATTCAAAATAACTATCAAAAATAGTAAATTAAAAAAATGAGACAAGTTGAACAATTAAAATTTAATTTCCGTATTGAAGATCGTTAGTGATATTCTCAGAATTTATATCAACAAAGACCTATTATCAAAACTTTTGTAATTATATTGGTTAAACAACCAAATCTTTAAAAAGCTTTTTATTTCTTATAATAAAGATATTATGATATTTTTTTATAATTAAAAAAAAAGTCTGGAATGAAGAACTGATTTCAATAATTAAATTTACAAAAACAGCACAAAAAAACGTGGTAGAAAATTATAAAAAAATTTCATCTTGCTATCTTGGTTCATGAACTGTATTATATTTGAGACCAAAATTGAGTATTTTAGTATAAAATTTTAACTTGGATTTGTTGTTAAGGTGTAAGGTTGCTCAAACACCTTTTCAGAAAAGGTTAAAATGACAAGAAGGTGTTTCAAGAGGACAAAGTAGTTGTGAACTAATAGCTATTAAAACACCTTATTCCAAGAACAAATATTTAACAGTCTAGATTTAAATTTATATTCTTACTACAGAAAGCCAGGGTACAATTTTTAACGTTACTTCTTTTGCTCGGCAGAATTTGTGATAATAATCAATATTACTTAAGAATTAATTTGACTTTATATCATTGATGTTCCAAACTGATCATTCTTTAAAATATATATCGACTGTGGACAGGAAAAAACGTAAACCACAGTTTTTTCAAAACAGCTTTTTTTCGATAATCACAATGTATAAAACTTGATACACATTATATCATAAGGATGTAAGCTGCAAATGTCAAATTAGTATTTTAATTTAGCTCTTAAGTTTGAAAAAGATGACTTTTAAAAAAATTAAAACCAAGAAAAAAGACTGAAATAAAGGTTTTTCCTAGACAATTTCTTAAATTAATATTAGGTTATTTAAATAAACACCAGTTTATTTTATAATTTGCATATGGCCCAAAATCATCAAAACACGTTTTGTGTGCCTCCTGTAAAATTTTCTATGTGTGGGTTACGTCTTTTTTTCTTTCCACAATCGATATGATATTGAGAAAACATCTATTTTGACAGCCGGTTGTCACCACACAATGAAAAACTGTATATAAACTTTTTAAAGTACCTAAACCGAATTAAATTGGTTCCATCATCATATGGATATGCGCTATTTTGGGTATAGTATGTTCCGTTAAGTCAAGCGTTGTTTTATATTTCCGATGTTTTGAAAAATACATTCTGCCAATACTTTTCAAACTTCAAATTTTATCCACATGTATGGTATACTCACCCACTTCAAAATGAGAAAAAATTGCCTGCTTGCGGATATGAAGCATGGCTTAAGACTGAGAATTCAAGGTCTTAAACATGAAAACTTTTCATTATTTTTTTCTTTTATCCTCTTCAGAGTACAAGTGCACCGACCGAGGCTTTCAGCAATAAATTGCGAACGATTTGATAGTCTTTCTATGACAAATGTTTTCTTTTTTATAAACATTAACGTTTATTCGAGAATCTCAAAAAAATGAAACAAGACTTCGATAATAGCCAGTTAATTTTAACAAATAATACATAAAATATTTAAAAATAAACATTTTTTGTACAATTCCTTAATTTTTAATCGGTTTCGCTTACCGCTTATCAAGTGATAAAGTCGCACCCCTAGTTTATAGTTACGACAAGTAATAAAATGGCATTCTGATTAACATAATTAGAATTGAAGATTTTTCTTATACTCCAGCATAGCTATGTGTCGGGTCATATTACGCTGCGGTTAGCGTTGTTGGTTTCCGTGTCAGATCTCACGGATTCGAGTCCCAGTACGAACTGCATTTTTTCGATCGATTTTCGATTTCTGTTCGAAGGCATTGGTGCTTGTGATGTCTAAAAATTCCCTCCCACCATTCCGATCCTTCAATAACTGGATGTAACGAGAGCGATTAGTTAACCACCAGTCGTTTCCTAGCCTTATTCTTCTAACTCTACTACTCTCTTTGGAAAAGAGAGGTTGAACAACTGAGTAACAAACAGTTCTCGTAGAAAAAAACTTCTATTAAGATATCTCTATTAACCGTTTGAATTCCACGCAAATAAATCATTAATAAGTCCCAGAGATACTGCGTGTTTTTGAAAAAAATAATTTTGCCTAATATACACTCGAATTCGATATTTTAAAAACTTATATTGACTCAGTATAGATAGCACTACTTATATTCATCAAAATATTACTTGTATTCTATTAGAATACGAAGTATTTAATTTTTTATATGTCTTGGACATCCGTTTTCGCTTGCATATGACATATGTGTCCGCTTGGTATTCAAGTGGTTAACAGGTCATTTTCTCCACATTGGGACCAGACATGGATTAAAAAGGCGTCCTAAAAGTTGTCATATAATAAACTAATAAGTTTTGATTAATTATTTTTGAAACTTGAGACCTCGTAATAAAGGAGTATATAAAAAACTCTAGAGCTTACGGTTCGTGAAAAACTCACGACTCGAATAGTAAACGGAGGACCCTTAAGAAATTGCCTGAGAGGGATGGAAGGTAAAAATTTTGCGATACAATACAGTAGAGGTGTACAATCTTAACCTTTTTATTTGATCAGGATGGAAAATTTATGTTTTTAAAAATACCTATCTTAAAATTTAACGATAAAATATATTCAAGAGCTTTACAAACATTACCATAAAAATAGTGTTAGCATAAAATACCTTTAAAATATTTTATTTTTTTTACCATGTCCCACCCTTTCTATACTATAAACGGGGCGTATCGAGAGCGATTAGCTAACCACTAGTCCAGTCCTAGCCCTTTCTTTCTATTCCCTAATCTCATTGGAAAAGAGAGGTTAGGCAACTGAGTAACAAGCAGTTCTCGTAGAAACACTTCTGTTTAGATAAACTCCATTAGGAGTCCATATGATCCAAATTGAGAACGGAAATGGTAAAAAACTATATTTATATATATGTATAGTAGACATTCAAATTTTATACTTATTAAAATTCCACTAACTAATTAATGTGAAGTATATCTTAAAAGAAATGTTTCAGCGAGGATTACTTGGTATTCAGTTGTTCAATCTCATTTTTCAAGGAGATTAGAGATTTGATTTGATTAGTTTTATTGGATAATATTATACGCATAGGAAAGAATTTTGAAACATTAATCAAAATTCATTCCTTTAAAGACAAATCCATAAGTCAATTTAAGAAATTGGACACATTGCGAATCGAGATCGTTACCACTGTAGCCGAAGCCGACGATCTGGAGAACATAGTTGACAAAAGTTTTAACTATTTAAGTTAAAAAAAACTGTATTTTTTCAATTGAAACCACTAAGCATAAAATAAAAAAGTTGTGTTTGATACAAGATATAACGTTTTTATTAAACGATCAAAGATTTTATCTTCCTGTCGATGAACAAGGTTGTCCTTGGCACAATTTTAAAAATTGTGCCAAAAAAAACAGATGTATCATCCTTCAAATTAATGCTAAGAGTGTCTTTGAACCAATTATTTTTTCTATACCCATGTAAGTAATCGAGATAAAATTCTATGAGTTGAGATCAAGGCATCTTATCCCAGGCCCTTTTTGTAAACCCGGATTTTAGAATAGAGAATTTTTCCAATCCCAGGATCCCGGGATTGAACATTCACCGTTAAATCGTGTAGAAATTCAGTATTGAGAATTTTTTCCCCGGCTATTTTGAAATCATGGGAATTACGGATTTACACAATCCCAAGATTTTAGGTTCACAAAATTGAACGGGATCTTGGGATTTGAGGCACTAGTTGAGACTTCAGTATGTATCCGAAGCTGTACAAATCAGTAATAGTAGAAAACACGTAGAAAAATACACATTATTGCAGAATTTCAATATACTTTTTAAAAATGTAATAAGATATAGGTTAATATTTATTGGAAATATGCTTGATTATTTAAATTGTAGGCAAAAACACAAAAACTGTATTATTAAATGACGCAACCAAAAGTTCTTGGAACCCTGTCTTACAGTAGATTAAGCAAATTGTTCTTCCTTGTCTTTGGCACACTGTTCAACATTTCTCGTGCTTGGAATAGTGATATGAGAAAACAAAAGTTTTTTTTTTCCATTTTTACCATCGCGATATTTCCATTTTTATAAATTGAAAGATATTGATACAATAAAATAACATTTCAGTTTGCTGGAACGGTCCAATTTTTGTATATTCAAACTATTATTGTCGCGTGTAACAAGCAAACCCAAACGAACGAAACTTGGACTAATTTTTAATTTTAACCAAAAAGGCTTCTAGTTAATATCAATATTAAACTTTAATAGTTAAAAAAAATTACATTTGCACAAGTTTTGTATGATAGAATTAAATTAAATTTCATCCGTGAACTTGAACGCCTGAAGATTTTGAAAGACAAAATCCGAGTCGGAATCGACAAAACATGTGTGAATGTACAAAATTTGAACAATTAAAAACTTTTATTTTAAGAAATTAATTCACGCTTAAAATTACCTTAATGAAAATTTAAAATTAAAATGAAAAATTATAACAAAGCCACAATGCTTTCTTTTAAACTGTAAGGTTTTGTTAAATATCATATTCAAGAAGAACTTTTTTTAATAGCTTTTTAAAACTGTAATAATAGGATATTTTATGGCATATTCAGGCTTGCCAGTTGTAATGACGTAAGAAAAAAAATATTAAGCAAAGATAGCGAACATATTTTGAAACAAGCTTAAAGCTCCAAAAAAACAGATCAATATATTTTATTTTAAAAACTGTGATTCATGTGGGTAAATATGTGACCTTTTTTTTATTTACATACATGAAAACTCTACTGGGAATTTAAAAACAATATAACTTTCTTTTTTCTGGAAAAAATTCATTTTCTTCAATAATGTTAGTATATTTGTCTCAAAGAGAAAAATCTCTTTTTATATTAGATCAGTGTCTGCGAAACTTTTTTACTTCATGGAACACTGATGAATGGGACTAGTACCGCGGCACAGCAAAAAAATGCTTTAAATAAAGAAATGTATCTTTAAAAAAGAAAATGTGTCGCGTTGACCACGATGTATGAACGTGACAAATATTTGTTTGAATGTATAGACGTTGAATTTATTTTAAATTGAAGAAAATTTAAATAAAAAGGCATTATTAAAAATTAACATTTTTAAGGCTTCTTCCACTTCTGAGACTTCTTGCGGCACACAGTTTGGCAGACACTGTGTTAGATAAACCACTTTAAAACCTCACAAATATATCACAGCATTGCATAGCATCTCAATACTAGATATTTCTGATATCCAAGTACAGCTCTCAGACTACGATTTAGTATCATCAAATTAAAATAATGTGTTTTCTTAGTTCATTCTTTTGATAGTTTAAAACGTCATAAGTGACATACTACAAGCTTGTAAAAGATAAAATTACCGCGACACAAATTTTATTCTTCTGAATTAGAATTAAAAGCTTTCAAGCAATCTCGCTCATAAAATGTTATTATAGTGAGAAAATGCAATTTTATAGGGCAAGAATTTTCTACTTTGTAATGATTATGACTTTATTTCGCTTATTCGACTACAACCAAGAGCTTTTCTGCTTTGGAAAAAGTATTCTTAGCAAAATGAAGAATTTTTTAAATTATATTCAGTTTTATAATAAAATGTGTGGATTTATTGGCGATAAATTATATCATGAATATGTTTGTAGTAAGGCGAAGATATCTTCTGCCCCAATTCGATGGAGTAAAATAAACCGAATCTCAAGATAAATTATTTAATTTTTAAATGTATTTTTAATGTATTTGACGCCTTTGACAATGTTATATTGATGAGTACTGGCTAGAACTTTTCGGTTTTCAAAAACTGGTTTTAAAAACCGGTTTTTTGGCAAAATTTATGACATTCTAAAACCGGTTTTTCAACTTCGTAACCGGTTGTACCGAATTTTCCATAAACGAGTCTATAAACAAAACGAAAGAAAATTTGGATCTTTTATTTGATGGCTTAAAGACCATATTCCCCACATCATTACCCAGCAAAAGGGTATTTTCGATATCAGGAAATATTGTTACAAAATGATCAGTAGACGCTTTGTGTTTTCTTAAATCATATTTTCTAAGGAGTAACACCAAATAATTTCTTGTTGTGTATTATTATGCATATATATAAACAGCATAAAAATATTCTCGCTATTTTAATTGAATTATGCATTTTTTGTAAAACTTCGAAAACCGGATAAAACCGGTTTTCGAACAATATTGACATTCGAAAACCGGTTTTTTCAAAAGTCAGTTTTGGTATAAGCCCTAGTACTGGATGTGTATTTTAATGTTCAACGTCGTTGGCTTCGATTACGGAGAACAAGGTATCGAATCCCAGTTCGGAGAGTATTTTTTTTTTTTTATTTAAAAAAAAATAATTGACATTACAGGTTACGCCAATGCGTCAAATATTTTTTAAGTTGAAAGATCATACGAGATACACTCGATGAGAATTTTTGAAAGTCACATGAGATTAACTCAAGGAGAATTGACTTCACAAACACCCATGTCTTAGATTTCAAATTAAAATTGAAAAAATCCAATTTTGACATTGACCTTACCGGGAATCGAACCCGGACCCACCTGATCGGTAGAGCAAGCTCTTACCAACTAGATCAAAGCGGGCGACAACATTTATACATTCTCTAGGATGTACAATGTAATTTATTAAATCCCCTCCCCCTACGGAGACTAAACTAAACATGGGACGTAGCGAGAGAAATAACCCAACAACTAGTTCTTTCATAGCCTTTTCCATCTATCCCTACTCTTTTAGAACAAAAAAAAACAGAGATAGAGCAACCGATTTACCAGCAGTTCTTGAAAAAACACAAAAACGTGGTTTGAGACAATCTGGGGAAAAGGTATAGCAAATTGGGGATTTCAAATTCCTTGGTGAGCTAATCCCAATCTCGGAATCCCGGGATCCCGGAATTGAAAATTAATCAATCTCGAAATCCCGGGATTGGATACCCTAGTGTCAATTCATATCGATCAAAAGCTTTCATTTTAGAAATACATAAATTTGTTTGTAACATACATATATACGATTAACTTATTTACCAAGCGTCATTGTAAGTTTGTCCGTGCGCTTTACCGACTGAAGACGCCGAAAGGTGAAACCCGGGTCATTAATGACAAACATTTGAATAATATTTAGTTGTTTTGTTAATGCGGTTCTTTACATAGTATCTAACTGTAAATAAACCAATAAAAACGTATTTTGTAAACATAATGGCTATTCTAATTTAAATCTTAACTCTCGCGGCTCGGATACTAGAACAATACTTCTCATCCGATGGGGGTCGTTTAGAGACCCCAGTGGTTTCCTCATTATTGGCCTTATTCTTATGAATTTCAAAACAAAAAATAGTCTAAGGGCTTTAAAATATTTCTCTGCATCATTCCTCATACATTTTTTATAAAAATCCGTGGTTTTTTGATAAATAATCATATTTTAAATTGCGCGTAAAAAAGACGTCATCCCAGCACACATATGAAATTGCAACTGACGAGCTTAGCCCAGCTATCTTACGAACGATCGCTTATCGCGGGCGCTTATCGTGTTATCGCGTATTTATATAAACTACAAAAGGTCCAAAAAACTATGATATAAGAAAACCTTAATTATAAACATTGTATCACCCATATTAAAATAGATATTTAAGAAAATGTGGGTATTGGGGTCGCATTTCTTGAGCTTAGAACCGTAAAAGTTAAAGGTATTTTTTTATTTTTTCTAGAACTAAATCCATCATTATTTTCATTTTACTTTAATATGTCAGCAGAGTTTTAATGTAATTAATGTGAAAAAATAGCTTAATGCAGAGCAAAACATTCAAGAATTTTTATGAGTTGGGCTGACACTGTAATTTTAAAAATTACAAAATATTTCTTCAAAGTGATATTATATTTAAAGCACTTTTGCTGCCTAGTAAAAGAAAAAAAAAATCAAACAGAATGTGAATTTTTTACAATCAAAAAGAAAAATAAAACTCGATTTTAAAAAACGATATCGGTTACGGAAAATTTCTCCGCAAACAGTCTGTGGACAGCGGAAGTGAAGTAAGCCTGGAAAATTATAAAAGTTATATTTTTTCGTAATAAAATCACGTATCGACGAAAGTGGAAGAAAACTCGGGTAAGACACTTTCTTTCTTTCTTCACCTTAATCTTCCGAAAAAAATGATATTATATTGAGATATTTGTTTTGAATGTTAGTCATAGATTTTATAAACACAGCTACACGTGTATTTTAATCACAAGATTTTCCAACCTGATTTTCACAATTTTTAAAATTGCTTATTAGTGGATTTTACGGTATTTGCGCGACAGTTTTTCAAACATGTCGTATCATGTATTTTTACTCTTTTTCAGTACTTTTTCATTGATTTACGATTTTATATTGAAACACAGATATGATTTTAACCTTCTCACCAACCCTCCATCTGATCTTTAAAATAGGGTGTAGAAAGAGCGATTGGCTATATCCTTAAAATTTTATTTATCAACCCTTCTTTTGTTACCCAGGTAACTGTCGTCGATTTTCCGATGAAAATGACAAATAAATTGTATCCGTAAAATATTGTTTGCACCTTATTTCAATAAAAAATATTCCTTTTTTGTTGACACTTCATTGAAAATGATTTGTTTATAAAAAAATAACAATTTTAGAAGTTTAAAAAATAAAATCATCAAGATTTCTTTTAATCAATGCGAAGCAAATGACCTTTTAATGGAAGTCAGAAGTTTTTTCTACGAAAACTGTTTGTTACTCAGTTGTTCAACCTTTTTTTCCAAAAATAGTAGTAGGCATAGAAGGACATGAATAGTACAGGAGTAATGCTCCCTCTAAGACAAGAGGTTAGCTGCGCAAAAATTTCAAAGACTGCACGGACCGATCAATTATTATTGAATAGTTGTCTTCTAGTGCGCGCCAACCCGGAATGAGTACGCGGGGGGTTCCCAACTGATGCGCAGCTTAGAGTGAACGTTAAACACTCTCGCTATGTCTAGTTATTGAAGGATCGGAAGGGTGGGAGGGAATATTTAGACATTACAAACACTCATGCCTGTTAACAGAAATTGATCAATCGATCGAAACAATGCTGTTTGTACTGGGACTCGAGCCTGTGAGGTCCAGCATGGAATCCAACAACGCTTACTGCTGCAACATAGGACCCGAAGATATAGGTTTAATATGTTTAAATTAATTCAACATCAAAATTAAATGAGTCATCCATAAAAAATACTTAGATCCAAATAAAAACTTCATATTAGAATTCATACATTTTTTGTACAGCCAATGATGAATAATATATTCCCAGATAATAGAAAATCGTCCATCCACGAGAAAATTTAAATTGAATGAAAGCATTTTCTCGCTTCAGTGTTCGGAAAAATATCGAATTGCTAAAAAGATAAACAGGAATCCAATTTTGACTAAATGCGTATTAAACGAAAGGAATTATTTTCGAAACCTGATCTCTGTGCTCCTTCTTATTATTTAAATATATTCCCATAAAACGTGCTCAAAAAATAATGCTATTGTTTTGAGAGGGTGTAAAACACGAAAAGCTTTTTTGATACGCTCAATTAAAATATGATAATTGGCCCAGAAATTCCATTTTTTGAATGTTTTATTTTTTCAAGCATCTTTAACGGGGAGTCTTCCCACACAATGTATTTGATACCTACTGCCATGGTGTAGTAGTAACGCTTTTTCCTTACTTACCACGAGAGAACTTTAATATTCAGCTTGGCTAATGTAGTGCAAATATATTTATTGAATTTAAATCAATATATTATACGAGTCTTTCTTAAAAATACAATAAAGTGTAATATGTATTCAGAATCATCATCAATATACCTTCAACCCGCCCCAATATCTGTCTTCCGCAGGTTATTCAATGTTAGATTACGGATATTACGGATTCTTGTTTTACTCTGAAAAGTATACCCTGCAATACAACATCGTTGTTTTTAGTATGGATTTAAGCATAGTTTCTCATCCTTGGCCCCTTTTTAGTCTCATATCCATAGCTATAATAATAGTTTGTCGAGACTCGGGACACAATTATTTTGGAATCTCGGGATTAGTGACTGGGAAAAAAAATTAAAACTTTAAAGATTCCAAAATATTTTTTAACTGGAACACCTTATTTTTTATAAAGACCACTCGCGGTTTTCGAAAAATTTTGCTCGATGGCCGATTTTAAGAAAATGGGAATTTACAGACTTTACAGGTGAAAAAATGTCGCAGGCTCAATTAAAAAAACTTTGGTCGCTGGCAGATTTCAAATAGCTGGGAATTTACAGATTTTCCACTATTAAATAATGTGTGACCTTTTTTGTTTAGCTCACTCGACTCAAAAATAGCGAATTGACGGTTTCAGCGATTATTCACGAATGAGAGAGATTTGTTCTGCTCGTTCAGTATCCCTCACGTAATGTTTTATTTTTGCCTACTTAACACTCGCAGCTCGGAGACTAGAAAAATATCCAAAATCGGATGGGGGTCTTTTACCAACCCCAATGGTTTCCTTATTATTGGCCTTATTCTTATGAATTTCAAAAAAAAAATAGTCTGAGGGCTTTAAAATATCTGTCTGCATCATTCCTCTCACATTTTTTTATAAAAATCCGTGTTTTTTTTAATAAATAGTAATATTTTAAGTTGCGCGTAAAAAAGACGTCATCCCAGTACACATATTTAATCGCAACTGACGAGATTTAGCCAACCAATCATGCAAATGCTATTTTACGAGCGACCACTTATCGCGTTATCGCGTATTTATATAAAATGAGGAATCAATGTCAGTAAGATATTGTGTTTTTTTTGAGAATAGTATTCGAGTTCACATCAATCCGTTTTTTGTTCTACTTTGAGGATCTTTTTTATTTAGTTGAATTTTTTATTTTCTGTTTTATTTAATAGAGACGGAACTAACGATCGAATATTTTATTTTCTTCTACAAAAAGTCCAAAAAACTATGATATAAGAATACCTTAATTATAAACATTGTATCACCCAGATTAAAATATATATATTTAAGAAAATGTGGGTATTGGGGTCGCATTTCTTGAGCTTAGAACAGGAAAAGTTAAGTAATCAATTGTTATATGTGTATTAAAATTGAATTTCCACAAAGTTACCGCCAAAATGAATAACTTATATAAGATTGCATTCTTAGTCCAAAACAACGATTTCTTCGATGTAAATGCTGATTTGTTTAACTTATATTCTATATGCTTTCAATTGATAATATCATACAAAGTGTTTTAGCATATAATATTTGAGCATTTTCGATACTTGAGATAATGTTTTACAATATGGGGTAAAAAGCTTGAAAAGAAACCTTAAACTTTTTTCATTTGTGGCCGGCAGCAGGTAGAATATGCCAAGTGAAAACTGAGAACATGGTGCTAAAATTAGATTTAACGATCATCATTTTCAAGTATCGCTCTCTTTCGGATTCCGTAAGGGCATCGTTATTTTGAAAATTTTATGTGAAAACCACAAGTTTGGTTTTTTTTTATTGTTGTTTTGTTGGTGCAATGCTTTCCATATTATCTGACCTTTCGATGTAGTTAAATTTGGTAAAAAATAGTGTGATAATACGTCAAGACAACGAGCCTTACTGTCAATCTTGATTAAGCCAAACGTGAGGTTATTGGCATGCAGACCAACAAATCAATATACCTCATTGACTGAAATTTGTCTAAACAAAGGTCGAAAGGCTTTATATTTTTTTCACAGTGCAGTTCACAAAGTGTATCCTGCAAGATTTATATTAAATTTACATATTATTTATGTTTTTTCATACGTAATATTAAGTTCACTTTTAATATAAAATATCCTTTGGTATTAAAATCGTCTGAAATTTTGATATCTGTTAATCATGCTTATCTGTTGGAATTTTATCTGCAAAAAAAAATCTAAAGTGAGCATTTTAATAAAAAATAAATTAAAATCACAAATTGAAAATAGATTGCAGAACTTTTTCAAACAAACAATTGCATAAATCAAATGGTACAAAAAAGTTGTTTATCATGTTTTCAACAGTAATAAATTGTATATTTAGTCAAAAATATCAATATACACAATGACATATTTTTAAAAAAATTTGCTTTATGTTTTCTACAATCAGATTTTTTCTATAATCATTAAATGAACTGACCGGTCAGTTCAAGTTCATCAATAGTTTAAGCGATTCATATTTAACATTGAAATTTCACCAAGCACCTTCAGTCGAAATCTTAAATTATTTTTAAAAATATATAAAACTGTTTTATCTATGCTTAAAAAAGTTGGATGACAGTCAGATTTGTAGGGGCTCATCGTAAAAAATAATCTTACCAGTCATTGACACTTTTTTCGTTGTGTTACCAAAATACGTACATATATCTTTAAAAAAAAATTGTTTCCGGATTGTATTACTGGTATTGCAAATTCTGACTGCCACATAAAAGTAATATAGTTATGCACTGCGATTTTGCAAGTATAATTAATATTTATGGCACTTTTGTTCGTTAATATTGCCATACCATACGTACTCGTATTGAAAATTAGCAATTTATGATTCCAATTGCAATTTTTCGCAGTAATTATTTTTGAAAAGTAAATTTTTATTACATTATAATTGACCAAATGAGTTTTAATACTTTGACAAGTATTAATGAACTGTAAAAGTAAATGGATTTTAACCAACCGTCATCAATCAACTTAAAATCTATTCCATTACGTTTTATTAACTATTCATTTTTAGTCTGATTTACGCTAATTGCAAACTAATTATGCTTTTGACATACATGAAGCACCAATTTAAAGTCATATTAATGGAAATGCATTTTAATCAGTTATTATAGATATTCATTATAATATCAACACCATACAGCTCAAAGTCGGTAAGCAAAACAAATTTTTGCACATTAATTATGTGTCTTTTAAACCTCACGTGGTTAATATATTGTACAACGTTTTCTGTTCTTATTTCCTGTAAAAGCAAGTGTAAAGGCAAGCAATTGCTGATTTTATATTCATGTTTTTCTTTAATTGTGACAGATCTGCATAAATTTATCTTTTCTGTTATTTGGTGTTTTCATTACTTATGTCACATAAAATATCGTGAGAAGATACTTTATCTTAAAAGCTTAAATTTTTCATTTCACTTGTAACTCTCAATGAATTACTTAACATTTTTTTTACAAATAAAATTACGCTAACTTGTCGTTAACACAACTTCGTTCTTTATAAGGTCCAACTTTCTCGGAAAAAATTCACAATATTTATTTTATACAATTATATTTAAAAATCTGTAAAAGAGGTACTGATACAATACATGTTTTTTCTTGACTCTTATAATTCCTCACTTAATGTAAAGAATTTATAATTAAAATATAAAACAAATACTTTTTTAAGATATTCTACACAAAAAAAACTGTTCATTATTTATAGTTTCAACGGAATTTTCCAAATTTGAGCACTGTTTGATTTGAATAAATGCTTTGAATGTGAATCACTTGGTGAAATGTTGATACTTTTTATTTTTTAAGTATTCAAAGGTTGTCTTCATTAATATTTTTTTGAGATACATTGTGTTCTAATTTACTGCAATCATTGAGCCTTTTAAAACAACTACAGGTATCAGTTTCAAGGATTGTTTTTTGAAAAATAAGATCAATATAATATATGTGAGAAAAACTCACTTTACACTAAACTTATATTAACTATCCATAATTCGTCAATCAATGTTGTATTTATATATTGTTTTTAATATTAACAAATATCTTATACGACTGGCTACAATAACCAAGGCGTCTAAAACAATGTAATGTTTAAAATTCATTGAAATTACTCAAGATCATTGTATAAAAAGAAAAGAAGTCACAAAATCTCAGGCTTGTTACTCAAACTTCAAATTAAAATGTTATTTGATGCTTTCTTCGTAAGGACCTCAACCCAGACCAACTTGATTAAAGTTTAGTCCGTTAAACCACTGACAATGAGCATCATATGTTTTTATTTTATATTATAATATGTCTTTGAATATTTCAGGATTTTAAAAAAAAATACTGACAAATAAATAAATTTGTCTACCCAAAAAAACTCAAATATTTCCCACATAATTAATTGTACACAACAAAATCTTTGCTTTTTTCAATGTTGCATGTTGATGTTGTAATAAAAAATATAACGACATTTCACTTCATTACACAAATTATTCATTCAAGCCAAACCAATTTAAATCGTTCAAATTGTGTTCATTTATACAAGTTTTGTCACTAACAAACCGGGTTCTGCCTTTTGGCATCTTCCGTGTTCAATCGCACGGTTATTGAACTGACGTTTGGTAAGTTAGAGCTATGGAATATTAAAATATTAACTGATTTTGCTAATGAATACATCCATGCACTTGAACGCCTGAAAATGCTGAAAGACGAAGCACGGTTAGTTAATGACAAAACTTGTGTCAATGTACAAAATTTGAAATATTCAAATGAAATATTCACATTTAATATTTATGTTCCACCAAGCATATAAAGTGGAAATCTTAAATTACATGAAAATGAAATTTTAAAATCAACACAAAAATTAGGTTTTATGTAATGCTCAATTATTTATATTTGTTGCAAATGTCTAAATTATTTTTTCTTTTCAAATTGGTACTGTTCTCTAATTGGAAACAAGCTGCTGCCTCCAACAAGATTGACGTCAAAATCAAGGTAGATTCCACAAATCTAAAAGTTTGATTTTTTTTATTTCATACTAACATCATTTTTGTGCATAATTTTATTTAAATACCCGCATTTTTAGGAATGAAGGTAGCTGCGTCATTTACAATTTTATTTATTAATCTTTTTCTTGAAAAACAAGATATTTCACTTTTAACAAATTCTACTTGCTTTAAAAAATACTAACATTCAGCGCTTTTCTGATTTTTTAATTTGAAATTACTTTAACATTGCATTTATTCCACAGGCTTTAACGCTTTCAAATCTAAAAAGCTCTTAAAAATTGCATGCATTCAAGATTTTAAATTAAAATTTTTCTCATTAAAGCTTTTGCAGTGTGCCTTCAAGTTTTATAAAATGAAAATTATTAAATAATATTTTTTGTAAATAAATATTGTAAACACAAGATTTTAATTAAAAAATGCATAAAAGATTTGAAAAGATACATTTTTAAATCAAAAAGTAATGATCTATCGACCAAACGTGATCTATGACATGAATTACTTATTTTTTTAAATTAATTTTATGAGTTTTTGTGTATTCACTGTAAATTCTTGGTGATCAAAAAAAAGCTACTATTTTTAGATTCAACGTTATTTTGTAGATCAGGACCAGTTTGGCTCATTTTGAGCACTGCCAACCGATGAAATATATAGCGATATAGGGTTTTCTTACACAGAATAAATTAAAACTTATTGATTGAATTGGCATACTTGGTAAAACGCCATTGTAACCAGATGAAAAAAATAACATGAAATAATAAGTATTTAAGTTCTTAAATTTTTTTTTATACGGTTGATAGCTGTTTCAGCGTATGCTTTTATCAGAACTATAGTTCTGATCATACTATCAAATATCAGAACTATAGATAGTTTTAATGAATGCATACACCGAAATAGCTATCAAGTATAAATAAAATAATATTTGTGTAAACTAAAACGCTTTGTTATCTTTTCTATTTAATAAAGTAAGAAAGAATGACTAACGATTTGTGAAAGACTAAATTCTTTAATATTTCTTTTATCAGTTATATTTTAACACTTTGTTAAAAGTCTGACTTAATCTAGTAAAATAAAAGTTTTAAATGAATCAATTCACTTCATTGTTACTAAATTAGTTAATAGGCAAATACAAGGATGAAAATACTTTATAAAAATTCTAAAAATGTATTTATTGACTATTGCATATATTGCCTGATTAGACGTGAAGTGAGCCAACTAGTAAGATGGTAAAACTTTTTTCTTGGACTTCTAAGTATTATCACGTCTTTGCTTGGCGTTTGGTGAATTGCATATTTTTATTTTACGGATATAACACTATTGCAATGTGTATAAAGTGAGGTTACTTCACTTTTACGATACTTTAAGACGTTTAGAATATTAGAACGCATTTAACTTTTTTTTTAAATACCACTAAGGCTCATTCCACCACTAATAGACCCATATTTATTGTTTGTTGCTTACAAACAAAACTGTATACAAAAACAAAACAGTTTTAAAAGAAGAAAAAATTTGAAATACGAAAAGTTTTAAAACACAAATGACGTTTATTATGAACTTATTATACAAAATAATTGTGTAATTTCATAGGTAATAAATTATATTAAAAGAACTTTAATGTATTGCGTTGGAGTTATTATTTTGTAATAAACTTAATTTATTGCTATTTTATCTTATTATAAAAGTTTAAATCCAAAATTGAAAAAATCTTATTTTTTTATTTAACTAGAATGAATGTCAACATTATCTTGAGTAAAAAGCATAAAATTTTATTTTTAAAAGCTTTCTTTTTATTACGTTCAAAATTTTCTTACCCTCAGACGTTTCCTTGTTAACCCATCCTCGATTCCTTAACCGTGCCATCACCCTAAACAAGGGCAAACATTTGAGCCTACATTATCCTGCTTGCGGTTCGCCACTATAATGTCTGAAGTAAGCCTATAGCTTCAAGAAAACAACGCTGCATAGAGGCTGTGTCGCTTAAGGAAAAATTTTCATCAAGGCTTTAGTCGTCAGTGCCTCGTAAATATATTTAACAGCAGCTGCTTTCTCCGTGCCCGGAAAATATTATTGTTTGTTTTTACGAGACAAATTTTAGAATTTTGTGTTGAATTGCCGATAAATCTGAACATTTTAAAAATATTGCGGATCATTTATTTTTGGTTTCTTTAGTTAAAAAGATGCGTATTTCTTTCGCTATTTAAGATTTCAAGCAGTATTATGGTTTCAAAATCTGGATTCCAAATGAGTTTTTGAAAATAATGGGATAGAATTTTTGATGTTATATGAAATCATGATTATTTTACTCTGTACTGTAGTAGGGATTGCAATTCCGGACGAATTTATTAATTTATGTTTTCCGGTATTTTATATTATATAATTTTATTGAAAATTTCTATACCATGTCCCATGTAGGGCATCCAATTCCAGGATCCCGTTCAATTTTCTGATCCCGAAATCCCGGGATTGACATCGTCGCGATCCCGGGATTTTGGGATTGAGAAATTTTTAGCAAATCCCGAAAATTTATACGATCTGGTGGAATTAATATAGCGAATTGAGGATTTAAAATTCTTCGGTGAGCTAAAAAAAAAGAAAGAGTTTCTGAGACAATCTGGGGAAAAAGTATAGCAAATCGAGGATTTCAAATTCTTCGGTGGAGACAATCTGGGGAAAAAGTATAGCAAATCGAGGATTTCAAATTCTTCGGTGGGCAAAAAAGCTCGAGCAAGGCAGTACGTTAAAAAAAACATCGCAATTTGATTATTATAAAAAAAAAAAATGAAAAATAGCATGGAGGTAAAATAGTAACTCTCACTCAGATCAATCATACAAGGATCGTTTGAATTATTTCGTTAGTGAACTATGCATTTTTAATTCGTATATAGCTTAGACCATTAAGTATTTATGAATATCAGACTCTGAAGTACTCTAATTTGAGCTGAACATTTAAGTTGTTTTAGCAGTCGGAGATATATCATGATTTATTGATCTACATATTATATGAATGATACTTACGTCGACTAGCTGAAGAACCATTAACGTCACCGGATACAAATGTGTGAAATAACTTTAACGGTGATAGTAATAATTAAGACTCGGTTCGTTTGTGTAGGAAAGCTACGCTGGTAACGACCTATGTCGCTTAAGTGCACTTTGCGCTACATTCAACAGACCTATTCAGAATTCGATTTTATCATTCATATAATATTTATTACGATTTAAAAGCTTTTGGTATAAATAACTAATACAAAATTTAGGTCGATATTGAAATTAATTGCTAAAATTAAGTTATGGCCTCAAGCAATAAAAAATACAAACTGCTTTCGAAATAACCAAACTTATCTTGTAGCAAAAAAAAATATTTATTTACTTATGATAAAAGTTAACATTTATTCAGATTCATTTATTCATTTTGTTAAGAAATATTTAATTAAATTATCACCAATGGCATCGATAGTAAGGATAATAAATAATTATTTAAATAGGGTAAAATATCAAGGTATTTCAGTTCTACAGTTTTTTAAAAAGTTAAAGGTTGATAGCTATTTTGGCTTACGCCATCGTCAGAACTAACTATAAATTTAAAAAACTGTAGAACTGAAATACCTTGATATTTTACCCTATTAAAATGGAGTTCTACCAAGTAAATGCCAAATCAATAAATAAATAAATATTTTTTCAGAGCGGTATCTATCGCCTCTCTTGTAAAAACTGTCAAACTGCTTCTGTAGATCTGATAGGTAGAAACACAAATTTAGGAATAAAAAACATCAAAGATATACCATTTGCAAACATTTTTTATAGTTGGCGAATTATTTAAAAGAAAATTATCACAATTTTGCTAAAATAAAAAATATATTAACCTCATAAATAATAAGGGATTGAAAGTTAATAGCTAAAATTTAATGGAAATTAATTTAATCATAGGCAAAAATCAACAATTTTTATATTAAATTTCAAATAAGACAGGTAACTCACCGTTGCCAATGTAGCTTTCTTTGGAATTAACCCATTCTCATATCTATATATATAAAACAAAGTCGGGTTATTTACACCACGTATATCTCGAGAATTACTCCAAGGATTTCAATGATCTTTGCTTTATAAAATTCCTTTTTGCCTAGAATAGCAGAATAAGCATTAAAAAATCGGAAAAATATCACGGAAAATAAATTATAAAGAAAATAAATATCTTCATACAGAATAAAATTTTCAAATGACGAATAGCTTCATCAAACGATAAAATGTCGTAAGCTGGTTTCAGAAAAATCCACCAGATCGCACTGTTTTCTATATTTGTTTGTTTTTGCTTCTTTTGCGTACTACTGACTTATAAAAAAAATTAAATTTAGAATATGGATTAGAATAAAAGAAATCGATGATATGAAATTAAAACGAAAGAAAATCGGATAATATTGAAGTAAGGTTATATTTATAATTAGGTATGTAAATTTTTGACAACAATATTTTGCACGAACGTTGTTTTACTCTGAGATGACACGTTATTACACTTGGAACGCTATATCGAAGAAATTTTAACGTCAAAAGCAAAGCGTTGCGGTTCCTGATCACCCGAATGACTATTGATGCTCTTGGTCGCATTTACACAGTTCATCCGAAAAATGACGAATGTTTCTACTTGCATGTCAAGAGCTCAATTTGCTTGAAAATTATACTTATTGGGACATGCCAATCACTGAAGAAATTGTTTCTGAATCTCCATGTCAGATACGCACATTATTTTCTATCATTATTTTGACATGCTTCACATACAAGGATGACATGTTGGAAGACATTTTACATCGAATTCGTGTCAGTTCGGGGAATCCCGATCTCGAGGTGAATGAAGAGATAAATAACCAGGCTTTGATGATTTAGATCGAAGGCATGTGTTACCTCATGTGAGGCATTTTGTTAGTCAAGTTAGGAATGCCAACGCCACATCGTGGGTCTGGGAAGATATTCCTCATGTCATTGATTATGGCGACTGTTCGTGCGAGATCCGAAATTGCTGTAGCAGTTTCGTCTTCTGGAATAGCGGCCACGTTGATAGAAGGATGGCGAACGGCTCATTCAGGTTGAAATATCAGTTAAACCTTTAAACGACTGAAAAACTGACATGCAAGATTGCGAAACACTCAGCAATGACCAAAGTTTTGGTAGCAAGTAAAATCATCACCTGGGATTTATGCACAATGACGCACAGACGCGCATTGGAAGCACTCAATCGAATATCTGTGCAATGACTTAAGATGTTTTGAAAGCGCAATGATTTAAATATCTGGCGATTTCCGCCAAACACTACCAGTCATTCCAAGATCGACCCCTGCCGATGCCGATGAACGCTTGCCTCAAAACATCGACTCTGTGGCGCTATGTGAAGAAACTTCAGCTAACGATAAACATGCGAGTTGCATTTTTAAACGATCCATCTGCCGAAGATTTCTCCAAGCAATTGCTGACTATCGTCGGTAACGGTCGTGTTCCTGTTGACGAATCGAACGGATTGATTTCGATTCGGCCGAATTTTTGCAATTTCGTCTCAACAAAGGACGGCTTCATCAATAAAATGTTCCCAAACATCTAATCACAAAAATCACAATTGGTCGAGTGAACGAGCAATTCTTGGGGCTAAGAAAAAAGATATGGATCATTTAAACTTCACAATTCAAAATCAAATCGTTGATCTACTGTATTCCTTTAAAACTATCGACTGTGCCACGTGAATTACATCATTTCAATGTAATTCAAATACTTTTCATTTTGAATTTTGAACATTTATTGAACTTAATTCATTTTGAGTATTCATTCAAACTGAATTTAATTCATCCAATAAATTAACACAACATTTATTGATTCTGAGGCGGTACGAAGTTCGTCGGGCCAGCTAGTTAGTAAATAATGTGCAATTTTAATTGCCAGTTTTTGTATCTTACTTCCTCTTTACCTACCAATAGAAAGAAAAAATGCCCGAACTTAATTTTGTAATGTCAAAAACAAAAAAATATAATTCAGACTCAGAAACTAAAAATTTATTACATATTTTAAAACAAGTGGGTGTCATAATTGGTTTATTCCTTTTAAAAAGAATAAACCAATTATTTTAAATGCACTACTCAATAGATTTTTTTGATGAAAGCTTTTGTTAACTTAAGTTTTCCACTATCTTGCTTGAAAGGTAAGTTTTTGATACTTCAACCCGAAAGTCTTATCGGGCTTATTCTTCTGAGAAACTTTCCTGAAACTCAAACTAATGGTAACTTTGGCTACAACCTACAACTGCTCAAGTTTTAGTTAAATAGATCAAAAATAAACTTATAATTTTACCCCTTGCAGTTTGCAGTGTGAATATTACGTTGTGAAACGACGTAAGAACAAAACTTTAATAAAGTTTAGTAAGTGAACAAAATTTTAACTCTTCACTCTGTGTGTCTACATTCAATTCGACTACGATGCAACAATTGAACTTACAAGTGAGTTTGCTGATACTTCAGAAAGAATTTTAGTTTAAATATCCGCATTTTTAAACTTTTAACCCGACAAAAAAGAGACATACCTTTGGTTTTACTTAAAAAATAGAAAATACGTCCGAATAAAGGTTGACTGTGTTAATTTAATTGATTTCGACCGGCAAAACTTCAAGTTATAAGCTGATTCATAATAACACAATTTAAATTTTGTGCATATTAAAAAACAATGAATTACATTTCTTTTCTTTCATCATTGATACATACTTATTGAACCGGGTTCTGCCTTCGGCGTTCAAGTGCACGTATAAACATGACTTTTTTTCATGTTGGCTCCCAGTTTGGAGCTTATGGCTTTTAAGCTTTTCTACGAGAACTTTTTGTTACTCAGTTGCTCAGCCTCTCTCTTCCAAAGAAAGTTGTAGATATAGAAGGATAAGACAAGGATAGAAGGCCTCTAAGCCTGGGATCCCGGATCCAGAAATTTCTAGATTGTAACAATACTTATCCTGGGATTTGGGATTGAGAAAATAAGAGAAAGTTGGCTAAAAAAAAAAGTAAGGTTGAAAATTTTTGGATTCAAAATTTTCGGAAGAGCTAAAGAAAGTCGCACGTCATTTCGTTTCAGGAAATCCCAGAATTCCTGGGTTTTTAAAATTGACAAAAAATTGTTCTAACAATTCCTAATCCTAATTCATACAGGATTTTATACTGAATGATCAATCTCGGGATTGGAAAACTTTTCAATCTCGAAATCCCGGGATTACAAAAAGGCCCCGGAATTGGATGCCCTAGACAAGAGTAGTCGACAACTTATCGTTTTCACTGCGCTCTGTTAGTGAAGGATCGGAAGGGTTGGAGAGATTTTTGGATGAAAAAGACTCATGCCTTGAAAATCGAAAAAATGCTGTTCGTACTGGGACTTGAACCCGTGAGATCCGGCACGGAAGCCAACAACGATAACCGTTGCGCCATACGACCCTACAAATTCCTGACGTCTTTATATTAATATTATTTTTTGTATTCATTGAGTAATTCCGAAATTCAAATTAAAAGTTGTGATCGAAGATTGGGTGTTTGTGATGTCAATTCACATTATTTCCTCTCCTCTCATCCTTCTGATACTTTAATAACTGGGCTTAGCAATAGATATTAGTAAACCACTAGTCCTGTTCTAGCGTTATCCTTCTTTCCCTACTTCTCACTTTGAAAAAAGTGAGGTTGAGCGACTGAGTAACAAACAGTTCTCGTAGAAAAAACTTCTGTTATTATACTTCCATTAGGAGGCCATATGCTCCACATTGAAAATGGACATGTATAAAAACAAAAAAAAATTGAGTATGTCTATATCAGTAAATTAAGCATTAATAATAACAAAGTTCTCCAACCCCTAAAAACACATATAATAAAAAAAATATCTACCCAGTAAAATCGTTAAGCCTCTAATGGTGAAATATAAAAATTCGATTCATTGATGAAGGTTTGGCATCTGACAGACTCGATTGCCTCATTGAGATCTTATCATCAAAGCCTCATCAATCTTTAAGCCCTAAATGAATAATTGGGGGTGCTCCTGTCTTTCGGTAAATATTTGCAAACAATAATTTATTTATGACAAAAAACTCAAAAGGTTTTTCTCATCAGTTGACAAGTTGAGTTACATAATGATAATATGATTTCAAATAAAAACTATAATTCTAAAATAAATTATGTATTAAGTACAGAAATAGTATTACTATCAGGTGTTTATTTACGTATGTTTACTTACTACTGACACAATCATTCGTATTAAAATATCACGCCATATTGAAAATCGATACAACGGATTGTTATACAGAATAAATACTAGTATTCTAAAAAATACCATTACCAGTAGAACCAAAAATATTAATCACAGAGTGCTGTCATATAAATAATAAAATAAACCAGCCAATCAATTTTCCCGGGTCAAAATTATTTACAGACTAAATATTTTGTGCTTACAGTACTCGGCGTTAATCTCATGTACATGCTATTAGTTGAGAATGTAGGTACAATCCATTTGCTTAGCCTCCACCCTCAGGGGTACTTATCCGTTGTTAGTAGGTCACTCGAATATGCATTATTTCACGGAAATTTCAGGCACTCTGCGAGCAAGTGCAAAATCTAAGTAAGGAAAATACACTAAATATTTCATCTACGAATTATCATGTACATCATTGTAACTGCTGATTTAAATTAATAATTGTTAACTCTACTAACTTTTCCGGTTCTAAGCTCAAGAAATGCGACCCCAATACCCACATTTTCTTAAATATCTATTTTTATATGGGTGATAAAATGTTTATAATTAAGGTATTCTTATATCATAGTTTTTTGGACCTTTTGTAGTTTATATAAATACGCGATAACGCGATAATGCGATAACGAGATAAGCGCCCGCTTATCAGCGATCGTTCGTAAGATAACTGGGCTGAACGCGTCAGTTGCAAATTTATATTTGTACTGGAATGACGTATTTTTACGCGCAACTTAAAATATGATTGTTTATTAAAAAAACACGGATTTTTATAAAAAAATTTTGATGCATAGAGATATTTTAAAGCCCTTATACTATTTTATTTTTGAAATTCATAAGAATAAGGCCAATAATGAGGATACCACTGGGGTCCCTAAACGACCCCCATCGACAGAGGAGTATTTTTCTAGTCTCCGAGCCGCGAGACACTGACGCGTAGTAAACAGTTTGTATCGTTTATATACAAAAATAAAAGTCGATTTCTCAATATAATTGTTGTTAACGTAATCGATAAGATCATTTAGTATCAAATGTTACGTTTAATGTGTTCTCTTGGGAGAAAGGCAGTGTATTAAAATATAATGTATAGTAGAACCTCGATCTACCCTTCTCGTATTATTCTTTTCATAGTCCCGATAAAACACCCTTAAAGACCATGTTAAATAATCCCGCATTAATCGTTCCACGATTTACCGATTTCCTCAATCTATCGTCTAAATATTATGGGCCCGTCCCAAATTTATACTGATTGAGCGTTTTTGTTGAATAGTTTTCATTTCACTCATAAATAGTCTTACTTCAAATCTCGTTTTGTCAATTTTTCTAACTCACAACTTTAATGCCTAAATGAATTAAGCTAGACATCTAGCTAAGAAACTGAAAGCAAATCAAGACCTTAAAAAAAATCAGGAGAAAACGCGTTGACATAGCACAAAGATTTTACTACGCGTTAAGTACGCGGGCTAAAAGAGTCTCTGTTCAAGCTTAGGTACCAAACTGCAAATAAGCAAATTAGTATGTATTAAGTAATTTTAAAATATACATATACATATCGACTGTGGAAAGGAAAAAGAACGTAACCCTCATTTTTTTCAAAACAGCTTTTTTTCGATAGTCACAATATATATATAACTTGACACAAATTCTATCAAAAGGATGTAAGCTGAAAATGCCGAATTAGCATCTAAATTTAGCTTTTAATGTTGAAAAAAGAAAGACTTGTGAAAATTGTAACCAGGAAAAAAGATCTAAAAAAAGTTTTTCTTGAACAATTGATAAAATTAATATTAGGCTCAATAAAAAACAGTTTATCAGTGTATATTTCATAATTTGCTTTTAGCCTATGATCATCAAAAAACGTTTTTTGTGTCTCCTGTAACATTTGATATGTGTGGTTTACGTCCTTTTTTATTTCCACAGTCGATGTTATTTAATGAAAAATTCGAAATAAATGTATAGGTTGTAAAAGCATTAAACATATATTTTGGTATTGTTTAAAGATTTTTTTATTATGGTCCTTAGAAAAATGTTAAATCGGGGTTTTACTGTAACACCTTTTTATACTAATTGCATATTATGTATTGTAAATCAGGAATGTTTTTTCTTAAATAAAGCATTTTCAACGCATTTTAATGACAAAACACTCTTTAATTGTTATTTATTTGATATGTTTATTTTGATTTTACTTGGTTTCAGAATAAGGTACTATGTAATTCACGTACGTATTTTCGAATTCAAAAAATGAAAATGATTAATTCCATCCCTAATTTGATAATCAATACTCATCATTTGTTACACAGAACAGGCGATCCATTATCGCGAAATGACAGTATTAATTTAATCAAAAAAACTCATGCAAAACGCGCCACACGCAAAGTTAATAAGCGAGGAGTGAATAAAACATAAAACAGAAATAAAACATTCTAGTTATGTTGTTAAATTTCTATAATTTTCAACTTATACGTCACTTATCATTGTCGCGGAAAATAATTGGAAATTTTCAACTTTTTATTTCGATTGATATTAGCCAGACGAGTGTTATTTGTAATTGATTACGATAGGTCGTTTCAATGTCAGACTGTACGAAATATAAACTGATTTAAAGCAAAATTCAATCGATTTTATTATGATGGTAAAAATGTATTAACATTTTTTGTTGTTGATAACGATTTTAACTTTTCCGGTTTTAACCTCAAAATATGCGACCCCAATACCCACATTTTCTTAAATATCTATTTTTATATGGGTGATACAATGTTTATAATTAAAGTATTCTTATACCATAGTTTTTTGGACCTTTTGTAGTTTATATAAATACGCGATAACGCGATAACACGATAAGTGCCCGCGATAAGAGATCGTTCGTAAGATAGGTGGGCTAAACTCGTCAGTTGCAATTTTATATGTGTGCTGGGATGACGTCTTTTTTACGCGCAACTTAAAGTATGATTATTTATTAAAAAAACACGGATTCTTATTAAAAAAAAATGTATGGGGAATATTTTATTGTAGCAGAGAGATATTTTAAAGCTCTTAGACTATTTTTTTTTTGAAATTCATAAGAATAAGGCCAATAATGAGGAAACCACTGGGGTCCCTAAATGACCCCCATTGGATGAGAAGTATTTATTACTATTATTTTCAATCTCCGAGCCGCGAGAGTTAAGAAGATGATATTTCTTCTGTTGAACTTTTTTATACTCTCACCATAATGGCACTAACCCTTGTCGCGGCCCGAGTACTACAAGGTTCTATGTAAAAAAAACTGACGAAACAAAAATAGCAATTTTACCAATAATGGTACTTGGAAGACTGCCGCATTGTTACTTCTGCATCGTCAAAGTTTTTCACATAGAACCTTGTTGTACTCGGGTCAGGTCCGTGGCGCAAAATTCAACGTCGTTGGCTGACAGAAGTGTTTGCTCACGAGAAAATATTTTAATTTAACGATTTCTGTTTAAAAGCATGGGTGCTTACGACGTCATAATATTCCCTCTCAATATTCCAGTTTTAAAATAACGGAGCGTAGCAAGAGTTAATAATATACAACTAATCCTGTTCTACGCCTATCATTGTGTCCAAACTCTCTTTAAAAAATAAACAATGCGTAACAAAAAGTTCTCGTAAAAATAAAAAAAAATCGTCAAAAGACTTTATATTAGTAGGCTTTATGCTCCGCAAAGAGTGAACGGAGAATTTTTTTTTTAAATGTGCATCTTATATGATTACTAACTTTTAATTGACTGATTTTAATTGTATTCATTCTTCAAGGACAAGCGTTCTTTAGATTCTTTTCCCTGATTGCAATTTTCACAAGTCTCACTTTTTACAAACTTTAAGTACTAATTTGGTAATCTTTTTATGTAATTGTGGTTATTGAAAAAAATGTAAGTTACGTAATTTTTCCTTTCCAAAGGCGATAAAGTATAATATTTAAATAAACTTATATATTTTTTAATATTATGATAGTGTGTTTCTCAAATTTTCAGGGCAGTGATTTATGTATATATAAGAAAGTACAGTTTTTTTCCTAGTGGTTTCAACCAAAAAAAAAATCATTTTAACATTTCTGATAACAGGGAACTAAATGCAACATTGCAGAATAGAGATATTGAGTTTCAAAGATTTGGCATATTTTTAGATACTTAGTATAAATAAATGTTGTGTATGTCTAGGTTGTGTTAAAATGTTATATATCCCTGTGAATTAACTTGTTGATTAAGCAAAACAAATATTTTGAACTTAGTTCCTTTCTCATTGATCACTTTTAGGGTGTTCACTGTCAATACTTGGTGGAAAGGCATTATATTAGTAAAAAAACAATAATCCTTTGTACTTCATTCCACTTTATTTAATATGTCAGGACCGGTTTCGCTCATTACGAGCATCGTCAACTGTTGTCATCAGTTGACGATGCTCGTAATGAGCGAAACCGGTCCTGACATATTAAATAAAGTGGAATGAAGTACAAAGGATTATTGTCCTTTCTCATTGTAAAAATAAAATAACGCAAATAAAACAAATACTTACCAAATTTCAGTTAAATCTCTGTATCATATTAAAATATGGAATATTTGGTACTAGTTCGCATTCATATCATAATATAATTGAGCCCATTAGAGGTGAAGTGAGCCAAGTGGTATTTTAGAAAAAAAAATGTTAGATGCGTTGTAATATTCTACACGATTTAAATTATCGTAAAAATGAAGTAACCTCAGTCAATACACATTGCAATAGTGTTAACTCCGTAAAATTAAAATATGCAATCCACCAAAGCACCAAGTTAAAGCGTAATAGTACTTAAAAGTCCAAGAAAGAAGTTTTACCATTTTACTATTATAGTTGGATCCCTTCACCTCTAATGGGTCCAATTACTAAAAGCGTCAAAGAAAATCAATTTTCTTAGTGTCAAGTGTAAAGATACCTATATGGCAGTAATGAAAAAAATATATTAAAAATAATATTTAAGGCTATCACTCAAACGCAGTATTTTTCCGTTGTGAAGTGTTTTCTATTTCAATTTAAGAGTTAATTAAGGTACACCAAATTCAAATATTTTTTTTACTGAATTCTAAAAAAATGAAATTTCAGCATTAAAAATGAAAATGCAAACGACATGAATTTCCTCTTTACAGGAAAACGGAAAACGACTGAACGACTGTTTTCGAAATTAAAAGCGAAAAGTTTGTGACAAGTTTCAAATTTGAAAACAAATTTGCGTTTAAAATTATATTCACCGCTTAATATATAATTTCTTCGCACAAACCATTTTTTTAATGTTACGTTGATGGATTATTGTTGGATTAAACATGAAAAAAAAATTAAAGCATGGGAAATTAAATGTTTTTTTTAATACTGCAGTTACAGTTTATTTGTGAACGTTGTGATAGTCTGATGATGCTTCTCAAAGAGGCGAAACACGTGTCATAAGTTGTAGCATAACAAGCGCAAAAACAAAGCTATCAATTTTAATTATATATTAAAAATGAACTTCTTAAAAGATACCGCCGAATCTACATTTATAAGATATGTATTTTTTATTGATTGAATTGGCATTTACTTGGTAGAACTCCATTGTAATAGGATAAAAAATGTTTTTTTAACTCTCGCGGCTCGGAGACTAGAAAAATACTTCTCGGCCGATGGGGGTCTTTTAGGGACCCCAGTGGTTTCCTCATTATTGGCCTTATTCTTATGAATTTCAAAAAAAAAAATAGTCTAAGGGCTTTAAAATATCTCTCTGCATCATTCCTCATACATTTTTTTATAAAAATCCGTGTTTTTTTTAATAAATAATCATATTTTAAGTTGCTTGTAAAATATACGTGGTTTCAGTGCAAATGTCAATGCGTGACTGGCGCGCTTTCTTAGCGGCGTTCAGCCTATAATCTTACGAACGATCGCTGATAAGCGGGCGCTTATCTCTTATCTTATCGTATTTATATAAACTACAAAAGGTCCAAAAAACTATGATATAAGAATACCATAATTATAAACATTGTATCACCCATATTAAAATAGATATTTAAGAAAATGTGGGTATTGGGGTCGCATTTCTTGAGCTTAGAACCGGAAAAGTTAATGCTGTTGATAGCTGTTTCAGCGTATGCCTTCACCAGAACTATAGTTTATATGTTTCAGTTCCTATAGAGCTCCAGAATAGCTATCAACTAAATATGTGCTAATTTTTACTGTACGTAATTTTTATTTTCAGATTTTTCATAACGTCGTGAAATTAGCTGAAAAGTTCTGTTCGATTAATACAAATATTTTTTGGTTTTAAGATATTATATTCAATCTCAAATTATTGTGTGATTAAAAAAAAATATGTAAGTACCTCAGAAAAAAATATTTACAGGAAGTGAGCGTAAAAGCCTGTCTATTTACTACGTTTGTCAACCTTCCTCTATGGCGTGACATCCATTATTGTCAATGATGTTATTATGAGTAACAAATACTCGTTATTTTATCCACGGAGTGTATTGATTCATTAAATTTATGTTTGGTAAGTCCAAATAAAAAATGTTATAGAAATCAACAATTTACAACCAGTATTTGTAGCATCAATTTTTGTATGCTTAAGTATTTTTATTTTAGTGTGCTAGACCAGTAAAAATCTTCATGTTCCTGATTATTTTTTGAGAAATCGTGGACATGAATTGTTTGTTCTCCCAAGGTGTAGAACCAGCCTGCCAATGGGGATGCCACTGGGGAGAGCTTTAACAGTGTTCAACAATATTGCTTCGGATGTCGACATATTCCACGTAGACGTGGGTGAGTTCCGACGAATACTATTTTTTATGTATTAAAGTAGAGTTCGTCAGAGCTTACTCAGTTGACTTCTTTGGCATTTTTTTTTCTACTGATTATAATATTAAATTGTACTATTTTTTTCTCCATTATAAAAGTTTTAAATTTATAATTTGTCAACCTTTTGCAATGTTAATTAAATAAATAAATTAATTAAACTTTAATTTTAAACAATTATCAATTTCGATAAAAAAATAATAATCTATGTCCGCTCTCAATGTGGAACATATGGTCTCTTAATTGGGGTATCTGAACAGAAGTTTTTCTACGAGAACGTACTGCTTTATTATTAAAGTTATATTTGGTTTAAATCGTAGATAATAATTGTATTCCCATTGGACGGTTAAAAAAAATATTTTGAGGGATATAATCATGACTTGGTTATGGCTTCATTTATGTATATATGACTATTTGATTAAAATAACCCTAGCAGTACAGTATCAGGCTTTACTTGGTAGAACTCCATTGTAATAGGGTGAGCAATATTTTGTTAATACTGTTGGTAGCTGTTTCAGCGTATGCCTTCATCAGAACTAGGCTTATTTTTGTCCATTGTTTAACGGCAACAAACTTTTGATATTTTAATTAAAAATTTATATTTAAGAAAACAAAATATGGTGTATTGAACATATCCCTGCTTTTATCAGTAGTTTTGTAAAATTTAATAAATACCGTAAAAAATATAGAAACAATCTAATGCCAATAAAATGAAAGAATACACAAGCGCTGTGAATTGAGGCACTTTGATAAACCTAGATACATTTAGGCAAAATATATTTTATTACACTATTAACGGTTATTCAAATTCATAAAAGCAATCGAAAGCTCGTAACGGCCAGCCATTGAGCTTTGCATTATGACTATTTGAAAAAGCTATTCCTACCACGTAAAAGCTCCGCAATAAAAGTCACTCAGAACTAATTGCACGGCAAGAAAAAGAAGTCGTTTCTTTCACTAATCAGTGTTGTGATTTATGACCGGATGCTTGGGATTTTTTTGACTTCCTTCAAAGGGTTTGTAATATGTTTGAAAATCACAAATTCAAAATGTTTTTTTGGTGTAGATGTCACTGAAATAATATCTAAATTTATTTATTGTTGTTGAAGTACATATGATATAACGTTATGTTAATATTTAAGCTCGTTGTTTTTTTTTTTTTACATAGAAACAAAATTGTTGTGTCCATGACGTAACGGTCTACGTCGTTGGCTTCCGTAACAGATGTCACAGGTTTGAATCTAAGTATAAACAGCATATTTGTGAACAGATGTATGTTATGTCTTAAAATTCCTTACTTCTCACTAGGGCTTGTCGGTTTTCAAAAACCAGTTTTAAAAGCCGGTTTTTTGCAAAATTTGTGATATTCGAAAAACGGTTTTTCAACTTCGTAACCGGTTGTGCCGAATTTTCCATAAACGAGTCTAAAAACCAGGGCTGTGGAGTCACTTGAAAAAAAGACGACTACAAATTCAGCTTAAAAATAATTGACGACTCCGAATCCGACTCCAGCTTTAAAATAGTTAACGACTCCGACTCCAACTCCAAAGCCCTGCTTAAAACAAAAGGACAGAAAATTTGGATCTTTTATTTGATGTCTTTAAGACCTTGTGCCTCACATCATTACCCAGAGCAAGGGTATTTTCGATATCAGGAAATTTTGTTACAAAAAAATCAGTGGACGCTTTGTGTTTTCTTAAATCATATTTTCTGAGGAGTAACACCAAATAATTTTTTGTTGTGTATTATTATGTATATAAACAGCATTAAAAAAAACTTTTTCTCTCTATTTTAATTGAATTATCCATTTTTTGTAAAACTTCGAAAACCGAATAAAACCGGTTTTCGGAAAATATTGACATTCGAAAACCGGTTTTTTCAACAGTCAGTTTTTGTATAAGCAGTACTTCTCACCTTTCTGATCCTTAATCAAGGAGCATAGTGCGAACACTCAGTCAACCACTTGTTATATCCTGACATATTCTTCTATCCCTACTACTTACACTATTCGAAAAAGAGAGTTTGAGCAAGTGAGCAACAAACAGCTCTCGTACAAAAAAACCTGTTGGGATACCTTTACTAGGAAGCCATATATGCTCCAACTTTGTAGCCATAGATTAAAAAAAACACAATTTAGGTAAAACAATAAACTTATTTTTTTAATACCTTAAACATCACCCCCTGGAAGGCTTTTGAAAAGTGTTATTTAGTACCGATTGTTAAACACTAGAATGTGTGTCAGAGATTCACACTTTTGATATAAAATTTTCATTTGATTTTTATCTCAATGCTTGGATGTCTAGGGTCGTTACGTTTTCTCTGTGTCGCCCAACTTCTATGCAATTATGAAAATAAGTCCCAAATAAAGAGATTTTTATCATTTTGAAATGATATTCTTGCTTCCCTTAAAATAAATTTGAATAAAGTTATATTTATTTATATGCACAAAATTCTTAGTTTCGAAGTTTTTTTTTAATATAACAACTAAGGGCTCTGGAAAAAATCTCCATATTTTGTCAAAAAATATTTATATTTTTCATCATGTAGAGCAGGGTTTCTCAACGGGGTCCACAGTACAGCGTAAATTCTTGTGTTTTAGAAATTGGAATGTTTGAGAAGAGCTAAAAAAAGCTCTCGAGCTGTTCATTTTGGAAAATCTGTAAATTCCTAGGTTTTTGAAATGAATAAAAAGACACTCAAAAGGGACCACGGGCCCAAAAAGGTTGAGAAACACTGGCGTAAATCTTTTTTTATCAAATTTTTTGGTGTGATGTTTTTTTTCCGTGGCCCCCATACCATGTTGAATATAATTGCCAAGTATTGATAGTGAACATCTTAAATGTTTAAAAAAAACTTGGTTTTCAGCATGCACTAGTTTGCTTCAGAATTTATTTTAAATTACATTACACCTTTATACTATTTCAAAATAAAAATAAAATTGATTGGAAACGCTTCGAAATATCCATATCAATATTTATGGAATGAATACATCAAGAAAAAAAGAAACCGCACAAATCCTAAAGCTACTTTCGTGTATATTAACATTTTAGTTTTTGTCAAAAGCAGGTGTGCTTTCAGCTACGAAAAGCAAAGTTTATTTAATATTTATGAAAATTCAGTAACGAAACCTTGAAGCCTCTTTTGATTTCACCGTTCGATAATCTTTCCTTAAAGTTATTCATAGGTGAGCTTTGTGCTTTGATACGAGATACTTGCTGGAGAAATAAGGAACACTTAACAACGACACTGATTTTTCATATAATTTATTCAGCTATTATATTTTTCCCCATATAAAAGGCCATATAACTTCTTCTTTATGACTGTATTCGCGGAAACGTTTGAAAGATTATAGCCTTTTTGAAAATGGTTGAATATAAACAGGCAGTTGTTTATCAGTATATCTGAACGAACTTTGGTTATATAGAACTAAAAAAATAAAATAACTAGAATAATATTTTTTGATACGTTGAATGATTTTTTAAATAATTATTTGGAGTTATAAATTTAAGACTGTTGTGTTGGGTTGTACTTGAAAGATTAGTAATCGAAGGCGGTAGACATCATCATCCTTAAAAGTTGGTTTATCAATTCAAACGCTTTTTTATAAGATAAAACATCTGAAAAAAGTTGTATTAGTCATGTCTCACTATTTTAATATCGACTCCAGAAAGGAAAAAGAACGTAGCCCACAGTTTTTTCAAAACAGGTTTCTTTCGATAATAACAACGTATCAAACTTAATACACGTTCTATCAAAAGGATGCAAGCAGCAAATGCCGAATTAGTATCTAAACTTAGCTTTTGAGTTTTAAAAAGATGACCTTGTAAAAAAAATCAAAACCAAGAATAAAGACTGAAAAAAACGGTTTTTCCTAGACAATTTCTTAAAGTAATATTAGATTATGTCAATTAAACACCAGTTTAGAAGTCTCCGTACACTTCAAGGTTGTGTATATTTCAAAACACGTTTATCATGTCTCCTGTAAAATTTCCTATTTGTGGGTTACGTCGTTTTTCCTTTCTACAGTCGATATGTTTGCTAAATTCACTTCATAACTACCACGTTTACTATACAGGACAATGTAAACTGCCACTTTTCTTACAAACTTGAATCGAATTCTTTAAAAATATACATACAAGAGAGCAAGAGATTTTTATTTAATCTAAAATAGTGGGAACTGTGAGCTTTAGCTTGTTTTTAGAACTTTCACGACTTCCCTTAGTTAATACTTTTTTTTGAACGAGAATAGTAGAAGTTAAGTCAAGTTTATATTTGTCTATATATATCAAAAATAAAAAAATATTTAAGTGAAACTAAAAAAAAACGTTTAATTCTATTTCTCCACGCTGTGGGCAGATTGTCGAAAAATAATAATTTATGAGTGTGATTTTAATCTAAATAGTCTCACCAGTAACTTTTGTATTATCGAATGTAAATAGTTAACAAATCAAAACATAAATTTTGAGTTTTTGAATATTTGATAAGGTATAAGATTATTAATAAACTCATTTAAACTTTATGTATGGTTTTAATCAGGCATTTTTAATATTCACGTTGAAAGTAAAAAGTAATTATATAAAATAAAATATGAGAATGGAATGTCTGAAAAAGTTACTGGGAATAAATTTTGAAGTTTTTTCGGCTCAAGCTTTTATCGTGAACATTAAAATTGGAAAAAAATATTTAACATAAATAATGTATTTTTCCCAATATTTCTGTAAAATGGGTATTTGGAGAATTTGTGCAATGTTGTGAGAAGTATTTTAACGGTAAAAATAATAAAATAGGATTGGTTTAATCGTTCGACTTCCATTGAGAAAGGAAACATATTTTTTTTTGTGATAATAATTATTATATAATCAACATTTTTTAAAAATAAACCAAATTCTTATTATAAAAAGTTACCAAAAGATCAATACAAAAACTTGCCCATGGGTTAATCCTTTGGGTGAATTCTTTTCGCCAGCAATGACTTTAAACCTTAGTGATACATTTATTTCTTATTTAAACACGATACACTCATTTACTAAGCGTCAGTTCAAGTTCATCCGTGCACTTGAACGCCTAAAGATGCCGAAAGGTGAAACCCGGGTCGTTAGTGACAAAACCTGTGTACATAATTTGACCGATTCAAATTTTAAAAAACTTTCATTTAGCTGTGGGTTTTTGTTTAAAAACTTTATTTTGATTTTGATAAACTGTCTAAGTAAAATCAGTAATACACGTAAAAAAGCAATAAATTAAATCCCACATGAATTATATTTATTTAAATCTATAGAGGTTTCTCAACACAAGTTTTTCTACAAGAATTGTCCGTTACTCAGTCGCTCAGTTTTTTAAGAGAGTAATAAAGATAAATACGATAGGACAAGACAGGACTAGTGGTTGACTAACCACTCACGCATCACCATTTAATTTAAGGATTGAAATATGGAGAAGAATTTTTAGACATTACAAACATCGATAAATCGATAGAAAAAACGCTGTTCGTATTGGGAATCTTAAAATTACGCTATTTAAAATACATAATATATTTTCACTAAAAAAATGCAAGCCATATTAACGAATTAAATGGTTTTAAATTGCTCTTTGACGAAATGTCATAAAAAAAGTATCATCGTTCAGTGATTGTTTTATTATTCAAAGTAAAATTATCTTGAGAGAAAAATTACACAATTTAAAACAAGTTTGATTTTATAACTTAAGCGTTGGAACATTTTAATCTGTTCCATTTTTATGTTTTCGTTCCAGTTATAAATGTTGTTAGTCAGCGCGTAATAAGGGTTAAAATTTTATTTGTGGATTTAAGTATTCGGAATTTTTTTAATTTTAACAGCTGGCGATAACAACCCACTTCTGTAGCCATTTTAAGTATCGTATATCCAGCCGCGGTTTATAATTTATTTTTGTATTATTGTTGAAATTTTTTCCCAGTTTTATTTTTGAAAAGATGTTAACATGTACCGATCGTTCACTTTTAGGGTGTTTACTGTCAATACTTGGTGGAAAGGCATTATATTAATAAAAAGACAATATTCCTTTGTACTTTATTCCACTTTATTTAAATGATCAGAACCATTGTCAATCAATTGACAATGCTCGCAATGAGGTTCGAAACCGGTATATTGTATTCTTATTAATGTATCAATCGATCATAACTCATTTTGATATGAGACTAAGAAGTTTATTAAAGTGTATTTACACATACTCTCTGGCTAAGTCAGAGTTTCCCAACCTTATTTGTGCCATGCTCTACAGCAAACTCATAAGTCAACTGATTCAAATATCAACTATTTTTATCCATATCCGCTCACAATGTCGAGCATTTGGCCTCATAATGGAGGTATCTCAATAGATTTTTTCTACGAGAACTGTTTGTTACTCAGTCGCTCAACCTCTCTTATTGAAATAGAGTAGTAAGGATAGAAGGATAAGGCTAAGACAAGACTAGTGGTTAGATAATCGCTCTCGCTACACCGAATTATTAAAGGATCGGAAAGGGTGGGAGGAAATTTGTAGACATTACAAACACCCACGCCTTAGAACAGAAATCGATAAACCGATCGAAAAAATTCTATTTGTACTGGGACTCGAACCCGTGAAGTTCGGCACGGAAGCCCACAACGCTAACCGCTGCACCATAGGACCTGACAAAACTATACAACGATTGAAATTTCTTTCGAAAGTCAAAATTTTAAAACTTAAACTAGATATATAGGTAGGTAAATTGTTATTCCTTGATTTGGGTACTCCTATGCTGGCTTTCGTTTAAAAGAGCCATACTCAAGCTTTTTTTCCTCCGGGCCGCATTCCGATTTTTGCTTCTCCACGTGGGCCGCAAAATATTTACAGTAAACTGTAATTATAACACACCCTATACTGCACACATATTGTATGTATTATTATGTCAAAATAAAACTATTTTATTTTATGTAAATATTATATATACATATCGACTGTGGAAAGGAAAAAGGACGTAACCCTCAATCATCCAAAACAGCTTTTTTTCGATAATCACAATGTATAAACTTGGCACATATTCTATCAAAATGATGGAAGCTGAAAATGCCCAATAAGTATCAAAATTTAGCTTTTAAGTTTGTAAAAGATGACCTTGTAAAAAATTAAAACCAAGAAAAACTGATATTTTTCCATTTCGATGAAAATTAAAATTCATTTTCTTCCCGCTCGGGTGGTAGCTTCAATTTTTTTTAAACTTTTATAAAGTCGTGTGAGCAAGCTAGGTATTAAAAATAGTTTTTTGAATCATTCAAATTATGTACACTCCCACAGATTTTGTCACTAACGACCCGGGTTTCGCCTTTCGGCATCTTCAGGCGTTCAAGCGCACGGATGAACTTGAACTGACTAATTTGAATGATTCAAATTTAATATTGAAATTCCACCAAGCACCTTCAGTCGAAATCTGAAATTTAAAATAGTTATTGCGTATTGTATTAATTCAATTTTTTTTCTGTTAAATATTGTATGTAATTAATTCGGTGATTGCAAATTCTTAAATAAACGTTTTCGTGATACTAGAGCGATGGGTTTTATTTTATTTCTACCTACCTATTTTACGCCGAGTTCATACCAACTGTATTGGTCTTAATGACTTTTACTAGTGGGGATTTATTCTTGGAGTATAACATCGTAAACAAAAGTAGAAATTTCTCACATTAAATGAAACTCGCTCAAAAATAAATTGCGAGTAATGTCAATAGTTACATGTCTGACTATTTGAAAATATTTTTTCGGAATACGACTCGTAAATGTTATATCAAAAAAACTTGACAAAAGACAATAAGACAGATAAAAAAAACATAATTAACCAAAATGGTTATAGGAAAAAAAACGTTCATCTTCTGTACAGCTAAAAAGCGTTAAGTTACATTAAGTTTCTGCCAGTAATAACTATCAAACAAAATCTTTAGAGTTCATAGTTATTATTTGAATATCGAAATAAATATGATATGAGTGAGCTTGCTTTTTCACATGATAGACCGAGCTTAAATTTATACTTCTGTATTAATAAATCAAAACACCCAATTTTTGACATCACCTTTTATAGCATTATAGATTATACCGACGAAAATAAACTTTTTCTTTGTTATGATGCTACTATTTAAACACACAATTTAAATTCATTATCTATATTATCAGTATTGAATTTATTTGAGGTACGTTTTGTTTGACAGATTCATATTTCGTTATAAATAAAAAGTTTGACTTTGATTGATGATGATTGAAAAGCTAGAATACTTTGAACTAAAATTAATTTCTTGAACATTAAATTATAAATAAGAAATTTTCCTTGTTTACTCCTTCAAAATTTCTTTTAATAAATTTAAAGATAAATTAAATCCGTACAAAATATTCGTTTGTAAATATTTTGTTTACATTGTACATAGTGTTAAGTTGATTTAAATATTGAGTTGGAAAATTTTTAACTATGCTAACCAGTACCGAAAAATCAAAGATATGTGTAGCATTTAGTTATAAAAATTAAAAAAAAATGTCTCTACTATTGTTGTTGGTAAATTATATTTAAATAAAGAAAGTTCTTTGTCATATAGAAGCCGAAAAAGTTCACAAATCGTTTTATATTTCATTAAAAAGCAAAAACTTCCATGTCACGATTTTTTTGAATTTCTTCGAAATGCGAGTCAAAGCTTCTGTTTTATACAATTCATTGAAAACTATAAAAACAAATTTATAGTCTGAATAAATGAAAATTACTTTGAAATAGGTACCATTTAGGAAAGTAAAATGCCTTAAAGCTTGGTTGAAAACTAAAATTATGACTTTGAAGCACTCAAATTTCAACTAAAGCTTCGTCAGCACCAGCAACAATTCTTGAATAATTCATTTTATTAAATTGACATTTAAAGTTCGACTCTCTCATTTGAAAAGATTTATCCACCATTATGATCATTTCACGTTACACTTGGAGGCTTACTTGCCCTTCTCCACCCACCACTGCTTTCCTATCCATTAATTGTATACGGCAGTATCCAGTGGCGTAACAAATGTTAAACTTATACATAGTTTTACTTGACCGTTAATGTCTTAAGAGCAACTATCCAAGACTTGGTGGTGTGCACTTGAATGTGGGAAAAATCAATCCTTAAAAAAAAATCTTTAGGTTAAAGTTTACTTTGAGTTAGGTAACTTACTTTATTAGCCACCAAGTCAGCGTGGCCGATCAAACACTTAGAGGGTAAATAAATTGCTTTAATTGTGTTTATAATTATTTTATACATAATATAAAACAGGCCTGACAAAAAAACAAAGCAATGCTGATTATTAAAAAAATAATTGTAGCCATATATATAAAGTTCATCATAAATTTTGTTGAATCACCTCTGACAAACAAGTAATAAACGCTTAAATCAATGTTTTTTTTTTAATAGTTGTTTTATGAAGTTTTACAATGTTTTCATGATTCTTTCAAACATGATTTAATTATGTATAATAAATTTAAAATAGTAACATTTTTTTAACTATAAAATATATTGATTCTAAAAATAATATTTGATATACAGTTAATAGCTATTTCGGTTTATGCCGTCATTGGAAATGTTGTTAAACTTAAAATATCTAAGCTTTATACACCGGCTTAGAAAAAATGCACAATACATTTACTCTAAAAACCTATTTTATATTGCAAAAAAAATAACTTTAATAAAATAACTTTAGTGTTTCCCAGAACGACAACCTTTATGAAATTATTTAGAGAAATTTGGTTTAAATTTATTAATAAATTACTTTAGCATCTTGTTACGGTTAGCAATGGTAATAGATTGATAAATCTCTTCTAAGCCAGTTAATACAACTAAGTTTAAACATAGTTCTGATGATGGCATAAGCCGAAATCAACTATGTATAATATTTGTAAATATAACTAAAACACGTTGATAATGTTCATCTTGTTACAAAGAATTTTTACCTAGTAAACACCAATTCAATCATTCTTTTTTTATTATTTATTCCAATGAAACTAAAGCTTTTGTCACCAACTAACTGGATGCCGAGCACATATTATTTCAATTTTTGAAGATAAACCGTAAAAAATAAGGAGAGAAATAGACAATTCAGTCTAGTTGATGGTCGAAACACCTGTTTGTCACAATTCTTTTGCTGGAACGTAAAACTTTCCAACAACTGTGTTAACTTACTTCACTTTAGCGTCACGTTCTAAGCAAATTTATTAAGCGCTTCAAAATTTCATACAAAATTTGTCTGAAAGTTTGCAGCGCTTAACGAATTTGCTTACAGACTGGCACTTTGTGGCCCTCTGCTTATTAGCAACAAGTTCTTAAGATACTGCTAGTAAAACCCTCTCAAAAACCATTCGATTTTGTAAGTCTTGCGGTGCTGATGTTTTTTTTACTGATGTCGAGTGAGAGAACCATTTACGAAGGAAGAAAAAAGAGAGAGAAAAAAAATACATTTAATATATATTTTTTTAAATCATATTTACATAATTTTATCGCTTAATGTAGTTAAGAAACCATGAACATTGATTTATTTTCATTGAAATCAAAATATACTGTTTTTCAATATAAACATTGATTGCATTGTTTTCAGAACAAAATAATCAATTAATTAACTCAAAAGTCGTCGAAAGAACATCTTTATAACCGCAACCAACATATTCACACGTAATGATTACATTATTTTTATTATTATAACACTGACTGAAAAAAACTACTTTTAAGTCAACCAGTTTATATTCCCTGGAATAGAGAATTTTCCATGTGCTGGATTTTAACAAAAATAATTCCCAAAGCGGTCTTTGTGAAATCTAAAATTGCCTAGCCAGTCTTTAAATTTCCTATTCATTTTGTAAATGTTTTACGTAGAAAAACAAATGTTTTTATTCTGAAAGTCACAGAAGAGAATAAATTACTTGAGTATGCGCATTGCTTAATCGTAGACAAAATATCAATTATTTCATTTTCTTTAGGGAAAACCTTTTTTTATTAATTCTTTTCATTATACTTTGATGTCTAATTTTATTAAAAATTTGAAAATAAATTGCGTTCAATTCGTTTAATCACAAAAAGTCAACATAACAAAATTGCTCCGGCTTCAATAATTGTATTTTTTTTTGTTTTATATTGCTCTGACAATGAACAAAAAAACATATTTTTACATAGTAATCTAACGTGCTATATCGGGAAATTTTAATTAAACCTTTTTTGAAACAAATATTCAATATTTCAGTTTTGATGTGTTCACTTTCTATACTAAGTGCATTTTATTCAAACAATAAAGCTTCTATTTTGTACTAATTCCACATTCAATTAATAAATGTTAAAAATCGCTTACAAATAAACGATTCTTATTTGCTATCACACCAAAAGACAATTAAGTTAGTGAGGTCACTAATATATTATTATATATCATAAAATGCATCAAAGACTTTTTAGTTATTTCACAGGATATTAAATTATTATTAAAAATATATTTCTAACACTAGATATTTTTATACAATGTTTTTTTTTGCATAGATGTTTGTGATGTTAAATGTGTTTAACAAACAAAGCAATAGTGCGTTAGAAAATTGGTGTGCTTACAAGTAGTTCTTGTAAAGCTTTTTCATTCCATTTAAAACCTCTTCAAAGTCACAAAATAGGGTAACTATTTTTAAAACATTCATTTTTGTTTAAACTTGACATACTGATATTCATTTTTATCATTTTACCAAAACGATTTCATTTTTTTTTGTTCTCATATTCCGTAATCATTTATTGAAATAAATTAAGTTTAACTGTTCGTACACAAAAAATCTTTTACATTTTTATAATCGTTTTAACTTACAAAACAAAGTTATTCCAAATTATTTTGCAATATTTTTATTATTTAACTCCTACACAAATTTCAGCAAAAATTTGAAGAGGTAAACTTTCTGGGTAAATTTTCACGATGTGTTTGTATAAAAGTTAGTATTCAAATTAAATTTCACTCAAAACTTTCTTCAGCATACTACAAAGTTTCGTAAATAAATACCTCCCATGTTTGAAAAAGTTCAATTGATGTCACTGTTATATTTAATTTCCAAGAATTAACTCGAAGAATAAATGTAAACAGCTTTTAGTAAAATACAATTTATATTCATTCTACAAATAGTACACTCCACCAGGTATTACGATAAATTATTCATTATTCATTTCAAATGTGATTGTTTGTTTTTAACAACCTAGTAAATAAATAAAATCATTGTATTTAAAAAAGTCTTTCTAAGGCTATCAAAGTTTTTTTTTATTTAAATAATCAAAAATATTTTTTGATTTCTTCTTCGAATAAAATACGTTTCAATTTAGTATACAAACATCTTGTTGAATACATTATCATAAACAACTGCCTTTTATTGTTGAATGGCGTTTCAGTTAAGTTATGCATATTCGACGACAAAACTGCTGATAGCGATATCATGATAACAATATGTTTATTACAAGTAGGGTTTTGTTAGTCCCACCGCTACCAGCTAAGTTTTTGTAACCGCTGTTTTCCCTAAACGCAAAAATACTTCCAATACTATTAGAACTGCATAACATTTTTATCCATGCAGTATTGTTTTTAAAAAAGTGACTTGATCATCCATTTAGTTAAAATGATATTAATTATACCGAGAATACTCTGTGACAGAAGAATTTAATCTAGGTACTCCACATTGAATCTAAAAATAAATCAAATAATGTTTTTCAAACGATTTGGTTTAAAAATTATATTTGAGACAGTCAGTAACAAAGTTAACCAAATGCACTTTTAAGATTTTGGTGTTTTGTATGCCATATAGTTATTTGTATCGATGGCTACATTTTGCTGTTTTTTTGTGCGGCAAAACTAGTAAGAACTGTTACTAAATCAAGATTTTAAATTGCCTTTATATCAAAAACAGTCAAAGTTCTAATACTTTTTTTAAATTAATTTGATTAATTTGATGGCCGAAAGAATGATCAGCCAATAACATACCTTGGATTTTAAAAAATTCAATGACTGTCATATGACAAGTTTGATTCATAAAACGGTATATATTTACAATGTTGAAAATGTCATTTCATGACAAAGAAAAGTGTTAGCAAAACAGTTTTGAAAAATTTGCTTTAACTGACCTGTTAAATAATTTATAATAAATATTATTTGACCTTTCGTTTTTAAGTATTCAGTTGTTTTAGTTTATTCAGCTTAAGCATAATTAAATCAGCAGCCCTTAAAATTATAACTACGAAACCATTTTTCCTAATTCCTATTTAAATTTTTCATTTATATGTTTCATGTCAGCTTACACCAGAGAGTCACATAAATGAAGCATTTAATTTTAATATTACAGCAATTTTAACAAATTTAATGAAATTTTATAAACAAAACCATCACAAACAGAATATTTTAAATATGATATTATCAAAAATAGTAAGAATATACTCTATAATACACGATTTTCTCACAATTTAAATGAAAACATTCAGTCGGTCTTTTGCTTATTCGATGAATTCAGCGTAAGTGGAAGAATACTTAAATATATATGTATATTTAATGTTTAAATTGTATTCACATTATCATACCATGCAATATAACAGCATCATAAAGTAAATAAGAATAACATGTAACACAACATTTGAAGTAACTTTTTAACACATTATTCTGCATAATTAATCGTAAAAGGAAATACTACATAATTGCATAAATCATGATAAAGCATACATAACAAAGCAAAATACTTTTTAAACTTATTATAGTATTTAAAAAAATTGTAATTATTGTGTTAATAGGTAGCAAGTTTTGACAGGGAATGTATATATTAAATTAGATGACATAAATTAAATAATGGATCCAATGAAATCATTCGAAAACGTCTCGTAGCGCAACATCGTCAGCTACGCCTGCGGCGTAGACATTATACCGTTGGCAATATTCATAAGTGATCCCATGAAATTCGATATTGTTTCAACAGACTCGCATTGCTATTGTTAGTGGGATTGGCAAAATGTCAGGCATATTAAGCAGTTGCTCACAATCAGCTGACATGTATTATTCCTTCTTTGTTGACATTATTTAATGACTTATAATTCGCTGAAATTTCAGTGCTATCACCGTAATAGCTCAACAAATATGTTATTAGCAGTTTTGTCTGTGTTTGAATGTTAAACTATAGTCGACTATTAAGGCTAATTAAATTAATTGCTATTTTACATTTTTTATAAAGCCGGTGTGAACTTTGGTTCGAACAGTAGTACGAATACTCATATACTGTAAAACCCCAATTTAACTTAACAATAATTCACGTTTTCTCGCTTTTTAAGTGTGATTCTTACAGTCTCGTTTCATTTAAGCACATTTGATACCCTTTTTGCGTATTTGTTTCCCGCAATTGTCGTTCGTAGTATTCAGAAATTAATTGAAACAATGAAAATTTAAGATTACGTGAAGGCTTTTAAAGCTTTTCAATTAACTTCAATGACGGACGACAAAACCTTCAAATAAATTTAATGTATCGAAAGTGTTTTGTATAAATACTAACAAAACCAATTTGGGTGGATTTTCGAAACATAAATCAAATATGTTTTAACTTTTCCGGTTCTAAGCTCAAGAAATGCGACCCTAATACCCACATTTTCTTAAATATCTATTTTAATATGGGTGATACAATGTTTATAATTAAGGTATTCTTATATCATAGTTTTTTTGGACCTTTTGTAGAAAAAAATAATATTCGATCGCTAGTTCCGTCTCTGTTTCTAGTTTTATGTAAGTTCTGGCAACATGAGAAGTCGCGATAAGCATTACAGAAAACAGAGAGATAAGCGGTCGCTCGTAAAATAGCATTTGCTAAATCTCGTCAGTTGCTATTTCATATGTGTGCTGGGATGACGTCTTTTTTACGTGCAACTTACAATATGATTATTTATTAAAACATCACGGATTTTTATAAAAAAAAATATGAGGAATGATGCAGAGAGATATTTTAAAGCCCTTAGACTATTTTTTTTTTTAATTCATAAGAATAAGGCCAATAGTAAGGAAACCACTGGGGTCCCTAAACGACCCCCATCGGCAGAGAGATATTTTTCTTGTCTCTGAGCCGCGAGTGTTAACAAACCTATGTTTTCTTTGTATTTTTCGTCGGACTTGTTCCACTATTTGTCTCAAAAAATATATTTCACTTGTCTTCGTAAAAACAATACAACTTCGTATAAGCTTAGTCTTGAACAACTTTCCCTCTAAGCTGCGCTCGTGCGAACCTCTTGCATTATAGGGAACATTGGTCACTAAGGTCTTTTCTTCAATATTTTTTAAAAACCATGTCTACTATCAATGAAGAGCAAGAGTGTCCAACCTTTTTTACCCTGGGATTGACTTTTCAATCTTAAGTTTTCTCGCGATCGACTTCTAACATGATTCTTAAAAAAAAATATTTAGTAGGGTTTTTTCCCTCCTTCAAACATAGAAATACATATCATTAGATAGGTATGTGCTTACAAAATAATTCAATTTTAGTATTTTTGTATATTTTGTATTTAAATTATATATTTTTTCGAAATTCATGGAAGCTTTCTGGATCGACCGGTTGATCGCAAAGTACCGTTTGGACACCCATGATGTAGAGCATATGGACTCCTAATAAAGTTTATCTCAAGAGAAGACTTTTACAAGAACTGATTTTTACTAAGCCGATGAACCTTTTTTTTCGAAGTAAGTATGATGCATGCGGCCCAACCAGATTTTAATGAGGCCCAAAACAACCATAGTAACCAGATGCTTTTTTAAGCATCTGGTATTTTTTGTAAACATTTACGTAAAACAATAAGTATTTTGCATACATTTGTATTTTTGAGTACCTTACCTTATTTTATGTAGTATATTTATGTACATATTAGTATTAATATGGTGCGGTCACATAATTAAGCAAAAACCAAAATACGGCCCAGGCGAAAAAAAGATTGAGTATCGCAGGCTTAGAAGGATAAGGCTAGAAATAGACTAATGCCAAGCCAATCACTTTTACTTTGCTTTGTTTTTTAGGATAGGAGAGAAGTCTAGACATAACATACGAATATGTATTCAAACAGAAAACCATAAGTGTATTATAAAGTTAATATATTAAAACTGTTCGTTTTGGGGCTGAAACCCATGAGCACCGTTGCCATTAATGACCACTTCAATACTTAGTAGAAAGGCATTATATTAATAAAAACTCAATATTCCTTTGTGCTTTATTCCACTTTATTTAAAATGTCAGTAACCAGAATATTGTGTTTTTATTAATAATTAATAAAACTGATCATTGGGCCACATATCCGATATTATTACCTTCTCAAAAAAGTATAGTTAAACCAACTTTGTTCAGATAGTTAAACAATTTGTGATTTGCAAATAAAGTACCAACCACCAGAGAATACTTAAAGTTTCAATGTGCACGGAGGAAGGTTATAAACATGAAATCAATTAAATTTGAATGATATATAAGGTTTCGTTTACCAAAGTTTCAATTTGACGACAATGTCAGCAATAGTTTTGTTAATTTTCACATTAGCTTTAAGCTTTGCTTAAAGCACATACAATCCAAATTTGCGTGTATAAATAATTCAAACTTTGAAGTTGTCTGTTTAAATATTTTAAGTAAGTACAGCACGTCTACCATGCCTCGTGTACAGATAATTGATTGCTGGAAATATGTTGTAGAAACATCTCAGACATTATATTGATAAGAGCTATAAACATTGTTTTAGTAACATGATCTATATATATATGGATATTGTTTTTAATTAGATATAACGAATACAATATAACGTCGGAATATTCCCAGAAAACGTTCAGTTAAAAATTCTTGTTTTGAGATCTACTTTTTCAAATATCATAAAGCAAACTGAAATCTGTAGCGAGGTCATAGACAATAAGATATTTTATGTACATGACAATACGATTTGAAACAGAAATTTTTCTACGAGAACTGTTTATTATTCAGTCGCTCAACCTCTCTTTTCCAAAATAGAGTAGTAGGAATAGAAAGACAAAGGGTAGGAATACTGGTCGTACTGGGACTCGAACTTGTGAGATCCGGTATGAAAGCTAACTACGCTATAGGACCCGACAGATAATAAAAAATAATGAACAGTTATTGTTCAAAAACTTTTAGCTGTCTTATCGTCTTTGGGTTACTGTGGGAATAAGAAATCTGTACAGTCAAAAAGCGTTAAGTTATTTGTCGGTTTCTACTAGTCATAATTGCCAACGATGTAGAAGACTTCATTCGATTTCTTCTATAAATGCCGAGATAAATAGATGTAGAAAGAGTATTTTTTTTTTGTGGAAAGGAAAAAGGACCTAGCCTACAGTATTTTCAAAACAGGTTTTTTCGATAATCACAATGTATTAAACTTAATACACGTTATATCAAAAGGATGCAAGCTGCAAATGCCGAATTAGTGTCTAAACTTAGCTTTTAAGTTTGAAAAAGATGACCTTGTAAAAAATTAAAGCCAAGAAGAAAGTCTGAAATAAAGGTTTTTCCTAGACAATTTCTTTAATTAATATTAGATTATGTCAATTAAACACCAGCTTAGAAGTCTCCGTGCACTTCAAGGTTGTGTATAATTCATAATTTGCATATGGCCCAAAATCATCAAAACACGTTTTTTGCGCCTCCTGTAAAATTTTATATGTGTGGGTTACGTCCTTTTTCATTTCCACAGTCGATATGGTAGCGTGTTTTAACTTATCGATCTAAGTGCTGTTTCAGCATAGAAGTTCTCTACACGTTCTTTTAGAGGTATTTCCTAAAAAATGAAAATGGGCAAGGTGAATTTTGGAAATGGGTGACTTAATTATTAACGGTCAACCTTTACAGTTTGAAGTTGTGTAGATACATGATATTATATCATATATTGACCGAGCTTATTGAGAAATATGTTAACACAGCCTACAATCTACCTCACGCGAGCTTTACCGTTCACCAAATCGATCTGGCATAACATGATGAGATAATCTAATATACAGCCAGTATAGACGTTTATAATCACGCTTCCAATTGGTGGCTGAAAACACAATACTATTTAATAATATACAAGTAAAATTATGTTCTAAGTATTATTATGTAGAACGTTTAAACAAGGATTATAACCATTGCGTGTAATAGACACGTCTCTTGAAATTGTTCTCAAACAGGTCGACGGACTTCATGAATCATTTTCCTAAAAAAAGCTTCATGCTTGTCTTAACATTTTTTTTCATTGGCCAGTAATTAAAATTATTAATCTTTAAAGAAAAATATTTATTCATTAGTTAAACGTTATTTAAAGTTAACAAGATAATGGTTTGTTAAAAATAGTGATATTTTTTGCTAATAAAAAATAGCATATTTTTTACCATTTTCGCGTGATATTTCTCGCTGTTTTTTCTTTGAATCCATTTCAGCTAACCATACAGTAAACCCCCAATTACACAGTCCCAACTTTAGTGTAATAGAGTGAATCTCATACAAAAGTATGGATTTGGTTTTTTCCGCAAAAAATGCACAACTAAGATTTCCCTTAGTTTTGTAACAACAAAAAAATATGGACGAAATATTTAGTTACTCAGTGATAAAATGCAAAATCCAACACATATACAGTCGCCCGGCTATCCATGTATAGCCTGGCACGTGTTGAATACACATACGCTATTCAAAATTTGACTGTATGCACCGCACAGACGACCGTCTCGTAGCAACGACAATGGAATGCAACCGTTCAATTGGGGGATTTGCGGCGAATATTTCAAGCCAGTGCGTAATTCGGGGTAGTGTAATTGGGGGTTCCACTGCATAGAGAAAATAGCCTCATAATGAAGGTATTTATGTAAATGGTAGTTTTTCTAAGATAACAGCTTGTTACTCCATGTGCTCAGCCTCAATTTTTTCAAAGACAATATACATATATATAAACGCTTGATTGAGGATAAGACTAGTTGAAAGCTAATCGCTCTCGTTACGTCTAATTGAAAAATTTTGTTTGTACTGGAAGTCGAACCTGTAGCGTTTGTGATGAATAACCAACGACGTAGACCTCTGCACTACGGACCAAACATTATAAAAAAATGACGAAAACTTCAATAAATATTAAATTGATGTCAAACACACAAGAAACATGTGTATTTTTCCATTCATCGGGATTAGTTTTCTCGTTGTATTTTTCATCGTATATTTTTCTCTGATTCATCTCACAACAATGATCGTTGTAACTCGATATATAACGAGGGTAAAAAGGGTAAAAACATTAAACAATTTTAGTTTTTTTTGTATAAAATCTAACAAAAACAGTAAATCCATTTATTGACCATCTTTAACTCCAGGTTAGGATTGTTTTTTTACAAGTGAACATAAATCTATTAGTTGACTTATAACATAAACAATACAAGGTTCATTGCTACTCTGTCGATCATTATGATATTTAACTTTGCGGTATATTTAAGAATACCATATCACGGTTATATGAAATTGAAATTATTAGCATCGTCCTAGACATAAGCTTAATAACGCTTGCATGCATAATAACTTGTTCAAAATGCATGCAACTGTGCACTAAATAACCGCTAATTCACTTGAAGCTTTTGTTAATTTACTTCAGCCATGCAATCGCAAACTTACGTTTCTTTGAACTCTTCAATTATAACACAGTAAGATGAGAAACATGAAAATAAGGAGCTTTTATTACCTTTAAAATTGAGAGTGAAAAATTTCGATTTTGAAATCGAATCATTTAAACTGTGTACACACCAAGGAGCTCGCTATTCGTTTAGGAATGTCTGGAGCCACATTCAACTGAATGCGGACTGTCTGGGACACACAGCTGTACTCGATTAAAACCAAATGCCACTTATTCAACGCTTGCATTCTGACGTTACTGCTTTATGGTTGCGAATCATGGCACCTGACGAAGACTCAGAAAAACCGTATACTGAGCTTCGAGAACAGATGCTTGCGTCGGATAATGGGGGTGAGGTGGTTTGATTTTGTGAGGAATTCAGAGATAAGGGAGCGTGCAAGACAGCGTCCCGTCACGTCAGTGGTTATGGAATGACGTTGGAACTGGCTGGGTCACGTGCTGCAGATTCCTCCGGAAAGCCTCAATCCTGCCTTCCTCTTCTTTCGACCGGTGGGATTCCGGCGTCCCGGACGTCCGTCGGGTACTATCCATAGGATGTACTCGGCGGAACTGAGGGATGCTGGCATGTCATGGGAGGAAGCAAAGCAATTGGCGGGAGACGGGGAAACATGGAGGTGCCGCGTGGCGGCCATATGATCCACATAGGGAGCGAACATGGCCAAAGAAGAAGAAACTTACACAAAACATCAGGGTATTGCCTAACTACATTTTAACTCTTTATTTTATTAATGTAGATACAATTTTTCAAAAACTGTATCGATGAAGGAGACTAGAAGAACCTTGATACTAGCGCGTCCTGGTGCTTAAAGCTCCATAAATTTTGTATCCAAAAAAAAAAACATTTTTTTTTTTTTTCAAGAAGTATTTTTATTTTGAATTTTAAAACGCTTAGTTAAAAGTGTAAATTAAATTTATTCATTATTACGTATAAATAATTTTCTAGAACATAGGTTCCCAACCTTTTTCGGGTGGCGACCCCTTTTTATAAAATCCATGTGACTAATGGACCCCCGAGGAATTTGAAATTCTCGATTTGATATACTTTTTCCCCGGATTGTCTCCGAGACTCCTTTTTTTTTTAGCCCACCGAGGAATTTTAAATCCTCGATTTGCTATACTATAAACCCCAGATTGTCTCCGAAACTCCTTTTCGAAAAAATCCAACATCGAAAAAAGTTGGCGGCCCCCAGGTTGGGAATCCGTGTTCTAGAGGCTATTACTTCGAATTCGGCACTAGATTTTTTTTTCATCTAATGATCAAAAATCACTAAAAGCTGTAAGTTAAATACATATATATAACACAAAACAATCTGAACATTAAAAAAAATGTTATATGAAAATTGTTGTTAAATTTTTATGTTAAATATCTTAACGTCAAGGGTATAAAATATTTAGTATTATGTATGTTTATAATCGTATGTTTCAAGTAAATAATATCGACTGTAGAAAGGAAAAGGACGTAACCCACATTTTTTTTCAAAACAGCCTTATTTCGATAATCATAATGTATCGAATACACGTTCTATCAAAAGGATGTAAGCTGCAAATCCCGAATTAGTATCTAAATCAAGCTTTTAAGTTTGAAAAAAGACTGAAAAAAGGTTTTTCCTAGACAATCTCTTTAATTAATATTAGATTGTGTCAATTTAACACTAGTTTAGAAGTCGTCGTGCACTTCCAGGTTGTGTATATTTCATAATTTGCATATGGGTGAAAATCATCAAAACACGTTTTTTGTGCCACCTGTAAAATTTTCTATATGTGGGTTACGTCCTTTTTCTTTTTCACATTCCATATGTATAGTCTTGTTATCGGATGAAAAATATTAAAAATGTGTACGAAGTTTTCTTGTACGAAGTTTTCTTGTGGTCGGAAAAATCTTGTACGGAAGAATCACGAAACCCTTCCGTTTATCTCATATTTGACGTATATTTTTAACAATAACATCATTTTTGCAGTTGTCAAATATTTTATTTGTTACTACCCTTTTAAATATTTTTTTTTCCCTGACGGGTTACTGTCGTGCATTGTAATATTATTAATTGTGTGCAAATTTTTGAATACTATTTATGTATCGAGCAAAATATTTCAAAAGTTATTTTAGTAAGTCACGAACCTTTGCGTTTTCGAAACAAAACTATTTTTGTTCTGGTTAAAATATCCATTCATTTTATTAAAATTGTTTAAATGTGTTCTAATCGTGCATTATGTATAGTATAATTTATTTTAATATTTTTTGAAACACTGTATTGCATAAAAGCTTAAATGTCAAAGTGTTTTTATTTATTTAACGTTTTATCACAACAAGTTCTTTCTTGTTTATTATTCATGAATTTTAGATAGGTACTAAAGTTCATATTTTTTACCAATGTACCACTTTAAACAAGACATAGTTAACCACTTGAATACCAAGCGGACACATGTGTCCGGAACATATGAAAGCGAACACGGATGTACAAGACATTTAAAAAATCAAATACTTTGTATTCTAATAGAATATAAGCAATCTTTTTAATAATATGTGTAGTGCCATATATACTGAGTCAATATAAGTTTTTAAAATATCAAATTCGAGTGTATATTAGGCAAAATTATTTTTCTCAAAAACACGCAGTATCTATGGGACATATTAATGATTTATTTGTGCAGTATTCAAACGGTTAACTAATCAAGGAGATGCTTTCAAGCCAATGATATACGAACTCATTAGCATATTTATTTCTTATAGTATCCATAATTAGATTTACAAAACATGAACTTTCTTTAAGAGACAACTTATTAATGTAGGTACATTTTCAATTATTACTAAATAATTTAATTATAATTAAAACGTTTACCATATGCATTTGTTTTGGGGCGTTCACTGTCAATAGTTGGTGGAAAAGCATTATTTTAAGAACAACACAATATTCCTTTGTACTTATTTTCACTTTTTATTTATCAAGATCAGTCAGTTTTTATTTATACTGATCTTGCTAAATTCAAAGTGGAAATAAGGAGATACAAAGGAACATTATTTTTTTCTTAATATAAATATATGTGAAATAATTCACATTATGTTTCGATAAACATATATTATTTAAAGTAGATCAAGTTAATTGTTTGTAGTAGATCAAAATGATTCTTTAATTACTTTCTAGTCAACGGTAAAATTTTAATCTCAATTAATACACTTAAAAATACGCTAAAATTATAAAAAAAATTGCATTGGTATTTTAGAGTGTTAAGATAAGTTAATAAGAGATACAAAACAAGTCGTCCGAGAAAATTTACCTAAAGAATTGAAACAAAAATTTGGCCTTTCTGTCAGTAATGATCTATTTTAAATGGTGACGATTTGAGATAATCATATTGAACTATTTTATGTAGAAGAAATTAACTGCTTACAAACAGTTTTTATAATACTACAATGTTGATAAATCAATTAAAATGTTTTGTTTAGAATATATTCAGCGTCTGAATAAATTAATGTTAAATATTCATAGTGGTATTTAGTATTTTGTTTTTTTATTTAATTTACATTGTTTTGTGAAGTCGGTTGAGTTGATTTAAAAAAAAAAGTGAAATTGCCAGCTCTACGAGATGATTATTTTCAAAATAAACATAGAGACCGCCGCATTTTTTTCATAGCTCATTCTTATATAAAAGTGGATTTACAACGAATAAAATAGTTCCGATACTATTTTTAAATATCAACACTGGTTGTCAAGGCTAAAAATGAATTAAACATCAAAGAAATACTACTTTAAAAAACTGTTTATAAACATGATTGGAATTGCACTAATATTTTGAGCACGTGAATGCAAAATTAATATTCTTTTACTAGCACACATTTTATTTGCCGTCAAATAATGTATGATTTTTCTTTTTTTTGCAGATGATTTTTTACTGAGTTAATTTAACCATCAACCAAGTTTCATCAAAATGGAAGGCAGTATATCGTTAACGAATGAAAATTCGGACGCCGTAGCTAACTCAGGTTACGGCAGCAATGACGAAACAACCAGTCTCCTCGTTCACACACCCTCTGTTACCGTGATAACGTCGGCCCCGACTGACAATGAAACCTCAAACGGCCTATCGCCAGTGGCTAACAAACACAACCCATCGAAGCCGGTGCTAATGAGACAAGATTGCACGGCCCACTATCTAGCGTCCCCGCATCCTGAACTATCCGGAAGTGGATGTTTAGGAGGAAGCGAGGAAAGCGGAACCTCTATACGCATCGAAGAATCTAGTACAAGATCTGTGCCGGATATAGAATTACACTGCCGTCTAGATAATTCGACCGGAAACATCATAGTGGGCGAACGTCAACACGTATTTACGTCACCTGTTATATCTATTGCAGGATCATGCCGGCACAGAGCGTCAGCTAGTGGTTATCAATTAATACCACAAGCTTACAATAGACAATGTAGAGGATGTGACAGACGCGCATCTACTACCCCAATATCTTCATTACAAATGGCAAGGTCTGTGTCTAGAGAAAGCGTGAGATCCGCGCTACATTTGCCATGCTCCTGCACCGCTATGCATTCTGCCAAAACATGCCCGGCGTTGCAGCCACCCACAGTATTACTAACAACAACACAAAATTCAAGAATCATCCGCCAAAGTTCACAACCGGAGGCCAGCGCTGTAAATTGTTGTGGCGGACATTGTGTGAACCAGAATCATGTGGCCAGCGCCTCCTTGCGGCAGTTGCGTGAACCAGGCGATGGTATTGCAGGGATCGCTACGGAGTCTTTGCGGATAAACGGCGCTATGCGACAATTTAGACAGGTAATGGATGTGTTCCTGGCTAAGTATTTTCATTTTCTTTTCCTAATCATAGATGGCAGTGTACATATTATACATATTTTTAAATTTGGTTTTATTATTTTTTATTTGTTTTAAAATAATTTACACGTATAAATTTATTTTTTAATTATGATTGATTTAAATCCTATTACTTAAATGATTTTAAAATTATTGATTTATCGTTTATTCATACTAAAAAATATATAGAAGACTATATTTTATGAACGATATCATAATTGTATTATCAATGTTTGTTTATTTTATTGCAAAAGATAAAATATAAAAAAAGAAAATAAGATACATATAATCTCATATCTGTTAAAATCATCTCAATGCAGTGGCGGCCGGTCAATGTGGCATTGCATCAATGCACCCCTTGTATATGTAGGGGCGGTTATATTTCATGAAATAATATTCAAACACAACATTAAGACCATTCACTCATTTCAAAATATTCATGTTTTTATTGTCTATAATAAATATTTAAGAACATTTTATTTTATTTTATTTTAGACAATAAAAACACAGAATTTAAAATCAGTGAATGGTATAAAATATAAATGTTATGCTTGAATATTATTTCTTGAAATATAACCGCCCCTGCATATACAAGAGGTGCATTGATCCAATGCCACATTGACCGCCCGCCACTGTCTAAATGGATAAAAAAATAGGTCAATCAAATCCAAAAACTTCCTATTTTATGATCACTTTTTAAATGATATCAGAAAATAACAAAATTGAAGTGTGAGAAATATGGAATATAATTATGCGATTTATAAAAATATCTTTTGAATTGGTTCAGCTCGTTTAAATGAATCACGTGTAGAATAATTTACTCGATCGAACATATTAAATTAATATGAATGTTTATTCAACAATCAATAACAGCTGAAGCCATAATTATTTTATTATTTTTAATAATTCATAATCTACGAAACAAAAAAAAACACCCTTAACTTCTTCGCAAAGGATGTAAATGGAAGTTATTATATTTGCATGTTTTTATATAATTTAATATGGAGGTGTATAATACATGGTTTCCACGTGTACTAACTTCACCGTGGTTTGCTAGCCTCTGCAGTGATCACGCCCTTCTTTCAGAAACGATGGAAAGATAATGCAAATATTAAATTAGCATTAGAAATGAGAGTACAGGAAGAACTTTCACGTGTACGTGACCATGGACAATATAAAATAATACAACTTAAAATGTAAAAAGGAGAACGTTCAAGTTAAACTTTAAAGTGTTTCAACTCTAGGGGTTCTTAAGTCTCGACTTTTTTCATTTTCTGGGATACGAGACACAACATTGCCATGTTCCGGGAAACTTTCGCGTCTCTAGACCAAGTAGGTACTGTTGTCTTTTTTCTAATAAAAAATAACTAAACGAATATTTCTAATCATGAACGCAATCGGTAACTAAAAACTCACTCTTATTTTTTAGTGAAATATTGTAATATATGATATTATTATAACGTTAATAATTATACTACTTTTTATTACATAAAAATTCAGTGGATTCGTTTTATTTTTCCGATGAAACTATTTCATTCGAAAAAAATACATTGTTCAGTGTTGTTTTAATTAATCATCTGTCACACATAAGTAAAGTGGTCATATTTGATTTTATTAAATAAATCTTTAATTTAAAAAAATTCTTACCTTTTTTAATACCTTCAAAAATGTACGAACACTGTTAAGATATTGAAATTCTAAAATTATATATTAATTGTATAAATAAAATCTATTGTTGACAAGTTTTATTTAAAAAATAGCAAGTCTTAAGTATCGTGTTATTTTATTCAAATACTACTAGCTGTAAGCCCGTTGACCTCAACGGGGGGATTTTTGTTGCATTTTTAAGAAGTCAGAAAATTACAAACCTATTTATTGAATAAGCCAGAAATTCTAAAAATAAAATAAATATATCTCGGGGCATATATCGACAGCATGCCCTGTTGTATTTAAATTGTAAATTATTTAATTTTTGGAATAATGTTGAGTTTGCTAACAATTATTTTTCCTATTAGCAGAAATATACCTCGTAAATTACCTAATTTTTGGAATAATGTTTAAGTTTGCTAACATTTTTTTTCGTAGTGACAGAAATTTCGTAAAATATTAAATCTTTGGAATAATGTTCAAGTTTGCTAACAATCATTTTTCATAGTAGCATAAATCGACCTCGGCGCATATATCGACAGCCCTGCAGTTTTAAATTGTGAATTACTTAATTTTTGAAATAATGTTTAAGTTTGCTAATAATCATTTTTCACATGCAAAATGGTATAAATTAATTGCACATTTTATCAAAACAAAATTATCAATTTTCCATGTTACAATCAAATGCATATTTATCAAATTAATAAGAATAAATTAACTTCACTAATTCGCCAAACGGAGCTTATTTTTAGGAATATATGAGTCTTTAAGGGAACCAAACATAAAAATGGTGAAACTTTTCCATTTGACTTTTAAGTGCAATTACGTTTTCAATTATTTTTTGTGGGAACTGTCATCAACTTTTAATTTTATGTGAAAGTTTTTTCAATAAATAAGCATAAAAAAGTAATACAAAATAACTTAGATTATTCCACGTATTGTGCTACAAACTGTGACACGTGTTTCGCCTATTTCAGAGGCATCCTCAGACAGACTTACTTTCAGTAAGTAAAAGTAAGTCTGTCTGAGGATGCCTCTGAAAAAGGCGAAACACGTGTCACAGTTTGTAGCACAATACTTGGAATAATCTAAGTTATTTTTTATTTTATATTCAAATGAACTTCCACAAAGTTACCGACGAATCCATCGAAAGCATAAGCAATGTATTTTAGAGAAAAAATGATTTAAATTATGCAATAAAAAGGGTGGGTTCAGTTCACTTTTTCCCATCATCCTAACTTGGCTCACTTTCCGTATTTTAATCTCGTTGTCCCCAATCTATCAAACTATTTCGCTTACTTTATTTATATTACTATTTGAGCATAAATTTACCTTTTCCAAAGCATAGACTCGTTTACTCGTTATTTAAAACAAAAGATACAAAATTATTAAATTATCGGGATAAATTCTAAATACCCTCTGTTAAAACGTAAAATATTTAATAGCCGTCAGCATACATATGACACACATGGAATATTTGCATTTAACTGTTGAAACTATATTATGTAAAATAAACCACAATCATTATTTGACAGGTGTTCCATTTTTGAATCTTGAATACAAACAATCGAAGTCAGTTTGTGAATCACAAATATCGTTCCATTTTCAAATTTTAATTTATATACACTATTTTTATCGCCTCGATAATTATGACGTTAGCTCAGTTGATAAAGAGCTCGACTGGTAATCCAGAGTTCTGTGTTCGATCCACGATCGCGGCGTTTTTTTGTATGAGAAATTTCAGCGTTTTGATTTGTTTCGTCAAATAATAAACAGTGTATTGGGAAAATATGTCTTTAGTATGAATAAAAATATTGCGTCAGCGGAGCTGGTGAGGAGGGTGGGGGAAGGGGCAGGGGGAGGGGAAATCGCGGACAATCATGCAATCATTCGGACATTATCGAGTATTAATATATAGATGACTGGAAAAATCAGGGCTGTGGAAATTGTTCATTTTATTTTAACTTATATATAAAAAAAAATATATGATATGTATATATAAACTATCAGACTCTCTTTAGTCAGTCTAGCATACAGAGGCATAACTGTGGACTATTGTGGTTTGAAAACACATCATTAACCACTTGAATACCAAGTAGACACAGGTGTCCGGAACATATGCAAGCGAACACGGATGTCCAGGACATTTAAATAATCAAATATTTGGTATTCTAATAGAATATAAGTAATATTTTGATGAGTATGTGTGGTGCCATCTATACTGAGTCATTATAGGATTTAAAATATCGAATTCGAGTGTACATATATTAGGCAAAATTATTTTTCTCAAAAACACGCAGTATCTCTGGGACATATTAATGATTTATTTACGCGGTATTCAAACGGTTAAATATATTTAAAAAAAAAACGTGTCGGAGTTGAAAGTTTTTTCCGCCTCCAGACAAAACGCCCGACTCCACAACTCCCAACTCCAACTTCATAGACCTGAAAAAAGCGTCGTTTTCCCGGGAATTTATTATTGGGAAGCTTAAATACAGAATCTCTATTCAACACTGTCTGCTTGTTTCCTTTAAAACAACACTTTTAGGTCCAATTTGTTGTGTGATTCACACATTGCCAACTTAAAAGTTTCCGGGCGTGAAAATACCGAAAACCACGTAACTACTCCCCATTTGTATGTGATTAAAAGTTTTGTTCGGTAAGTATTTACTTGCCTTTGTTGTACGAGTTTTACGACGCTTAGAGATAAGGGAGTGAGACGTCTTAATGCCAGCTTCATACAATTGCCGGAACATTTGTTAGAATGCTTTGTGGAGCGCCGTTTAAGGATCAGGCGCTTGGAACGGAAGGATTGCTGATTGCGTTGTCCCTGAAAATTATATAACTTTTATTATTTGCTAATTATAAACACTTATGCGGAGTTGTAAGCGATGTAATTATAAAAGAGAAAAACAATATAATTAAGATATTAACGTTATTGTATATTAATATGATCACATTTCTACCAATTAGAAAATCTTCGTCTTAAAAGATTTTAAGCAAATCAAATACATATGTACTTTTTTTTGTTTAATAACAGCAATATAAAGTTTAACAATCTTCGACCGATATATGAATATCAATGGCTATTATTTGCAAGCCCGGCTTATTCCAAAATTGTTGAAACATGAACCATTAATGTAATTTAGTAGATAATAATAAATTTTGAAAGTATTCTTAGAAATCAGTCTCTAACATGGCTTGATAACATACAAAATATCATTGCAAAGTAATGTAAAACTAAAAATACTTTTAAAATGTACATTTTTTTCAAAATGAAATTCAAGTTTCATTTTTTAACCATTTTGGAATGAGCCATGTTTGCAAATAATACCTTTATACTTAGCACAACCTTAGATCAAAATGTGTAAATGAGACTTTTTAAATTTTACTTTGGAATTTTACTCCTTAATTCAATAATGAGAGAAGTAATGAACTTACGGTCAGTTAAGGTAATAAAACAATAAGCTTTTTAAAAACGAGATGTTAGCAATCCGAATAAGTTACAATTTAATAAATAATTAATATATATTTTTAAGTAAATCGATGTGATAAGCTTACTTATGATGTGTTTTCAATTTTTTTTATTTTTCTTAATCCATATATTTTTTTAATGTGGAGCATATGGCTTTACAATGCAGGTATCTCAACAGTAGTATAACTGTTTATTACTCTCCTGTTGAATTTCTATGTTCTTTAAAAGAATAAGGATAAAAAAGGTAGGACTAGAACAGTGCTTAAATTCGTGGTTGATTGAACAAATTGTTAGACAGACTCATTGAATATCAGCCCTTGCTTTATTAATTTTGATCCATCACTTTCTACTCTAAAGAAAAAATGATTTTATTCAAATGCCTTTCATTTTGTTTAATGTAACCCGTTCTCAGTAATAAGTTCAAAGTATCTGCATCAAGGTATTCCTTTAGACGGTTTGCTTAAAACAAAGTACAGAATACAAAAGACAACTCAGATACTGTTGCGACCAAGAAATAAAATCCTTTCAAAGTTGTTATCTCATTATTTTTATTTGAAAAAAACATATTTTTTGAATACGGAAGCAAAAAAGATTTTCCTTCGTAGTAAGAATGTTGAATTATTTTGAAATAACTGAAGTATGACGTTAAATCAGCCATTCATGACCACTTAATTCTAAAATTGTGAGAGCTTTATCAGCAATTCTTTCTTTTCAATGTTTTTCCTGAATTTTCTTTATTTTCTAAAACAAATTCCATACAATTTTCTTTGAGTATTTTTTTTTCAATTTAACTGAAAAGAAAACATTCTACAAAATAGTACTTTTTTATTTAATTCATATGCTCAAAAATATTGTTATGATAAAAAGAAGCTTATGAAGGTTCCGACTTCACTCAATACGTTATAAATAATAATAAGTTTGCCAGATTATTCCTCAAACTCGTTGACTTGTTTAGGTTTTTTTTATCCATTTCCGCTCCCAAGACTGGAGCATATGGCCTCCTTATGGAGGTATCTCAACAGAAAATTTTCTACGAGAAACGTTTGTTACTCAGTCGCTCAACCTTTTTAAAAAGAAATAGTAGTAGGGATAGAAGAATAAGATTAGGATAGGACTAGTGGTTACCTAATCGCTCTCGTTACGCCCAGTCGGTTAAAGATCGGAAATGGTGGGAGGGACATCACAAACATCCATGGTTTCGAATAGAAATCGATTAATCAATCGAAAAAATGATGTTCGTACTAGGACTTGAACCCGTGAGGTCTGGCATGTAAGCCAACAACGCTAACTTTTTATCTAGTTATACCATAATTCTTAACAGTGGCGGCCAGTCAATGTAGACATAACATTTAGACCATTTACTCATTTTAAATTCTTCATGTATTTATTTTCTATAATAAATATTTTAGAAAATTTTATTTTATTTTATTTTAGATAATAAAAACATGAAGAATTCAAAATGAATGAATGGTATAAATGTTATGTTTGAATATTATTTCATGAAATATAACCGCCCCTGCATATATACAAGGGGTGCATTGATCCAATGCCACATTGACCGGCCGTCACTGACTCTTTATCTAGTTTCTTGACTAATCTCGCTAATGCTTTTAAGTTTCAGGACAATATCAATAATTTAAAATGTAAAACTCTTCTTTTAAAATGGTCATTTAAAAAAAAAATGACAGAATTTCATTACAAAGGTTTACCTTTCAGCAATTGATTGACATACTTATCTTCAAACTTATCTTTTTTCACTTCATCCTACTGTTGCTATAAGGTAGCGATATTTCAGTTCAAATGTAAGCTTTTGGGCGTATATTACAGCTTTGTAATAGATAATTTCTATGAATAAATTCAATGCTTGGTATAATTTAACTATTGTTAACCCAATGCTTACTGCGGTTACTCATATCTCAATGAAACAATGGGACGTCACGCTAGCGTATAATAGCTAAGCTTCAAATAATGTGAATTGCAGTTTGGAGCAAGTTGGTCTGCGTTATGTATTATATCTACTGGCATACATATAACAATAGGAACTTTTTGCAATAAAGTGCATCCCTGCTGAATAGGAATGCACGCGCTTCAAGCGACAGATACGTTATTGGGCTCGGCAAAGACTTACGGAAATTATCCTTTTTTATATTTCATTTTCGAATAAATTAAACTTCAACCCAATACATAGAGTACTACCAGTAAAGATTGTTTACCCTAAATGAAAAATGTGTGGATATATCGTACAAAGTACATTTGAAGTTTTTGTAAGAAACTTTGCCTTTTTCACTTATGCACATAAAAGTATTATAGTAAAAAAGCACTTTCAAATGTACAGCTAAGAATTTTTGGATATTAGTTAAATCAGTAACATAAATTAATTATAGGTAAATCTTTTTTTTTACTTAGCTACCTGCCTCAATACTGTACAATTAATTTTCTACGAGATTAACCTTTTCTAGTAAAAGTAATTAATTTATCATAATCACTGTAAAACTATTGTTTGTTATTCCCTAGGTCCAGCGTACAGAAAAAAATGTATAAGCTAAGAATAAGAATCAAACAATTTTCTCGATTAATAATTAATAGCCTTTATATATGTAGTTAATCATCTGAAAATGCTTCTTATAGTAGCAATCAACATAATTAACTAACGTGATATCGAAAACAAATATGTTATTTTATGCATATTAACTGCTTATTTTTTATTTGTAAAAATTAGAATTAAATTTCATTTTTATGTAATCATTAAAACAGTTGATTGTTATTATAATTAACGGATAGAAAAATAATATTAATAACATCAAAATACTATTAATTACATCAACAGTGTGTTCTTAAAATTGTTACTGAAAATAAGACTAATACCGTTTTCTGGTGCAGTGATAAAAATTCCTGATGCATTCCTTGCAAAGGATTTCCTAGAATTCTCTCAGCGTATGCAAATCGCGGTCACTGTGCCGTTTCTGCATCAGCATTTTCCCAATCTGGTCACGGTACGATAAAATGCATTTCTGCAACTTTGTCTGAGATTTTCTGAGATATAAATTTAATGAACACCTTCTTTACGAGTTAGTGCTGGAACTGCATACAAATCTACTTCTCGCTATATTATTTTATAGTCGTCACAGTAATGAAAAAAGTTGTCGTAAACATCAAAATGCAAAAAAAAATTAAAATTCTTGTTGAAAAAACGGCTTTTAACCATAGGATCTCGTTGCATTTTTATTATTAACGACCCCAGGATTTTCGAATTCACTATAACGTGTAAAAAAACTATTAATTTATTATCTTCTTCTGGCGAGCTTCTTGTTCTCTATACCTGGCGAGCCTCTTGTTAAATAATGAAAAATAATATTAAACGACCTGGCAGTATAGACTGAATCAAGATAAACATTTATCAATTTTATCAATTTGAATTTTTCGCTGGCGAGCCTCATGTAAAATGTGTTAATCGGGCCTCTTGTTAAATAATGAAACATAATATTTACAAACCTAGGCAGTATAGAATGAATCAAAAAAGATTTTTCAATTTAAGATTTTGGCGTTGTAGAATGTTTAAATTTGTATTTTTTGGAACCCGTTGTTGAAATTGACAAAAGCTGGCGAGCCCCTTGTTAAATCTGGCAAGCGAGCCCGTTGTTCAATTATGAAAGATTTTTTTCGAGTTTTTGACGTTGAAGAATGTTTAAATTAGATTATTTTTTTTTGGAACCCGTTGTTGAAATTGACAAAAGCTGGCGAGCCCCTTGTTAAATCTGGCAAGCAAGCCCGTTGTTCAATTATGAAAGATTTTTTTCGAGTTTTTGACGTTGAAGAATGTTTAAATTAGATTTTTTTTTGGAACCCGTTGTTGAAATAAATGAATGCTGGCGAGCCCCTTAATAGAGATGGAGTGCGAGCCCGTTGTTCAATAATATTTTTTTTTTTGAGATTTTGACGTTGAAGAATGTTTTAATTTGAAGTTTTTTTTTTGGAACTCGTTGTTGAAATTGATGGACACTGGCGAGCCCCTTGTTGAAAGTGCCAAGCGAGCCCACTGTTCAATGATGAAAGATTTTTTAGTCAGTTTCGCATATCAAAAAGTCGGGACATTTTTTGCCAAAATAATCATCGACATAATTTGGTTAGAAATGTTACTCGTGCCTTAAATTTTTCTTTTTCATTTTTGTTCTTTTTCCGGAAAAAAATATCTTGAATGAAATCGTATTGATAAAGGGTTAAAAACATCAAGGAATTCATAATTTTGCATCGGTTCAATTCGTTTAAGTTTTCACAAGTGATTGGTCAAGTTAACAACATAACCAACACACGAGAACAACAAAAAAGTGTTTGCTAGATTTTTCATGAGGATTACATATGCTTAACATCGGGAGCGGACACGGATAAACAAAAATGGTCATAAACTTGTACGATCGACATGGTACAGACATACTTCAAATAAACTAAATTTATTATACAGCTATTTGGAAAATTCAAAATATTGAATGATAAGATGTTTTACTGTTTATATAATTTATTCATAACCTGACTGTATTATACACATCGATAATAAAATATAAATTCATCAGAACTATTATTATTTAAATAGTCTGATAGTAAAACGGCTATGAGCGTGAGCTTAATTCGGACCGTAGATTGGTTTACGACACGTCATAATCGAAATGCGCCGTTAGCTCTACGACTGGCGTAGCGGTGTCACTACGCCAGTTGTTATGACATGTCGTTACCCGCTACAGCCTTCCGTTTGCTCTCTTATTGCCATGGTATTTATTCACATGACATTTACGCTGGACGGCTGTATAGGGTGGGCTCCAGTTATGATATGTATTTTATATTTTAATATATCTTAGCATCTCGTATATAAATTATTTATCTATAATAATATAATACATTAAATGAGTCGCCGAGAGATAAAGTGAGCCAACTAATAAAATGGTAAAACTTTTTTCTTGGAGGTTTAAGAACAATCACGTCTTTCTTTGATGTTTTGGTGGATTGCACGTTATAATTTTAAGGAGATCATTTAATACACTATTTTAATGTGTATTAAATGAGATTACTTCACTTTTACGATACTTTAAGACTTGTAGAATATTACAAAACATTTAAATATAATTTTTTTAATGTATGAATTGGCCAAATTCACTTCTAATGGGCCCAAATAATCTGTAATAATAATATTTTTCAGGCAGTAGTAGTATATAAGATAAATTAGATTACCAGTGATTTACAGTTTTCATCAGAAATAATATAATGAATAGTTAAATATTCAAGCTTTCTTTATGAATCAATAAACATTTTGGTTGTAATTTATATATCACGTTTTGGAAAGTCAAAATAAATGACAATCGTTTGGTCAACTTCCCTTACGTAAAACTTCCGATATAAGTATATTAAAGATTATTAAATTGATAGTTGTATGTTGACTTAAGGAATATAATTATACACTATATGTCAAGGATAAATTATGCATTTTTTGATAAAACAGACATTAATGGGAAACATATATATTTGCCGCCTGCGTGGTCGAGTGGTCAACGTCGTTGACTATCGCTACGGAGGTCACGGGTTCGAATCCCAGTACAGGCAGTTTTATAACATGATTTTTCAATCGATTTATGAATTTCTGTTCAAAGGCATGGATGTATGTGATGTCTTGAATTCCCCCCTCCCACCCTATCCTATGTACGGGGCGTATCGAGAGCGATTAGCTAACCACTAGTCCTGTCCTAGCCCTTTCCTTCTATTCCTACTCTCTTTGGAAAAAAGAGAGGTTGAGCAACTGAGTAACAAGCAGTTCTCGTAAAAACACTTCTGTTGAGATAAACTCCATTAGGAGTCCATGTGCTCCACATTGGGAGCGGACATGGTAAAAAAAAAATATATATATTTTATTAAATATTATTGTGACGTTCAATGATATAAAAATAGATAGACAAACAATATATTTTAGGTTACAACGACCCCCTAACATAAAATTATTAGTAGAATATCCTGCCTATGAAAGCTGTTTCAAAGGGACATTTCTAAAGAACGATGCTTTTTGATGCCTTTCGTAAGATCTATTCAATGAAAATTTGACAAATTTAAGTGCAAGCCTTTTAGAATGTTCCTTTAATGGTTTATAGGGATTTTCGTATATAAATTCTATGAACGTTGATAAACTGTCTATCAAAAACCTTTGCGGTAGTATACTTATGAAAGTGTAGGCGTAATGTAAATCAACAATTTAAGTATACTGGCTGTAAGACCATTTTAATATATTTTTTTAAACTTTTGGATACGCAAGTTTTTTTAAAGAAGTAAATCTATTTTTCGATTTTATTTTCCTATTTGTTTATTCTATGATACAATATATTATTTTATTATATTTGCCATTTCATAACTTTTATTTTTAATAAATAACAATAATAAAATGTTTTATTTCAGGTTATTCCATTCTGCTTAATAATCACAAATAATATTATTTTTAATTTCAACATTTACAGAATTTCATAAATGTTTTGTTTATATTAATCGTTGTTATTATATATCAAAAAATTACAATAGTAATTGCTATCACACTTCAAGGTAAGTTTTTGGGTACAATATATGTATATCTTTTATTTGTTACCGCATGCTTTATTTCCTATGTATCCGAACTATATACTGAATACTTCAATCGATGGCTAATATTTGTATCACATTGCATTAAATATGAATTACTTTTTTAATATATCGGCTTCTACATTTAATAGGTTAAGAAAAATACTGTACCCACCCCAATAATTTCACATGAATTCGGTGAAACATTGAGCTTTTATTCAAAGCTTAAAGCATACTTATAAATATAGTATAGTACTTGTTTATTGTAATAAAACTATCATTTTACTTGAATAAATTATTATTTTTTATTAAATAAAATTCGTTTGTATTTATAAAAAATATTTTAACATTTTTTTTTAATATTCAAGATATTTTATTTTCTTTGAATACAAATAGAAAATACATTTTTGTTTAAACTATTTGTGATCATGTCTTAATTATTTAATTGGCAAATATCTTATAATATGATAGTAATACGTTGAAATAGAAAAAAAAACATTAGAACTAGAGTTTGGGACTATCTAGAGTATTTTTTCTTACTGCGTTGTTCGTCTTTAGTGCTTAGAATTTAAAAAATATGCACATCTCTGTTATGAAATATTAAATATCTTTCTGAGCAATTTTACAACATATTTTATTTCATCCGATAAGCATCATTATTTTAAAAATCATGGGTTTTAAAGGTGTATAAAAGATTTAAGCACAATTAATTATACAAAAATATGAAGCTTTATTTTTTGTAAAAGCTTTTATATAATTTTATTTTTGAGACAAAAAAAATCAATAATATAAAAAAGGCGGAAAACTTGTATTTAAATTGCATAATTTTTCAATTTTTTTAAAATATAATTATAGTCAATACCTACAGGTATCTGTGTAAATTAAATATTATCAGCAGAATGTTCTTTATGGGTTGAATTTAAATTCACGAATTTCATTTCCTGAAAATCATTTTCAATCAAACTTAAACTTAAACTAATTTGAATTGTCTGAATTCTGTACTCTTCCATTAATCTTGTTGCTAAGGACCCGGGTTTTGCCTTTCGGCATCTTTAGGCTTTTCAAGTACGCGAATGTACTTGAACTGACGCGCAGTAAGCAGTTTGCATTGTTTATATACAAACATAAAATTGGATCGCTCAGTATAATTGTTGCTAACGTAATCGATACGAATAGCGAGAAATTTTGATGTTAATTAGCTTAAGAGACTTATGTCGGTAGATTATAATTATCGGGTATGAATGAATTAATGATACCGAAAGACGAAACCCGGGTCGTTAGCGACAAGATTAATGGAAGAGTACAGGATTCAGACAATTCAAATTTTATATTGAAATTCCATCAAGCACCTTCAGTCGAAATTCTAAATTAAACTTAAACGTTCGCTACAAGTTCAAGATTATATTAAAACATGTAAAATAAAGTTAAAAAATAAATGCTTTCTCACATCAAATGAAATAAAAACAATTTATTTATTTATGAAAGTAATTCTTTCCGATATCAAATACCCTTGCAACCAAACGTGCGTTCAACGACGACATATAAAACATTTTTAAGACAACACAGAAGTTGGATTTTGTTTCACAATTCTTATCTTTCACCGCAATATTACCATTTTTCACATTTGTGTGATGTATGTTTTCACCTTGGCAGGGCGTCCTTCTGTGTCCTCAGACGTTGTCGCAGGTGAGACGCTCTCGTCTGAGGAGAGCCTTCACAGAAGCTACTGGTGACACCATGTCCTACGTCAAAACGGTGGGATAATCTGATCATTTTCATTAGCAGAACCTAGTCATGACAACCACAAGGCATATCAAAAAACCCAGCACTGTGTAAAAGAATGTTCATTACCTTACCTGTATAAGCTTAAACTGCAATGTATATGAAATTTGAGAGACACATTTTTACTATTATTTTAAACACTTTTTTAGCTTTATCTAAAGCATGCAAATATGATTTAAAATAATTCGAATTACAGAAATAAATGAAAGTAATGGATGCAGAATTCGGAAACAGTTACGAGTTGAACGTAAAGAAATATAATATTTCATATCTGAACGTCATAGTTAATTTATTGTTAAAAAACATTTTTAATGTAGCTGCAGTAAGCCAACTGTGCTTTATTGTCCGAACCATTTTATAATATGTATTGACTATTAAGCTGATAAAAATACTTTTTACGATTTATTTTTCCTGGTAATATCAATTGAATAGAGAAAATAAAAAGGGAAAAAATACCAGACAAACATTTCTAAATACTCACTTTCGCCTATTTTATTTTCTGTGTTTAATTTTACAGTTGGTACAGACGGGTCAATTAAAATTTTAAATCCCTTTAATGAGGCTGCATTCGGTTACAACTAACTGACTGTCACCATTTAATTTTAGAAAGATCAAACTCATGTATTTTTCTGAATTTTATATAATTTGTATTTATTTATTGCAATATTTTTTTTTCTTTCTTTCCAATAGTCTTTTATGATTTTGTACGAGAACAAAAATAGTAGTATCATTCCAACAACATGCTTTTTAATATAAAATAATACAATTGAATATTTATTGTCGGGTCTTATAGCGCAGAGGTTATCGTGGTTGGCTTCCGTGCCAGACCTCACGGGTTCAAGTCTTAGTACGAACATAATTTTTTCGATCAGTTTATCGATTTCTGTTCGAAAACATGAGGGTTTGTGATGTCTACAAATTCACTCCCACCTTTCCGATCTTTCAATAACTGGGCGTAGAGGGAGCTATTAGCTAACCACTCGTCCTGTCTTGCCTTATCCATCTATCCCTTTTACTCTATTGACAAAAAGAGAGGTTGAGCGACTAAGTGACAAACAGTTCTTGTAGAAAAAGTTCAGGACATGTATAAATAAAAGATTTTTTTAAAAGAGCACGTTTAAGTTTCAATGAAACCTCTATTGAATCACAAATTTACTTCTCTTAAGTGTTGAAAGCAAACAAAAACAATGAAACTGTCGAAAAATGAAAAACAAAAATGGTAATTTTGAGACGTTTGCATAATGTTTTTTAATAATAATAATTGATTCTGATACATGAAAGCTTTTTGAAAATTGATCTCTTCACATTTGCATATCTCATCAATTTCGTTGAACTCAAAGCTTTGTGATAAATAATGCATTCTCTTACTTTAATGCCTTGAGGATAACGAATTTCGTTGAGTTGAAAGCTTCGTCGACTCACACTTTATTAAGCTTTCCAGTATTCCTATACAACAATATTTTGTTAAAAATCTACCACTCCTTGTTTGAAGAGCAAACACAGGTAATTTAATATTCGATATAAGCGGTATGAGGGAACCATGGCAGCAACCTATAAAAACTAAACAAATACTTTTCATGAAAGTTATATTATATTTATAATTAAAAATAAAATGAAAATAAAACTACACTTTTTGATAATAAGAAGTATCAAACAATTTCTCTACAACAAAAATAAATATATTTTATTTTTAAAGTTGTCATTTTTATTTACGATATTTTAGTTTCAGTTCAATAAGCTTTTTTATAATTTACTTAATTATAATATTCTAAGCGATTATTTCTTCAAGCAAACAAATCATTAAATATGCAACCGATAATCTTCAATTAACCTTCCAGATATGAAAGCTTTTTTTTCTGTGTGGTCGAGTGGTCAACATTGTTGGCTTTGGCTACGGAGGTCACGGGTTTGAATCCCAGTACGGACAGTTTTATAAATTGATTTTTCAATCGAATTATGAATTTCTGTTCGAAGGCATGGATGTATGTGATGTCTTGAATTCCCCCTTCCCATCCTATCCTATGAACGGGGTGTATGGAGAGCGACTATCTAACCACTAGTCCTGTCCTAGTCCTATTCTTCTATTCCTACTCTCTTTGGAAAAAAAGAGGTTGAGCAATTGAGGAAAAAGCAGTTCTCGTAGAAATACTTCTGTTGAGATAAACTCTCGGATATATGTTATTTCTATTATAGGATATAAAAATATATATATAATATAATACATTTATTGTGTCACTCAGGTTTTGTTTATATTGGTGTGCTTTTTACATGTTAGGTTATGGATTATTTTCGCATGTGTATATTTTTATTTTTTTTGATATTTCCTGAAATTGCATTTAGCGAGCGCACCCCCATCCAGCCCTGCAACGCCACGCCACGCAATGTTCCGCCACGCGATGAATGGCAAAATAGAATTATTTTTATAACCACATTCACAATGTTGTATGATTTTTTCTTTTCAGTTTTATGTAAAAAGGAGCTGCTATTCATTGTGAACGTAGATAAAGCTTTGCTTTTAGAGGAATATTAAATTGCATAGGTATTTATAATATGCGACATAAAAATGGAAAAAAAATAAGCTTAATGGAGTACACGATTTTTTTCTCGAAACATTATGACAGAACCGTTATCATCACATTGTTAGCATAAAATATGGCGTTATCAGTTAAAATGTCATATTAACTTAAGATGAATATTTTATTTTTTGAAGATTGTTTTAAAAATTGAAGAGTTTTTACTCACTTTAACTTTATAACTCTGACGATATTTGTAACTACATGTTAGAGGTATTAGACATTTTACTTTGTGTTAGTTTAGAGTAACTTATTCATAATTTCTACTGTAATTTGTAAATTCTTTTCAATGCCAATTGCTTATTTCACTTTTTTATTTTAATTTGTTTTTGTATGAATAACACTGTTTCTTATCAGTTGATAATAAAAGTGGAAATAAGTACAAAGGACTATTGTGTTTTTCATAATTAAATTATTTAATTTTTATGTTAGATTCACTATGAAGTTTGTGTTTTAATTGTTTCACATTATTCAATGATAGATAATGTACTAGAGATTTCTTCTGTTAATTTTTTTCACAAAATCAAGACACGTATTTTTGTTTAGCTTTTTTTACTTTATATAAATTTTAGTAATTTTTTTATATGATATTTAAAATAAAATTTTAAATATAACAAAATATATCTCAAATAATTGTGTTTATTTGTCAGTTTTCAAACAAGTTAACTGAAGCAAGTCATATATTTATAATTTATTTTAGAAAAATAAACAAATACTTTATAGCTATATTAATCATATAAGATAAATAGTTTTAAAATTTTAGAAAAAAGTTAGGCAACGTAGGTGAAACATTTTTTCATCTGTTAGCTCACACATCGCATGATTTTAGAATCACTGACTAAGCATTCCTTGTAGCACAATGATTATTTATTATTTTTTTCATATTCACAAAATAAAGTGATAAATTTCAAGTTTTTTAAAAATGAATATACATACATATATTTAAAAAAGTACTTATTCAACTAAATAAAATAATAAAACACTTGCATGGATAGCTTTAACATAAATTACATGGACTTAACTAGATGTAAAATTCTAATAAAGGATTGCAGTAGCGATGGAATATTTTTTCTAAACTACAATTCTTCAATTTTAGACATTACCACAAATTTTTTCAAATGCAATTTTTTATAATATTGTTTAATTTCTTTCCTACACAGTATTTAAAGTTAGCTCACGAAATCTGAAAAAAACCATGTATATAGTTAGTTATTCAATCGTTTTTTTTTTCTAGGAATGTGTGGTTTAAATACAAAAAAAGGCTGTTCAAAAGTTTGAGGTATAATCGACAAAAGAATTTGGTTGTGGGATTCACTTCTTCTAACATTAGTAAATATAATATATGATATCTCTGCTACCCCAAGAATAGTTATTATATGTGTGACTTAATTTATAAAATGTAAATTTATTATTTTTTAGTATTTTATTAAATATAATAAAGTTGTCAATTTTACGACCGGAGATCACAGCTTGTCCAAGGGGGCCACAGAGAAAACATATTTTTTGGGGAGTCACAGCAGTTTTGGGGAGCCACGGGAAAATGTCCGTAAACTTCCTGATTTTGAAAATCAGGTAGCGAAAAACATATATTCAAGTAAGAGCTTAAAAAAAGGTCTTGCGTCCTTTGGGTATTCCATAAATTCCTGGTCAAATTTTGAAATCAAAAAATTGAAAGCTATGTTGAAACCATACAATCATCTAGTCTTAAAAATCTATTTGTACGGGACGAGTATTGTAAAAATATGAAACTCAAAAGTGGCCACGGGTCCAAAAAATTGAGAAACTATGCTCTAAATCAGTGTCCGCAAAAGTTTATTGCCGGTCTGCAAATATTCGCAAGTTGAGAACTGACTGTTCGTTAATAAGTGTATTTGGTTAATGCCGGTCCGTGAAATATTTTTCCAATTTTTAACCGTCCGCGGATGTAAAAAGGTTGAAGAACACTGCTATAAATGATCAATCCCAGAATCACAAAAAAGGTCCAGATTAATTGTTCTAAACGTAAGAATAGTCGCAATGGGTCTTACTAAAATAGTTTTAAAAAAATAATGATCGAATTTTCATATACAATTAAAGTAAACAAATTATTTTAATCACGAAAATATTTAAAATAAAAAAAAACTTAATAAGCGTATCGTTTATAAAAAAAAACAGTGTATTATATTATTCAAATTTGATGGAAATTTGGTTCTCCCCTTATTCATTTCATGCCGTATTTAGAATTACTTTCAAGGTGTATATACAAATTCATTAATCTTATGTGTTGATCAAATATTAATATAACCGATAATTATGACTGATTATTATTTATTGCACAACATAATTCATAACAACTAAAAAAATATGATTGCCTTTTACCACGCAATATGCAAACTTAACTCTTATTTTTTTTCAGTTCCAACGGCTGTAATATACCTTTTCAAATTTCTTATTCAAATATAACTTAACGATCCGACTGTTTCAAATTATAAATTTGTGATGGTGGTATTTTTTTTAAATTGTGTATAAATTAATATTTAGTATACGCCGTTAATTTAGTATTTTAATATTTGAGTGATTAATTACATAGTTCATATAAATAATATATCGTTTTATTTTTCTTTACAGATCGAATTCTTATACATTTACGCTTTTTAAATAAAAATAAAAAAAAACATCAATTTTTATGCATATATCTTTTTAAATATTTGGCATTATAGCTAAAGCTAATGTACCAAATAATTTAAAGTTGAACGATCATACAAGAAAAATTCGATGATAATTTTTTGTAAGTCACTCGAGATTAAGTCGAGGTAAATTGATATCACAAACACCCACATCTTAGGTCTCAAATTAAAATTGACATTGACCTTAACGGGAATCAAATCCAGACCCAAATGGTTGATAGAGCAATCCCTAAAAAATCATCCAATTTTGATGAGCTTTTGTTTATGGATTACTCGAAATCAATTCACGAAAAAGAAAGATTACATGTGTCCAAGATCTTAATTTAAGATCGAAAAAAAAATACTTTAAACTTACTCTGACTTGAACCCAGACCATCCTTGTTATTTGGGTAATGGGTTTACTAACCAGACCATAGGGCAACATTTAAGTATAAAAATAATTCTCTTGGTAAAATATGAGTTTGAAAGTTTGTGTAAGTAAATATTTTTAATTATCGAGATACACTAAAACTATGCATCAAATTCTTTGTTGGTACACTAAAAATACAAATAATTAGATGACGGATTTTACTTTATCTTCTAATAAAAATTTACGTTATGTAACTTTTTTTTTATTATTATTCAATAAACTTGTTTTTTTCTTTCTGCATCACACCGAAGATGATATCTCTTCAATGATACAGTTAAGATACATTTTTTAGATACAATTTGATAGGCAACAATACATAATAATTAAAAATATATAGATATAAAATAATGCAATAATAATAAGCAAGAATAATAGTTAATAGCACTAATAAAACAACTTTAATTTTTGAAACAGATTTGATTAAGGATTGGATGGTGAGGGGCAGTGAAGGTAAACTTTTTCTCCAAACGAAGTAGCAAATTTTTTGAAGTGGCAGAAATTTTCTGGAGACGAAACTAGATCTGGATGCCCGATAGGACCATCATGGTTATTTCTACATAATGAAAACAATATTCCTCTTTAAATTCCTACGTTATGTAACTAGAAATAACTTTAGTAATTAATAATGTACATACTTTGAAGGTACATTTAATATTGAAATTTCACCAAACACCTTCTGTCAAAATTTTAAATTGTAACTAGAAATATAGTTCTATAAACATATATACTTTTGTTCGTAATTATTTAGTAAAATTAATAGTCGTTTTATTATTTTTGACGTTTAAATAAAGAAAAGAAGTAAGCATTTAATCCCTGAAAAATAAAGATAAATAACTCGTGACCATAATTTGAAGTAAATTTATTAAATTTGAATCATTCAAATTATGTACACTCCCACAGATTTTGTCACTAACGACCCGGGTTTCGCCTTTCGGCATCTTCAGGCGTTCAAGCGCACGGATGAACTTGTTCAGTTCAAGTTCAGTTCAAGTTCATCCGTGCGCTTGAACGCCTGAAGATGCCGAAAGGCGAAACCCGGGTCGTTAGTGACAAAATCTGTGGGAGTGTACATAATTTGAATGATTCAAATTTAATATTGAAATTCCACCAAGCACCTTCAGTCGAAATCTTAAATTACATTTATTAAATTCTTTTTTTGTTTGTAGTCGACGAAAAACGGATCATAAATAATTGAGAGGCGCTATTTTTACGTTTTTATCGGAAATGAAATATTGTTTTTTACTGCTTGCAATTTTCAGTGATTGACTAATGGATACTAGTACTAAGTCAAACACTAAACAGTTTGAAAATTATTAATTCGGAATAAAAACAGGTAATATAAAAATATATTTGAATGATTATTATGATCAATATTTATTTAGTTAGAATTATTTTTTAATTGAATCTTAAGTTTATTTATGTTAATTCAATCTTAATAATAAAATTTTGATTTTAGCGCTGTGCAAATAATTAATTTATATTAATAAGTTAGGCAACGCATAAATTTATATTCAATGTTATACAACATAGTCAAAAGTTCCCTTCGATTCTTATAGTATTATTACTCATACGTAGAAAAAGGTTTTTTTAAAACCTCCATGCCCATGATGCAATCGTAAATAGTTGAGCCATTAAGTCATTCAATATTTCTCTTAATATTGTCAATAAGTATTTATCATTTTAGGTATTCTAGCATATATACATTTTTAACATTATTTTTTAGCTGCTAACTTAGGTTTAAAAACTGACAATAAGCAGTGAAACTGAGATGCCATCATGGTAGGGAACGTGATTTTTTAGGATGGCATGTTACGGGTTAACAAAACTTTTAGAATTTAAATAAATATTTAGTTTGATCAATTATAAGATATTTTCATGATGTAAAATAACTCCAATGCTGTTTTGACTTATTTTTCTTTATAATATACTTTTTTCAAAAATCGATGGAGCTTTTCATACGAAACGACTTGCGAACGTAGACTCATATCATACGTACTAGGAAAAAGGCGTCGAAGTGGTATTATTTTTCTTTAAGGAGTTTATGTCAGTCCGCGAACGTGCTTTTCCAACAGCTTGTAAGCCCAAGAAAACAGCCTGGAACTTCTATGCAGTGGGTAAGTTCTTTTTTAACTTTACTCTCACCATTTTAGAAAAACTCACTCACAAACATATATTGAATGTCGCTATAAAATGTTGTTGCACATGGTTTTATTTTCAGACTTTAAAATCAACAATTTAAACGTGTGTCATATGTTAAAAAAAATACATGATATAAGAAGCATATAAGATCATTAAACAAAACTTATAACAGAATCTCATGACACAAATTTGAATTCAGTGCCAATCTGTTTACATCTTTTTAGCAAAGTTTTCTAGCTAAATACAGTTGAGCAACTAGAAATTTTTAGGCATAATCAAGCCAATGACATATTAAATAAACAATTAATTATAAATCAATCACCGCTACTAAAACTCCTTATGATAATAAATATCAGTTTAATTTTAACTAATTTACCTTGAATAATCCCATATTTTTTTATCGTGTAAATGTAATACATGCCATAATTTGTGATATAAATTAGAATGTTATAGTGAATAACAAGATGTGTATCACTTTTAAAGCCAGTTTATACAGCTGTGTAAATGTAGGTTTTAGCATAGTTCTGATGAAAGCATACACCAAAATAGCTATCAACGAATTTAATATAAATATATACAATTAAATACTTTTACCTTATTACAATGAAGTTATACCAAGTTATTGCCAATACAATCAATAAATCACATTGAAGACATGTCGCAAAGCTTACACAAATTATAAAAACTGCAGAACAGTAATACATTTTTGAAAATGGCAAAGCTGTATCTATTGCAACTTTAATATCAAATTCAACCTTTAATATAACGTGAAAAGTTTACATAAAAATTGTTTATACAATAATGTTATTTATGATCAAAAGTACAGACTTGTATTTTAAGTAAAATTACTTATCTAGAAATACTCGTGTTTAAAGTTGCCTAGACGACATTAACAAAGGACTTATTTATATGATATCGATCCCTTATTCCGTACCCTTACGTAATATCTTGATATCTAAATGCTCAGAGGCTAACGAAGATATTATATTGAAGGCCGAAACGTGTTTGGTCAACAAGAATGACCCACGCCAATTCGAACAGACCTTTGTGGTCGTGGACGCCCTATTTTAGGATATTTCCAGATTGAAACGTTATATTACAAAAATAAAGATATTGATCGGCCATTGTTGTAATTAATTGTAAGTCCAAAAATAATATCGACTGTGGAAATGAAAAATAACGTAACCCACACATAGAAAATTTTACATGAGGCACAAAAAACGTGTTTTGATGATTTTGGGCCATATGCAAATTATTAAATATACACAACCTGGAAGTGCACGGATACTTCTAAACCGGTGTTAAATTGACATAATCTAATATTAATTAAGGAAATTGTCTAAGAAAAACCTTTTTTTCAGAGTTTATTCTTGGTTAAAATTTTTATAAACTCATCTTTTTTCAAATATAAAAGCTAAATTTAGATACCAATTCGGCATTTGCAGGTTACATCCTTTTGATAGAACGTGTATCAAATTTGATACATTGTGATTATGGAAAAAAATCTATTTTAAAAAAGCTGTCGGTTACGTCCTTTTTCCTTTCCACAGTCGATATATAATATTAATGAATATAAATACTGAGAGTTTTCTTATGATTATATTTTATTATAAAAAATTAAAATAAATATTTGATTCAAATAATTATTTTAAAGTCGCCTGCTGTGGCTCAGTTGGTTAGAGCTTGCTCTACCGATCACGCAGGTCTGGGTTCGATTCCCGGTCAGATCACAGCAGAATTTGAAAATTATTCAATTTAAAGTTGTGATCGAAGACTGGGTGCTTGTGATGTCAATTCACATTATTTCCTCTCCTCCCATCCTTCTGATCCTATAATAACTGGGTGTAGCAATAGCGATTAATCAACCACTAGTCCTGTTCTAGCCTTATCCTTCTTTCCCTACTACTCACTTTGAAAAAAAGTGAGGTTGAGCGACTGAGTAACCAACAGTTATGGGAGAAAAAACTTCTGTTGAGATACCTCTATTAGAAGGCCATATGCTCCACACTGGGAGCGGACATGGATAAAAAATAATTGATTCAAAAAATAAAATATAAATTTGTACTAATGACTACTTTTATGTATTAATATCAGGACTGGGTTCGCTAATGCTAATTTCCCATATTATAATTATGTTTGAAAATACCATTAGTCTCCGCTTAATTACTTTTTGACGAGTTATATTATTATATTTAAGAGTTAGTACAGATTTTAGTTTTTTACTTCTTCATATTTTCTACTATTATTTGTAAATTATTTTCAATACCAATTGTTTTTTTAAACCATTTTAATTTAATTTTGATTTGTGTAAATAGCACTTTGAAATTTAATTTTCTTATCAGTTGATAATGCTCGTCCTCAGTGAAACTGGTCCTGGTCTTAATTAATAACGAGAAAATTAGTAAAAATGTATGTTTTATTTTTTGAATACAATGGTTTTTCACCAAGTAATTACAATAAACACCCTAGAAGTGATAAATACCTATTTGATTCCATTTTAAAAACAGTCAATTGTTGGTGAAAATGCCAATTAAACTAAAGCAGAATTTTTGTTTTGCTCATCCAGAGAATCAGCAAAACTGATACATTGTGGAAAAATGAATATTTCATTTCATCTACTTTTGAAATTATCATCGGTAAAAATAATAATGTTTAAAATTGAGTCATTTAAAGACTGTTAAAATAAAACTAACTAATTGCTTGAGTAAAAGACGCACGTATCGATATAAATTGTTCAAAGCGAACCGTTAGTTTGTATTTAATTATTTGTATAAAAGTATTCACATATGATATAATATCTATGCTGGTTATATTTTCTTTCTAGATTACGCTTGGCTGACTCTTATGCTTCCTTATGATCTCAATAAAAATTAGTACAATATGTGGGTCAAACTATCAGAGAACTCTCGTTCGATCCAATGTGATTTTGGCTGAGAAACTGAAATCGGACAACGCGAAAAACACATGTGGGAAATTTGCAATTTTCGTTTCATATAAACCGGGTTATTGTCCGAGAAATTGAATTTTATTAGTATTTTTATTGCTAATGGTAATTTTGAATAATGGTATTTTTAAACCAGTTTTCAGCTTATTTTAAGTATTAAAAGATATTGTTTTAAGATCAGTGGTAATAATCTTAAATTTTAGAACCAATAAAAAAGGCATCAAAATGATTTTGACCCACAAAACGTCATGTAAAACACCGATAACTATTTTATTTTCATATCTGCTCTGTAGTCGGAGTCAATGGCTACCACATGATTTCTCCAAGATTTTCTGTCCTTCGCCAGTGTCTTGCTTTCTCCCATGTCATTCCAGCATCCCATAGCTCTGCTGCCAACCTTTTTGGACTCGTGACCCTTTTTGACTGTTTTATTTTTCTGTGGCTACCATACCTGTTTGGTACTATTGAAGTAAAAGTGTTATTAGGAATTTTGAGACCCAAAACGTCTTCGTCTCTCTTCCAAAAATGTTGAATCTTTAATCCCAAGAATTTACAGATTTTTCAAAATGAGCACCGTGAGACGTTTTTAGCTCTTTTGAGAATTTCTGATTGATAATCCTAGGAATATGTGGATTTCCAAAAATTAACGCCGTGACACTTTCTTTTTTAACTCTTTTCAGACATTCCAATTTATATAACACAACAATTAACGAATTTTGGAAAATTTCCCGTAGATCCCCTAAGCTGTACTGTAACTCCCCTAGACAAATACATTTTCTGTAGTCCCCTTGGAGCACATTGTGGCCTCTCGTTGAGAAACCCTGTGATAGATAGTCATCAGTGGCCTTCCACGACGGTGGAATCCATCTGGTTGGTAAAAGAGACAAGCAGAAATTAGGCTTTCTTGAGGCGTCCGCACTACATGTCCAAGCCAGGTCCATAGTCGCTTCTTCACTTTGGACGTAATGAACGACTGGTTAGTCCGTTCCTTTATCTCAGTGTAAACAAAAATGACAATAAAAACTTTATACCAATGAGTAAAATATATTTTTTGTATGTCAAATGATCAATAATATTTTTTCTAATGACGCAAACCCATTCCATCTACGGCCCGAAAAAATATTAGTTATTTATTTATTCTTTCTTTTACTTATTTTGAAGCAGTAATAACCAATTATTTCACGGATTATAAAAGGCAATTTGTTTGGCATCAACAAAAAGAAAACGCAGGCTTCTCAACGAATTTTCTCGGCATAAGTAGAACTGCTCAGGTTGTACAAAATATAGAAAAGCTCGCGTTGCGAAAAATCTTGAGAGTATCTCTTTACACAGCTTAAAAGTAAAGAAAAGGCAGCAATTAGGCTGAAATAGATTCCGAAACGTGCACCATAAATTGTTTTTTAACGGCATCTCTCCTTAACCTTAATCACATCTAATTAGAAACACGGTGAATAAAAAAATATGGTCTTTTGCAGTGAAGGTAAACATATAAACCGCACGACGATTACAATTTAAGATTATGAATTATAAAACAACGTAAAATAAAAATATGAAAAATAATTTCCAAACTTTAAAAAGATTTTTATTTTAAACTTTGGTAAACATAATTTTATTTATCATTATGCACACTGTAGTGCATGTAACCAAGTATTGAGGACTTTTTTTATGATATCCCTGGCAAAAATTCGAGCACGAATAAATTTATTACGAATTTTAATGTTTTTTAAGATTATGCCCGAATTAATTATTCATTACAAGCGTGCACTACACAATACATTATAAAATATGAAAATAAGGTTAAAAATCTGCTTTTTAATGTAACACAATAATAAAAAGCATTTTTTGGCTTTCCTGAAGAAATGAAGTTTTAAGAATGAAAAATAGCATTATCAACAAAAAAAACGAAACACTCTTTTTAATAGATTACGTTGAATGACTTTGAGCCCTCGACATCAATTTACTCATTGACGACCTCGAAAGTACTTTTTATTTGTACAAATTGAATAAACGACCAAAGTAATTATAAAAAAAAAATCTTCGTAATTACCACAAAAATATTTTTGAATGATTTTTTTCCCACTATAATTTATTATACTTGAATTTTGTTTCCCCTGAGGAGAAGGTTGACTACTAATGGTGAAGAACTTTTATCATAAGATAATAAACGCAAAGAAAAGGTTGTTTTAAGGAACTCATTTTAGTTTAAAAAAAAGATTCTACAGACTGGGATCCCGGATTCAGTAATACCGATATTAAAACCCTATGCTATAATTTACAGAATATATTAAAAGATAGTTTTTTTATTTTGCTTAAATCGGTCAAGTTTGAAGTATAAAACTTCATTTAACAATTTCAAAACATTAATACTGTTAACTAATGTAATCAAGAAATGGTAATGTAAAACTCTTTAAGAAAGAGAATAAAAAAAGAAAGAGCCTTTAACACTTCATCAATTTTGTATTTTCCTGTTGCGTGTCCATGATGTAGACTTCATACATTTAATTATCTTTAAGCCACATTACTTTTTTTAATATAAAATATGTAAAAATAGTTGCCTACTGTGGCCTAGTTGGTTAGAGCTTGCTCTACCGATCACGCAGGTCTGGGTTCGATTCCCGGTCAGAACACAATAAATTTGAGAATTATTCAATTCAAAGTTGTGATCGAAGACTGGGTGCTTGTGATGTCAATTCATATCATTTCCTCTCCTCCCATCCTTCTCATCCTTTAATAACTGGGTGTAGCAATAGCGATTAGCCAACCACTAGTCCTGTTCTAGCCTTATCCTTCTTTCCCTACTACTCACTTGAAAAAAGTGAGGTTGAGCGACTGAGTAACAAACAGTTCTCGCAGAAAAAACTTCTGTTGAGATACCTCCATTAGGAGGCCATATGCTCCACATTGGAAGTGGACATGGATTAAAAAAAATAGTAACTCGGGAGCAAAGATTTTAAATAAATAAAATTACATCAGTTTGAAATATAAGTTTTGCACTTTTTTTCAGTTCAATAAGAGACATTTGTTTCAGGCATTGTTTATACGCACGGTAAAACAAAGAACGGTGTACTAAAAAAATGCTCTAACTTAAACGAGGCACCCCAATTTTCTCCACGACAAAAATATTCGCTTTACCGGATTGAATGGGAAAAGGCTATTTGCCTGACCCATTTCCTTAGCGCACGCCCAATAAAACCGAAGGATTTTCCGACACTTAGATCCACAAATATATTAACTGGGGTGGATTGCTTATGCTATTTTAGACATAACTATTTTACTTAAATGTGTATTAAGAAAGTATAATTGAAGTCAATTCTAGTTAAAAAATAAATGCATTTACATTTACTTGTATCACGTGATGAATTCAATAAATCAAGCAGACTTTGTTATACAACGACCTGTAAATAAAAAATGATCAAGAACAATTTATTTAATAATTGATATTTTAAGGTAATTTTCAGGAAAGTAAAAAAGAAACATTAAGAAAATTGCTAATATGTTATTCGTTGCCTTTTTTTCATGTTATTCTATAGATCATTGTGCCAGATTATTACAGCGTAACCCCTAATTACACTACCCCGAATTACGCGCTGGCTTAAAATATTCGCTGAAATTCTCTCAATTGCACTGTCGCACTCCATTGTCGTTGCTACGAGACGATAGTCTGTGCGGAGCATAGAGTCAAATGTTGGCTAGCGTCTGTGTATTCAACACGTGCCAGGCTATACACGTATAGCCGGCGACTGTTTTTGTGTTGGATTTTGGCGCGCTTTGCATTTTATCACTTAGTAACTAAATATTTCGTCCATATTTTTTTTTTTGCAAAACTAAGGAAAATATTAGTTTTGCTTTTTTTGCGGAAAAAACCATATCCCTAATTTTGTATGAGATTCACACCCCCAATTACACTGTCCCGACTTTAGTGTAAATTGGGGTTTTACGGTATATAAAAGTGTACGTATATAGGTAATGTTTTAATCATTTCTAATAAAGCCCTGCTCTGGGGCATAATGATCTTAATTAACTACCGATAATTCCAAACCTGATCATTTCACCCTTATCCTAATTATTTCGGAGGGCTTACACACCAATTAAAATTAAATGTATTATAAAAATATAATTAAACACTTTATAGCTTAACAGAGTTAGGCAATTGGCAACAAGACTTATGACCACCCGACGGCTCTAGAAACAATGATGGCAGTCTCTATATTTTAATGAAAAATATTTTTGATATGTCATTTTGATAGCTAGTAATTGCTCAAATTACATTTTAAGTCAATTTAAAAAAAGTTCTGTCATTAATATTTTTGTTCAATTAAAATAGAATTTGTAACAAAAGTGGCAGTTTACATAGTCCTGTATTACAGACACGGCAGTTATTCAAAAAGGTTTCACAAAACAACGTAAATTATATGAAAATATAAAGATAGTACGAACAATAATATTTAACATAATTTTTTTCAGACAAATTATCTATATGAAAAAAAACCTTTTAATCTATCTGACGAGATTATAGGATTGTGAAAACTACAACTTTTGTTTCCTTTATTTGTTATTGTAATTTTATAAAAATGTAATTTTTAGCTGTAAGTAATTTTTACTTTTGAAAAACTGCAAGTCAAATGAATATATTTTTTTTTAACCATGTCCACTCCCAATGTGGAGCATATGGACTCCTCACGGAGTTTATCAAAACAGAAGTGTTTCTACGAGAACTGCTTGTTACTCAGTTGCTCAACCTGACTTTTTCCAAAGAGAGTAGGGATAGAAGGATAGAGCTAGGACAGGACTAGTGGAAAGCTAATCGCTCTCGATACGCCCCGTTCATAGGATAGGATGGGTGAGAGGGGGGAATTCAAGACAACACAAACATCTATGTCTTTGAACAGAAATTTATAAATCGATTGAAAAATCAATTTATAAAACTGTCCGTACCGGGATTTGAACCCGTGCCCTCCGTAACCGAAGCCAACAATGCTGACCACTCGGCCACAAAGGCAGCCAAAATAATCTTGAATATAAATAATGCTTAGTTTTTTCTGTGTCTGTTGGAAAAATCTTTAGTAAACGACAGTGACAAACGCATGGGATAGATTTTTATTTTATTTTATACAAAAGGATAAATTATTGTTACTCCTCCCGAAATTCACGCGCTTACTTCTTTGTCCTTTTTATTCCATTCCTTAGAATCATTATTTAGAATCAGCCGTGACACCATCATTACTGAGGAAAATTTTCTGAAAGATTAACTTTTTTTAAGTTGGCAAAATATTTTTGTTGTGCAATACTTCGTTGAAATAGATAGTAGATTTTAAAAATATATAGTAATTAATTAACTATCATTTTTGATGGATTCAGTGAAAACTTCATTTTTTATTATAAAATTAAATTTGATACTTTCAATGGATTCGGTGCTAACTTTGTGTAAGTCCATTTTAATATAAATTTAAAAAAGTAACTTTGATTATCTCTCGTGGCTCGGAGACTAGAAAAATACTTCTCTGATGGGGGTCGTTATAACGTTAATAATTTACTATTAATATTTTATGAACGTACTAGAAAAATATTAATACTATGGGTAGGTACTCAGTATTCGGGTTGGCATCCTTAATTACTTCATAAGCCAATGCGCTAAGCCCTTGACCGGCGATAGGATGGAAGCCCCAAAGCGTTTTCAGTGTGACTCCTCTCAACAATCGGCAAAGAAAAGCTACATTTGTACGACAATATAATAATCATTCAACGCACACAAATTAAATAGTTTATTTATTAATTATAGCGGAGAAAATGTGCAGTAAAATAAATCACTACTCTTTCTACTGTAATTTGTAAACTCTTTTCAATGTCAATTGTTGTTTACACCTTTTCATTTCAATTTGTTTGTGTATAAATAGCACTGTTAAATAATATTTATTATCAGTTGACAATGCTCACCATGAGCGAAATCGGTTATGATCTTTTTTTAATAAATTGGAAATAAAGTAAAAACGAATGTTGTGTTTTTATACATATAATACCTTTTTACCAAGTATTGACAGTGAACACTCTAAAAATAGAGAATAGTTATTTTATCAAATGTAAATGTATCGAATCATATTTTTATAAACCTATTCTTTTGAAAGCTTGCTTCATTTGTATTCAAATCTTAAATTAAGCTATTTCGAAAAAATAACTTGTCACTAAATGTCTATTTTATTTTGAAAAAATATACAGGCCTCTTCAAAACAGTTTACTTGAAGGTTGCAATCCTGAGCCAATTCTTAAGAAAAATAAAAAAAAATCATCGGTCACTTCGAATCCAATTAAAGTAGAGTTCTTTGTAGCATTTACATATTTGACGCAAACAAAACCGCAATATTATAACTTTTATTTCAAACAAAAAAGCTTTTGGCTCGTGATAAAGAGCTTTTTGTTGAACAAAAAGCACTTGATAGTCAATTATTCACCCGCACAATGCAACGAGAGAATCGTTACGTTTCAAAGAGAGCGACTTTTATTGAGTCCATCCCCTGAATACTTCGTTCATAAAGGAAACTTCTGACGGCTAAAAACCTATAAAAGAGTATTTATTTCTTTCACACTTCCTGAAAAGAAGCTTTGAGCAAAATATGCATAGAACTACTTAAAAAACAGTTGTTTGAACTTATTATAAAACTGGACGGTCGTAAAAATTAATGAAAACAAACTTTCCTGCATTAGGGATTTAACATTTTCATGTTTATATGCATTATGTTGCTATAATCTTCGTTATTACACTTCTCACGTAATTAGATGTGACATGTTTTGCTGATTTGAAATGCATCTTCAACCTAAATCAATTGCCATATGAGACTACTACTTGCAAACACAGCTTATTCCAAAATGGTTAAAAAATGAAACTTGAATTTCATTTTGAAAAACAATGTAAATTTTAAAAGTATTTTTAGTCTTACATAACTTTGGAGTGATATGTTGAATGTTGTCTAGCCTTGTTTGAGACTGATTTCAAAATTTATTTTTGTCTAATAAATTACATTCATGGTTCACGTTTCAACAACTTTGAAATGAGTCTGGTTTCCAAGTAATACCCTAATATTTTAGCTATAACAAAAGCGTTGATTTTAGATGTTTATTTTTTACTACTTTAAGAGTGCTTACTGTCAATACTTGGTGGAAAGGCACTTTATTCTAAATATATACATATATGTATAAATTTTTACTACTGCAAACACTTATTTATTAAGATCATCATTATCTACTCGTCATGAGCGAAACCAGTCCTGATCTTAATACATGATAGTCAGAATTAGTACAAATGTATACTTTAATATTTATTTCTTTTCCAATATTATATATATATTTAATTGCATTTATTTATTTACTTTTTCTCCTCTAAAGTGGAGACAATATACCTTAATGGTATCTTAGAAAAAATGACTCACGAGGACTTCTTATTATTAATTTTATCCATATTTGGATAAAGCTGAAAAATAGTAGGATAAGTTTTAAAAAAAACCCAATAGTTAGATAATCGCTGTATGTGCAGAGAAAGACCTGATTGTATGCCCTTGAACCTAATTAGATTTTTTTTAAACAATCATTCATTAAGAGACAAAAGTTATTTTCAAACAGGTATAGTTATAACGCCACCTGTGTGGTCGAGTAGTCAACTTCGTTGGCTTCGGTTACGTAGGTCGCGGGTTCGAATATCAGTACGGACAGTTTTATAAATTGATTTTTCAATTGATTTATGAATTTCCGCTCGAAGGTATGGATGTATGTGATGTCTTGAAGTCCTCTCTACAACCATCTTATCCTATGAACGGGGCGTATCGAGAGCGATTAGCTAACAACTAGTCCTAGTCGAACCCTATTCTTCTATTCTTACTTTCTTTGAAAAAAAGAAAAGTTGAGCAACTAAGTAACAATCAGTTCTCGTCGAAACACTTCTGTTGATAAACTTCATTAGGAGTCCATATGCTCCACATTGGAAGCAGACACGATCATTTTTTTTTTAGTTATAATGCTATCAATTTATACCATTTTTAAAATAAATTTTAACATTGTCTCCATCGAATCCATCGAATAATCTATGTTACAAATTGTGAACTATTTTTTTAATCATTTTATTTCAACAGATAAATTTAAAAAAAATCCAAAGTCATTTTTTTCTAAATTTAAAAATTGTTTGAAAAACAAATGACAAAAATATGTTATAATAATTCGTGCTAGCTGTAAGCCCGTTACCTTCAACTGGGGAGGACGTCATCGAAAAAAAGGTGAAATTGCGGACCTACAAACACTCAGCCAACACTCAAATACTCAGCCAAGATTATCGGCGATTAATGTATAGACGTTAAAAAAAATGTTTTATGTATCGTCAGTAAAAATACTTTTCGGACATACTTTTAATATCGAGAAACAATTTTTTGAGAATAATAAACATTAAATGTGTATTCAAAGTAATAGTCTTTTGGCAAACTGAAAAGCTGTTAAGATTATTTGCTCAGCGCAATAACGAGCCAAAAATGCTTGCATTATGAAATAGGTCAATTTTGAGGTCATTCAAATATTCCGTTTCAGAAAGGGTGCAACTGAAATTGAATACAAAATTACGGCTTCAAAAAGAGGCAACGGAATAAAATTGATTGTTTTCAATGCCATTACTACTTGAAAAATTAATATCATAATAAGCAGTGTTCTTTCCCCATGTAACGACGTAGATCGGCGTTCTGACACATTTTTTTCTTGGCATTTTTAATATTTTAAATAAAAATTAGCAACTACAGAAAAAGTATGTAATTAAGTTAATCACTCAAACGAAGGCAAGGTCTTTGTGACGGATTCGAGGCGCTGCATTTGTTTCAATCGTTTATCGATTTCTTTTCGAAGACATGGGTGTTTTTGATATCTAAATTATTTCCTTTTACCCTTGCAATACTAAATTAACGGGGCTAAATAAGAGCGATTAATTTATCACGTATGAATCATTGAATATAATAATCTCAGAATTCATATTTTTGACTTGACATTGCTTAAAACTAAGAGTGCGAATTGTTTTATATACTTTAAGATTTCGACTGAAGGTTTTTTGATATTAAATTTGAATAGTTCAGATGTTGTTAAATAACTAAATTCATCCATGCATTTGAATGCCTAAAGATATTTAAAGGTAAAACCCGGGTCGATGGTGACAAAACATAAGAATGTACCAAATTTAAACGATTTAAATTTGTTTTAAATACATTGTTATTAGTCCTTCTCAATTAAAAATAAATTACTCAATTCAACACCTATTAATGTGTTCTCTGTCAATTTGGTAGAAACGTTAAAAAATAAAACATTCCTTTGCAACAATTTTAAATTTATTTCAAATGATCAGGACCGGTTTTATCAGTTGAAAATGCTCGTCACGAGCAAAACTTGTCTTGATCATATTATGTAAGTATGGTATTAGCATAAAATAGTGTTTTATTTTTTAACTCTATTTTTCCTCCCAGTACGAACAGCATAATTTCGATCGATTTATTGATTTCTGATTTCTATCTTTCAATAACTTGTAGTAGCGATAGCGAGTAGTTAGCCACTTGTCTTGTCCTGACATTATCTTTATATCCCTACTACTCTCTTCGGAAAAAGAGAGGTTGAGCTATTGAGTAACAAACAGTTCTCGTAGAAAAACCTGTGCTAAGATACCTTCATTTGGAGGCCATATGCTTCACATTGGAAGCGGACGTGGACATTTTTAATTTTTTAAATCTATTTTTCATCTAATTTAAGATTTCGATTGAAGGTGCTTGCTGGAATTTCAATATTAAGTTCGAACGATTCAAATTATGTACATTCACACAGATTTTGTCACTAAAGACCGGAGACTATTTTTCATCATTTGATCATCCTCGTGATAAGCAAAACTGATTCTAATTTAAAATAATATACATAAGAGTAGTAGATAAAAATTACTGTTTTTTTTTTTATAATAATAACCCCAAATCTACTTATTTTAAAGCAACTGACGAATCACAAGCGCATAAGCAAGTATTGATCCCAGATTCTGATGAATAACAAATTTAAGCCAAGAATAATTTCCACCTTCCTTGAATATATACGATTGTGGGAAAGATACAACCTGCCAAAGCTCAAGGCTAATTTATATTAATATTTCAATTCATTTCTAGTTGGTTTTGTTTAATACAGATTGCAACGAGTATAATTCTTGTTGGGCCTATAGCTGTGTGAATTACTTTGTCTTATTTGGCGGTGAGTTGCAATACTAAGTTCGGTCGGTCTCTGAAACATAATTATTTTAATCTGATTTAAGATCTGTATTCAAAAGCGTGTTTATCTGTAATATCACCCTCCTATCTATGTGGTCCCCAAAACGTAACATAGCAAGATAGATTACCTAACGTAATGCTTTGTAATAACACCATCGTTTTTGTTTAAATACATAAGTTGAATTAGTGAATAAAAAATCATTTTCTTAAAATTGTTTCTTCACTCTGAGTTCATTGTTTTAAACATAATTATTTCAGAAAACAGTAGACACATAAAGAAAAATACAATTTTCCTTTGTATTTATTTCCACTTTTATTTATCAAGATTAGTACTGGTTTCGCTCATGGCGAGCATTGTCAACTGATAAGAAATATAATTGAACAGAGTAATTTATACAAAAACAAATTTAAATGAAAAGGTGTAATAAACAATAATGCTTGTCACCGTGTTTTTATTAATACAGTAAAACCCCCATTTACACTATAGTCGGGACTTTGTAATTGGGGGTGTGAATCTCATACAAAATTTGTGATTTGGTTTTTTTCCGCGGAAAACGCTAAACTAAGATTTCCATTAGTTTTGCAAAAAAAAAATATGAACAAAATATTTAGTTTTCGTAGTAGTAAATATCCCGCACACAGACAGACGCCCGGCTATGCGTGTATAGCCTGGCACATGTTGAATACACAGACGCTAGCCAACATTTGACTGTATGCGCGGCACAGACGACCGTCTCTTAGTATCGACAATGGAATGCGATCGTGCAATTGGGGGGCAGCGCATAATTCGGGGTAGTGTGCGCCTAATGGGCGCGAGAACCCCCAATTGGTTCTACTGTATGTGTTTATTATGTCTAAATATTCATCCCTACTATTCCAATCTTAAAATAACTAGGTTTGGCGAGAGTGATTAGTCAACCACTAGTCCTACCCTTACATTATCTTTTATATCCAAAGCAAAGCAAAAGTTGAGCAAAAGTTTTTTTTTTATAAAAACTTATGTTGAGATAATTCCATTGGAAAGCCATATGTTTCCCATTGGGAACATAAATTGATTTAAAAAAAGTTTTTGTAAAAACAGCTTATATAAGATACCCCATATGCATCTAACATAAAAAAGTGTTGAATAAAAGCTTTAACACCTCCATGCCCATGATGCAATCGTAAATAGTTGAGCCATTAAATCATTAAAAATTTCTCTAAATATTGTCAATACGTATTCATCATTTTAGGTATTCTAACATGTATACATTTTTTAAATTATTTTTTAGCTTCTAACTTAGGTTTAAATACTGTCAATTAACAGTGAAACTGAGATGCCATCATGGCAGGGAACGTGATTTTTTAGGATGGCATGTTATGGGTTAATTAATAATGATTTATGCAAATGTAAAGATAAAGATTCGAACACGGACCAAAATTGCTCACTTTGTTTTACCGCTAGAGAACGTTGAGATCGGACTTGATTTGAAAAAAAAATACCAAAATTCACAAAACATTACTTTCAATGGGACAGCAAAATATAGGAAAACTCAAATATTTGTTTGATTTATTACGGCACCATAGTGTAGTAGTTTTGATGTCGGTCCTACAGCTGCTTTGATTTACTGCAAATAAAAGAATCCTTCCTTTGATACGTCGTACATATAAAACAAATGGGATTCCTTCGCGAAAACTAGCCCGAATTTTTATTTTTATGGTCATGCTGTGTACCTAGTTGACCATCAATAGAGATGTTACACTTTTTGTTTGGCATTGGTACCCAAGTAATCGCATTACGAAATAAGTTTTAAAAATTCGCATTAAATTATTGGAACAAATTAAATGTCAAAAATTAACGGTCAAAATATTTTATAACCATTTTGATTAGGTTATGTTTTTTTTAATTTCATAAAAATTACGACTTTTTTCTGACCGATACATTATGACCAATGTAATATAAATTCTGAACGGAAAAATAATACTATGTTATGTTGTGTCGGGTTAGCGTTGTTGGCTTCCATGTTGGATTTCTTCGGATTCAAGTCCCAGTACGAGCAGCATTTCTGTTCGAAGGCACGGGTGTTTGTGATATCTAAAAATTACCTCCACCATTTCCGATCATTTAATAACTGAGAGCTATTAGTTGACCAATATTCCTGCCCCAGCCGTATTTCTATATCCCTACTACTCTCTTTAGATAAGACAGATTGAGCAACTGAGTAACAAACAGTTCTCGTATAAAAACTTTAGTTAGGATACCTACATTAAAAGGCTAAATTCTCCAAATTGGGAGCGGACATGCATAAAAAATATCTTGTATTGTATTTTTGTTTTTAATTTTCCGAGTAGATTTGAATTACTTTTCAACAACTTTTGAGGTGTTTACTGTCATTACTTGGTGGAAAGGCGTTATATTTACAAAAACAGAACATTTTGCTTTACAAATAGCACAATAATTTAATATGATCAGGACTGGTTTGAACGATCACATCATCTGCACAGGTCAGTTGAAAATGATCGTCATGAGCAAAGCCGGTACTTACCATATTGATTAACTGTAGTATTTTTTTAAATGTAAAAAAGATTGCATTATTTTTACTTTTAAAATGTCTTAACCCGTAACATGCCATCCTAAAAAATCACGTTCCTTGCCATGATGGCATCTCAGTTTCACTGTTTATTGATAGTATATAAACCTAAGTTCACAGCTAAAAAATAATTTTAAAAATGTATATATGCAAGAATACCTAAAACAATAAATACTTATTGACAATATTAAGAGAAATATTGAATGACTTAATTGCTCAACTATTTACAATTGCATCATGGGCATGTAGGTGTTAAAACAATACTTAAAAATAGGATCACCAATAAAAAATCTTACTAGTTGAAACAATATTTGCTTACTGTCATGAGTAGTTATTCAATCGAGTATATATTGTATTAGACATTTCTAACCTTAAAACGAGAAACTATGGCAACGATACGATCTTCTCATAAAAAGTAATCGATACTTACATTGTAATCAATTAGGCAGGTGGTTCTATGCAACATTGTTATGGGAAAATACCCTTCATTACTTTAAGACTTTTATTAACGATAATAAAACTAGACTCATACACTTGCTGCTGTAAAAATAATGTGAATGTTTATTAATTAATATGTTTCAGAACGAATAGAAGACAATGAAAATGTTTTTTATTTTATTTTTTTGGATATCAAATACTTGTTTGAGCATATCATTATATAATAATTGAATAAATAAATGATTGAATCGGTAAGAAAAGCAAACATAAACAATTAAAAATTTAAAAAATAGTATTTGTTAAACACAAGTAAGAACCAGCATTAGTTTTTATCACTCACTTTTTTTCAAAGTGTAGAGAAAGAAGGATAAAGCTAGAACAGGACTAGTGGTTAACTAATCGCTATTGCTACACCCAGTTATTAAAGGATCAGAAAGATCGGATAAGAGGAAATGATGTGAATTAACATCACAAACACCCAGTCTCCGATCACAACTTTGAATTAAATAATTCACAAATTCACTATGATCTTACCGGGAATCAAACCTAGACCTGCGTGGTCGGTAGAGCAAGCACTTACCAACTGGGCCACAGCAGGCGACAAAAATATGTACACTAAAATAAAAAAAATCATAATATAACCTTTTTGGACTTATTTTATCGCTGTACCAGCTATAATTAAAAAAACACTTTTATCAATGTTTGGTGGAAAGCCATTATATTCAACAAAAAAAAACACACATTTGTACTAATTACTAGTAACGTTTAATTATCAATTGATAATGGTCATCATAAGCAAAACCGGTCATGATCTTAATAATAAAAGTGACAATAAGAACAAATGTGTATTTTTTAAAAAAAAAATTAAAGTAATTATAAATGATACCAAATCGATGCTTAATTAACTTAAGCAGTTTTGAAGGAAACATCCTCGCTTAAAAATGAAACAAATTATCAATACCTATTACAGATACCTACACATTGTCCAATTATGTATATTAACGTTAATATATTATCATATACTATAGTGTTTTCAACATATATTTGTATCCTAAAATCCATATATTAAATGACAGACAATGATATTTTGTTGTCTAAAACAGGGACAAAACGTCGGATTTCTTATATGAAAATTACCCGCAGTGAACGAAGAGCAACCATTTTAGATAATATTTATTGCTTAGATAATATTTATCGTCATATTTTGGACATAAAATCGCTTATACAAATGTCATATTCCTGGTTTTTTTCTGAGTTTTCTCAAGAACTGCTGACGGAAGGATGATGATAAATAATTTCGAGTTGTTTGTATGAAAAAGTATTGAAAATATTTTTGGAAACAAAGATTTCCAATTATTTATTTTGCGTAAGCCGATTACCTTTCATTTTTTTTATTCGATTTTTTTAGAAGCTTTACTCAAATTAATATTGTTTTCGTCTTTGGAGTTTTTTTTGTACATCTCTTTAAAAAATTCAACAACTTGTAAAATAATATATCTAGCTGTTAAAATTTTCTTAAAAGTGTGCTCATATTGTAAGTTGAAAAAAATGCATTATTTCTAACCTTATGACATATAAAAGATATATTTTTAGCCGTGGAGCAGTTACCGAATATTTTAATATTATGTGTTATCACAAATATTAAGCAATCTTTAAAATTTATAAGAATATAACTGTTTTAAAATTAGAGTTTACAATTTAAAGAATAGTGGCCGACAACCTTTTGAGAGTCTAGTTGAAACCAATCAATTTTGAAAAAATAAATATTGTTTTTTCAAAATGGCTTTTTTCGATAATCACAATGTATCAAACATGATACACATTCTATCAAAAGAATGTAAGCTGGAAATTTCGAATTAATAATTAAATTTAGCTTTTAAGCTTGAAAAAAGATGAGCTTGTGAGAATTGAAACCAAGATAAAAGACTGTTAAAAAAAGGTTTTTTCTAGACAATTTCTTTAATAAATATTAGATTATAACAACTTAACACCAGTTAAGAAGTCTTCGTGGACTTCAAGGTTGTGTATAATTCATAATTTATTCTTACATAGGCGAAACTATGAGCAAAAACTTTTATTTCTAAAAACTTATACCTCGTTTAGGAGGTATGAGTCACCAGTTAAAAGGGTCGTTCGATTGATCAACTCATTGCCTAGAAAAGTGGACATTTTTAGTGATAGTTTTTGTGAACTGTTTGTTAAAATTTACTATTACATATAATATAATATTTTAACAGTGGCTTCCTAGGTTATGATTTTTTTCATTATTTGACAAATATGTAGTATATAATTTTAGTTTTTGGAGTCTATATTAATTAACAAGTATTTTGGATACTTCTTATTAAATAATATGTTCGCTCAAAAGAATTTGTTAAGCCAAATGCTGATAAAATTAATGATGCCCATGATAATGTTATTGAATTCATGTGATCTGGAAAAATTCTTGAATCAAATTTGTCCATAGAACTTAAAATTTGAATTCAATGTATTCTTTTTCATAATAAATCATTTCATAAAAAAATATGATAAAATTTTCTTAGTGGGCAACTAAAAATGTTGTAGTGGGTAATTATCCTCGTGTAGTAGGTTGCCAACCACTGGCTTAAAATATGTCATTCGCTTCAAACTCTCAAAAAATGGTGGCTTTTTTCTATTCATAAAACATAAACATTAATTCAGTAAAATTATTTACAGATTAATGGGTTCATTTTAAAGGAATGGAGGTCGTTAATCAATACTTAATCATTTTAATACATACACTGGTAATAAGTATAAAATATTCCATTTATAATTGTAGAGATTTGGCAAAACGCGTTGATAGCTGTTAAAGCTAAGTGACCAATTTACAAAAGGTAGCAGTTGTTTGTGAAGTCTGATTTATACGTAGAATCAATCAGTTTTCAGGTTAATTAAATATATATTATTTTGTTTAGTAAATATTGAACTAATTAGACCACGTACGTATAAAATAAATACATTTATCAGGATTTTACTGTTGTGTTTTTTGACTTAAAATGTGAAAATTTAACAAGACTTTTACATTAAAGTAGTGATATTGTATTTCTCAAAATCAATAAAACACGCTGAAAATACTTTTTGACTTAATTCAGTTTTGGAATCAAGAGCTAAACACTTTGAATCTGATATTTGAAGTCATTTAGCCAATTGATATAAAAATGAGTATTTATAAACCTACATAGAATTGTGTGATGTTGGACAATTCTCATCTAATTTTAATGTCACTTAACTATTTGGTTGCCGTAAAAAAGGTACGTCTGTATATTAAGTACATATTATATTAAAAAAACAACCAACGAAAGAAAAAAACAATATTGAAAAAACCAAAGCTATTTTTTACTCAACATTGTTTAAAATTGATCAAAATTGCATTAGCACAACTATTTGAAAATCAAGAGCAAAATAAAGGTGTCAATTAATGAATTTTATTACATTATTTTGCCTATCGTTGATATTTATTATACGTCTTTTAACACTTAGTTAAACATAATTATTATATTTCATTCTATTAAATTTATCCATGCTTAAAATGTCCTCATAACCTAACTCTGCGGTATAAAAACAAAAGCCTTAACAAATAGTATAATATGCTGACCAGTGCTTTAGACAGAAAAATAACATATCGTTTTTCAGTGCTACCTTCGGGAATGAAAACATATGTATGTGCTGTGAAAGTCTGCGACGTAATTTTCACAGTGGTTTTCATTTAGCGGGAAATTAATTCAGAATAAAATATTGCCACGACGTTTGTTTGCTTGATAAAGAAAATGATTTTGTTTTATTATTATTTTATTCTGCTGAAAGTGAAATATTAAATCTGCCTGTATGGTATCGTTATATACGCTTTTACTCCCATATCTCTCATAATGGGGTTGACTACCTTTCTTATTTTCCCTAATTAGCATTACTACGAAAGAGATATCTTCAGTTTTATTGAATATGTATTCCTTCAAACGCAGTTGGTGGCAGATTATTAGTTATATGTATATTCTTAATTTCAAAATAGAAAAAAAAATCTATAACCTTTTCTTTGTAAAGCATATGGCCTCCTAATGGAATTATGTCAACATAACTTCTTTTAAAAGAACTGTTTATTACTCAGTCGCTCAACCTCTCTTAATTTTTCAAAGAGAGTAATAGAAATAGAAGGACAAGGCTAAGATAAAACTAGTGATAAACTGATCGCTCTCACTACGCCCAGTTGTTAAGGGATCGTAAATGGTGGAAGGGACATAACAAACACTCATGCCTTCGAACAGAAATCGATAAATCGATCGAAAAAATGCTTTTCGTACTGGAACTCAAACCCGTGAGGTCTGGCACAGAAGTCCACAACAGTAACCGCTGCACCACAGGACCTGGCAACTAAATACGTTGATATTATATTGTTTTACCTTATTAGTATAATATTAATCGAAGCCATAGCTTTTTGTATGAGAAAAATACATCCTCGTTAAAATTGATACAACTTTGTTTCTAAATCAATAACGACGAAATATGTTTTGTTGCAGCCATAAAAAGAGCTACATTAAAAAAAAAACTATTTTTATCAAAACTTTTGTGATTTCTGACTTTTTTTCGTCATGGAGTGTGGAACGACGTTCAATCATTTTTACAAAACTTGAAAAATTTCCGAAGCGTGCTTAATATGAATTCTTCATAAGCCGACTTAGCCATGATTCGCATCACCTTAAAGCCGCCAAACTAGGCACTTGGAATTCTGAAAATACGACAGGCAGGTCTGAAGCCGGGAGGAGGTGGTTTGCATCTGCGATCGGTAAATGAAAAATCACCCCCGAGGGTGCAATCAAAATGAACCTTCACGTCTACTCTACGTGACGTATAGTCAGATGAATTTGATAATATTAAAATTAATGTTTTTTATCATATTATTATGATATAATGACAAACAACTGAATAATATTTATTACTCTCAATAACACGATTAAATATTACAATATGAAAGTTTGTGGATTTTGGTTTTTATTAAACTCGAATTATTTGCACTATTTTATTGAAAATTCTTTATTTGCAAAACCCGCTCTGGCCTTTTTTTGACGAAAATGAGTTATGAATACAATTTAGCACTCCATTAAAAAAGATATCATTTTTTAAAAAAATAGAGTTGTAAATTGTGTTCCGTTTCGTCAAAAAATCAAAATGAATATTAACGCGACTAGCAAAACCCGCTCAAAAAACGCCAAAATACGCTCTTGGGATAAATCAAACAAGTTTATCGTTCAAAATTTTTATTTTTCTTTTATTTGTATCTCGAAAGATATATAATAACTCTTAAAACACTTAAAATCACTATATATACCCAAAACAGTTTTTCGTGATTTATTCAAAACTCAAAAAGACCTACAGAGCAGGCTTAGCAACTCGGCGCCTTATTTGAAAAATTGAATGTAGTAATCGAAGACATGTTATTGTTTTATACAAATAATAATCATAGTGTTTGTAATAAGATACAAACAAAATTGCGTCAGCCGTTAATTAAAAAAAAACATATGATTGAAAAAAACAACACAATATCAAATAGCACAAACAATGAAAATTGAGACATAATTTCTTTTTGTTACGTAAAAGTGATATAACCAAAACACGAGTTCGGAAAAAAATAATATTTATTTTAACTTAATAAGTCGTTTGTAAAAAAATAATATTGTACAGGTAAACTTTTTATTATTGGATGGCTTAATTATTTGTTATATATTTTTTTATATCTTTTAAATCGTTTTTATAGAATAATCGAAATACATTGAATAAAAATTGTAAGTCAATTTTTCTTCTTTACTTTATAGGGAATCAATATATTTTTGATAACAGCAATCAGTCACTTTAGAGTGTTCACTGCCAATACGCGGAAAGGCATTATATTGAAAAAAACAACTGTTATTAAACAATTTAATTGTAGTCGCCTGCTGTGGCCCAGTTGGTTAAAGCATGCACTACCGATCACTCAGGTTTGTGTTTGATTCCCGGTCAGATCAATGATTTTGAAAATTATTCAATTCAAAGTTGTTATCTAAGACTGAGTGTTTGTGATGCTAATTCACATTATTTCCTCTCCTCCACATTCCTCTCATCCTTTAATAACTAGGTGTAGCAATAGAGATTAGTTAACCATTAATCCTGTTCTAGCCTTATCCTTCTTTCCCTACTACTCACTTTGAAAAAAAGTGAGGTTGAGCGAATGAGTAACAAACAGTTCTCGTCGAAAAACTTCTGTTGAGATACCTCGATTAGAAAGCCATATGCTCCACATTGGGAGCGGACATGGATTGAAAAAAAAAAGACACTTATTAATATTTTGTACTTTTATTTAAAAAAATCTTTTTTAAACCAATTGTTTATTACACCTCATTAATTACATTTTGATTTGTATAAACAACGCAAACATGTTATTACTTTATCAGTTGATAATGCTTGTCATAAATGAAACCTATCCTGATCGTATTAAATAATACTATGAAATATATAGTACAAACTCATATTTAATTTTTTGAATTAATTGAGTTATCATTGAATTAAGCTTTTTTAATTTTTTTAACGTCAAATAAACGGATAATGATTTTGAGATAAAAATATTTTTTTCACATGAAAGTATGAAGTTTATTTATATATAATATAAAATAATGCAAGGGTCTCCGATTGTTATGTCAGAAGACTTCAGTTTGAAAAATGTAAGCAGAGCTTATTAAAAAATATACACACAAAAAGTCAAGTTTTCTCTTGAGCTAACGAGCTTTCGAAGTTCTCCAAGCTTTCAGTATATAAAATGAAAATCAAGGGTGATCGGCGGATAAGATGTCAAGGTGATTGAGAAAAAAACTTGGCTTAAAGCCATCCCAGTACAGCGGAAGGCTCTGTTGAGGCTGTACCACAAAATGAACAAGTTACGAGATGTAAAACAGGGCAGAAACTAAAAAGCGGATTAAAAAATGAATTTGTAAATAAATATATTCATGATATATAACAAGGAGTTGAGGGGTGTTTTTATTTTGTTGGTATACTAGAAAGCATGTTTAATGTTCCTTTGCTTAAAATTAAAACTAAGACATCCAATTCCAAATCAATTTTGTGATCTCGGGATTTCAAGATTCACAAATTTCCAATTCCGATTGATCATATCGACTGTGGAAAGGAAAAATAACGTAACCCATAGTTTTTTCAAAACAGGTTTTTTCAATAATCATAATGTAACAAACTTGATACATGTTCTATCAAAAGGATGCTAGCTGCAAATGCCGAATTAGTATCTAAATTTAGCTTTTTAATTTGAAAAAGATGACCTTTTAAAAAATTAAAACCAAGAAAAAAGACTGAAATAAAAGTTTTTCTTAGACAACTTCTTTATTTAATATTAGATAATGTCAATTTACAACCAGTTCAGAAGTTTTGCCATTTGATGTCGAACTTGCACGGACGAAGTAACAGTAACTTAAAATAATACATTATTTATTTAAATATCCTCCGTATACAATAGAATAAATAGTCGCCCGTTATGGTCTAGTTCATGGTTTCTCAACGGTGGGCCACAGCGTGTTCCAAGGGGGCCACAGAGATTTATTTTTGTTTTGGGGAGCCACAACACATTACAGGGGGGCCACGGGCCAATTGAGGATTTCAAATTTCTCGGTGAGCTAAAAAAAAAAAAAGGTGTTCTTGGAGATATTCTGGGAAATAGTATACCAAATCGGAGATTTCAAATTTCTCGGTGAGCTGAAAAAAAAAGGTAGGGGGCCACAGAAAAATAAAGACACTCAAAAGGGGCGACGCTCCCAAAAAGTTTGAGAAACACTGGTCTTGTTGGTTAGAGCTTGCTCTACCGACCAGATGGGTCTGAGTTCGATTCCCAGTAAGGTCAATATCAAATTTAATTTTTTTAATTTGAAACCTTAGACGTGTGTGTTTGTGATGTCAATTTACCTCGAATTGATCTCGATCAACTTACAATAAATTTTCTTCGTGTTTTTCTCGTACGATGTTTCAACTTTAAAATATTTGGCGCATTAGTTGTAACGTCAAATATTTTAAAAATACATTAAAGTTGTACAGGTATTTATTTTGACAAAATTCTTAAAATGCTGTCTGTTCCAGCCAGTGTATTAACAAAAAAAAAATGGGTGAAACATTTCCTCATTCCTACTCTGTGAGTATGGACGCTAAGGAGAAATGCCTGCCAAACTAATAATAGTACAATCAGATCCTACGGCACTGTTCTGGTGATTATGGGCTTAGAAACTTTTCCATGATAAAACCCAACATGTAGCAGTTTTGACACTTTTAAACAAAATAAAGTTCGGCGAAAATTTTTAACTTTGAGTTTGTTTGCACTTTAAACATTTTAAACACGTAGCACAGAATATCTATTTTATGTATCCATTCTCTAGACAAGCATATTGACTTTGGGTGAAGTATTTCTACAGAAGTTTTATGCAAACGTTGAACTCTAAATCGATCACCTGTCTTTTTTTTGACACCGTTCTAGACACATTAAATATGAGACGCAAATAAAAAAGAAAAAAGCAATAAGTTATAAAGCATATATATATTGTCGCCCGCTGTGGTCTAGTTGGTTAGAGCTTGCTCTACCGATCAAGTGAGTCTGGGTTCGATTACCGGTAAGGTCAATGTCAAATTGGATTTTTTCAATTTTAATTTGAGATCTAAGACATGGGTGTTTGTTAATTCTCCTTGAGTTAATCTCATGTGACTTACAAAAATTCTCAAGTATATCCAAAGCCCCCTATAGTGAAAGCCATGCTATAGAGTTGAAAACAGGTACTTTTTTCAGATGAGCGGGCCGGCGTCATAATTTTCAAAGTAATATCACATCATTATGAAACCATTTATTACTGTTATTTTGAAGCAAATACATTACATACATTGTAATTATATATCTTTTCAGTTAAATCTTTTTTTAAATAAGAAAAAATCATATTTTCTAAGGTTTTTTAATAAAAATCTCTGAGAACAAAAGCAAACAAAGATGCCAAATCATTTTATTTAAATTATTTTTTTTACAATATTTCAATACAGAATATGAAGTTGGATAGTTAATTTAAAAAACCAACGTCATTATTGGGATTTTAATCAATTAATATTAATCTCGAAATTTATTTGTGCACACTGGTTCGCCACTCAATCTTTCCATAAGATTTCTCAAGTCATACCAGTAATCAAAAATCAGTAAGTCAAACTAGGGTAGCACAATTCACTTCATTATTTTTTTTATATTGTTATTGATTAAATCATCATTTACTTGGTATATTGCCATTATTATATGATAAAAGACGCAGTATGTATTTCATAATATCACAATAGGCGTCAAAATCTTATATAATATTATATGAATTCCGCTTGTTACCGTCGTTTATGTAATTTATCATTTATATTCTATATAACTGTGATACTTAATAGTGGGAAGTTAAATTTTATTGGTTTTTACCACACATCGCATTTCTTGCCAGTCGCTATATTTCTTACAATCATTACTTAATTTGCATATATGGCCCTTCCGATGTATCGTAAATTTTAAATTTATAACACCAACGAATCACAGAATATCCATACGAGAAATCTTTCAAACATACATGTTACATTTAACGAAAAATAAGCTCATAAATTGGAATTTAGAGTTGATCTACGTATAACCGCCATACAATTTGTTAGTAAAGGCAGAGATTCAACGGCCCGCTCAGAATTTGCTGATTTTCTACAGCACTGCTTGGAACTTAAGACTGCTATGGTATATCTCGTATAATCTTTCAACTTAAAAAATATTTGACGTATTGGCGTAAGCTGTAATGTCAAATATATTTTTTAATTAAAAAAAAAAGAAATATATATACTTAGCTTAAATAGGTATTTAACTCTAGTCAATATTTGACGTCAGGTCCTATGGCGCAGCTGTTGGCGCTGTTGGCTTCGGTGCCGGACCTCACGGGTTCGAGAGCCAATACGAACAGCATTTTTCGATCGATTTATCGATTTTTGATCGTAGACATGGGTGTTTGTGATGTCTAAAAAAATCCTCTCACCTTTCCGATTCTTCAATAACTGGGTGAGGCAAGAGATTTTAGTTAATCACTATTCCTGTCCAGGCTTTGTCCTTCTATCGATACAAATATCTTTTGAAAAGTGACTTCGCCCAATTATTAAAGGATCAGAAGGATGGGAGGAGAGGAAATTATGTTTATTTATTGTTAAAAATTAAAAGTACAGTACATGACATAACAGCTGACGCCAATTCGCCATGTACGTGACAAATATAATGAGACAAAATATAAAATAAAACTACATAATACATCAAAATCAACATACAAAATCAAGAAATAAAATAGTAAAATTTAACAAACAGTACACAAACACTATCACTAAAAATGTCCATTTCTCTAGGCAATGAGTTGATCAATCGAACGGCCCTTGGAACTAGTGACTCATACCTCTTAAGCGAGGTATAAGTTTTTAGAAACAAAAGTTTTTGGTCATAGTTCCGTCCACGTAAGAATAAATTGCGAACATGTAAATTAATAGTCATGAGAATTTCAGGATTATTAACTCGGCCCTGAAGAAGAAGAGAAAAATACTTTAAACTTGAAAACGATCTTCGAGCTTCAAGAGAGTGAAATGATAACATTCCTAAAAGAAATTTGGTGGGGTAGTATTCCTTTAAGGAATTATCAAAGGGGTATTATGTGAATTGACATCAAAAACACCCAGTCTTCGATCACAACTTTGGATTGAATAATTCTCAAATTCACTGTGGTCGTACCGGGAATCGAACCCAGACCTGCGTGATCGGTAGAGTAGGCTCAAGCCAACTGGGCCACAGCAGGCGACGTATGTATTGACAGTAAGCACCCTAAAAGTGATAAATTAAGATGATGTTATTATTTAATAAAACCGAAAAATGAATTAAATTATAGAAATAAAAGAAAACATGTATCCAACTGGGCTACAACAGGCGACATGTAAATTACGATTATCGAAAAAAGCTGTTTTGAAAAAACATTGGGTTAAGTCTTTTTTTTCCTTTCCACGGTCGATTTAATAATTATTTGATAAAAATAATAAGCTTTTCAAATTAACTTTTTGGCTGGGTAAAATGCCAAGAGAAAGTTTTATTTTATATTATATAAACCGAACATTTTCATCCCTTTTTTACCGAGTTCTAATAAGTATTGGAAGCTGGCACATTGTTGAGACGCCATCCGAAGCCGATTTCCAAAGCCACTCACTCGTTATCATCGCCGAGATAAGGAGGCTGAAGCAAGGCGTTGAATCTACTTAACGAAATAATTCACTTTATTACACTACGCAGAGCCGAAACTTCTTGCATTTGCGTTTTGTTTTGTGAGATAACAGAGAATTCCCTCATACGTTAAAAGACAATTTGAGTGAATTTGATGGAATGGAAAACGTGTTTATTGTATTGAAAATTCACCCCAATGTTATTTATACTAATTCTATTTAAGTAATTTAAATTCACTTTTAGGGTGTTTACTGTCAATACTTGGTGGAAAGGCATTATATTAATAAAAACAAAACATTCCTCTGTACTTTATTCCACTTTATTTCATAAGACTTTGATGATTTTTCAATTGTATGTTTTAAGCATTTAAATTTTTTGTAATTGTAGACTGTAGAGATTCCAACTATTCGTCATTATCAACTATCCGGATATCGAATAGTAAAACTGAAACTATCCGGATAGTTTCAGTAAGTTTGAAACATTACTACATATATAAATTTATGTACTTACTAAAATAATACATTGAAAACGAGTTCATTTGTAATATGTCATTTATTCAGATTTTAACAATTCATATTTTTAAAAATAAGAGAGCATTAAATGTATCATATCTTAATTTAGTTTTAATTTGTCCTGCTGTTGAAAATACTCGTTTCGTTGCTGTTGATGTTGGTTTTATTGTTATTAGTGTTTTAAACAACACGTCCAACTTTTCCGTCCTTTTTTAATTGATCTAAGTATTTAAAATATTTTTTCAGATTATTTTTATTGTCATTTAAATTGTCGTCAGTTTCCGCGAGAGATAAAATAAAATTACGCATTTTATGTTGCAATTGGCAAGTCGGAAAAGAGATAGGTGTTATTTCAACATCAGAGTCCTGGGAGATTTCATCATCACTAGATAACAAATTTGGGTGAATTCTCTTAAAAATACTTTGTGCTAAAGAAATGACCTCATATTTATTTGAGTATCGAAAATATTCATTAGAACTGGGAACATTTCCACTTTGTAGATATATCACGAGTGTGATTATTATTTTATGTCAGCGTTCGTTCATTCTCTTTTTAATCGCATGTAAAAATTCTTCACTTAATGAACTTCCAAATTTTGAATCTTTTTTTCAAACAAAATTTGATCAACTGATCCTGACTAAATCCTTTCCGACTTATGTAATGCCTTAGATAGAGACAATACTATCATATTAAAATATTGAAAATGTGCAGCTGCATTAGATTACTGCAGCGGCATTTCTTCAATGAATGAAATTTCGGCATTAAAGGTTTTTTTTGCCTCGAGTCCGAGCCGATTCGTCGAACTTTTAAGTAGGTATTAAGATAACAAGATAAGATAGTTATATTACCCGAGTTTGGGGAAGGTAATAAAAACACTACTCTTAAGTAATGGTTTCTCCCAGGTTGTAAATACCCCAGTATTCATATCATCTTTCGTCGATTTTGTAAAATATTTCATTAAAAATTATAACGAATACTATCCGGATATTTCCCCAAATATCCGGATATCGAATAGTTAAAAAGGGCCGGATATATCCGGATATCGGTTATCCGGATATCCGAGTTGGAATCCCTATTGTAGAGTCATTTATACTGTAATTTGTAAATTCTTTTCATTATTAATTGTTGTTTCCAACTTTTATTTCAATTTAACTTTGTATAAATATCACTATTTATTTATTTTTCAGTTGACAATGCTCGCAATGAGCGAAACCGGTCTTGACCTTATAAATAAAGTGGAATATTGTGCTTTTATTAATATAAATTAAATTCAGTACGTTTTGTCATTTACTTAAGCTTCATAATCTTAAAAAGAAGATGATGTCACTAAATATGTATCAATATAACAAAACCATCAGCTATATTCAGCGGTGGGCGGCCAATACGTTAACAAAGGGCTCGCTTAATGTCAAAGCAGTTCTCGGTGTTCTGGAGAAGGAGTGAACTTTTTATCACTCCTTGTCAGTAACTGAGCATATTCAGTACTTTTTTTTATCCGCTTCCAATGTGGATTAAACGATTATCTTATGGAGGTGCTTTAATAAAAGTTTTTCTAAGAAAACTGCTTGTCACTCAGATGTTCATTATTTTTTTTTTGAAGAGAGTATAGACCCGACAAAGCTATCATATACATGTTTATATTAACAATTTTGATTTTCATAATTGAACCCATAAAAAGTGAAATGAGCCAAATGGTATATAAAGAAAAGATGCATTGTAATATTTTACACGTATATAAGTATCGTTAAAGTGAAGTAACCTTAGTTATTACACATTGCAATAATGTTATCTTCGTAAAATAAAACTATACGATCCACTAAAACACCAAGTAAAGATGTGATTGTACTTAAAGTCGAAGAAAAGGTTTCACCAGTTTACTAATTGGCTCACTTCACCTCTCGAGGGCTCAAAAATAATATTTTCGTTGATATCGGAAAATGTTTACCATTATTAAAATGTATCTTTTTTAGACAGTCAATGTTTTTTATTGGCTTAATTTTAAAATGAAAAATAAATTTAAAGTTCTTTCAAATTTCAAGAAAAAAAAAGTATCATAAGTACCAAAGTTTGGATCTTCTTAATAATACCTAAAGTATATTTACATATAATTAACAATATTTTGTAAAAAAGCTTTAACTCTCGCGGCTCGGATACTAGAAAAATACTTCTCGGCCGATGGGGGTCGTTTAGGGATCCCAGTGGTTTCCTCATTATTGGCCTTATTCTTATGAATTTCAAAAAAATAAATAGTCTAAGGGCTTTAAAATATCTCTCTGCATCATTCCTCATACATTTTTTTATAAAAATCCGTGGTTTTTTAATAAATAATCATATTTTAAGTTGCGCGTAAAATATACGTGGTTTCAGTGCAAATATCAATGTGCGACTGGCGCGCATTGCTTAGCGGCGTTCAGCCTATTATCTTACGAACGATCGCTGATAAGCGGGCGCTTATCTCTTATCTTATCGTATTTATATAAACTACAAAAGGTCCAAAAACCTATGATATAAGAATACCTTAATTATAAACATTGTATCACCCATATTAAAATAGATATTTAAGAAAATGTGGGTATTGGGGTCGCATTTCTTGAGCTTAGAACCGGAAAAGTTTAAAAAAAAAGTTTATTAACATTTAATCTAAATAAACAAAATTCATTTCAATAAAAACTGATTGAATTGTGAGGGTCTAGAAATGATTTTTTTTCTTCTAAAGATTTCGCAAACCTTCTGAATTGATGGAAGTTTTTTTGGAGACAAAACCAGATTTGAATGTCTGATAGGAGTAAAGCGATCAATTACACTACATGACAAAAACAAGATATCTCTTTTACAATATATAACAGGGCAATCCCAAAGAAAATTCTCCGACCGTTTAGGTCTGGCTTCGTTTTATTATTTTATTTATTTACTTGTACGTTACAAAAGAATTACCAATTAATTATTTATTCTATGGGAGGCAAGGAAGGGATGATAGAAAAACAAACAAACAATACAAATGACATTTACATTAGGAAATGATTAACTAATGAGTTGTATCAATAAGGATGGGTTAAACCGTTGAAATAAATTTAGCAGATGGGAATAATCTGTTTTATTCAAGATATTATTTCATAATATTTTTTTATTGTTAATACTTTTATTTATTCTCCTTGCCTCCTATTTTTATTTTATTTTTATTATAATATATCAGAATAGTAAAATTAAAATCATTCATACTTAAGCAAGCATTTGTGAAAGTAAATCTGTCTGAGGATACCTCTGAAAGAGAAGAAACACGTTTGACAGTTTGAAGCACAATACGTCGAATAATCTAAGTTATTTTTATATTTTATATTAGCTGTAATTTATTTAACTGTTCCCAGCCGCGAAAAATGGTGTAAATATAAAAAAAAACGAATGCTGGCACTATGACCTCACTTTCAAAAAAAAATTGAGGCCAAGCGACTGAGTAACAAACAGTTTTCGTAGAAAAAACTTCTGTTGAGATAACCTCCATTAGGATGCCATACGCTCCACATTGGAAGCAGACTAGGATTAAAAAAAAAGTTATGACACCACTTTTGTGAAGAGTTTTAAGCAACAAACATTAAGCCAGTCCGTAATTACAAGCTGTTAGATCGTTTTTGAGTTGTTTATATGCATCACATACAGAAAATTTATTCAATCGATTCGTCATTTGATTTTAATTGGTGTGTGAATAATATTTTCTTTAAAAACCGTCATTATTAAAACTGAAATATTCATAAGTGAGTCCATGTTATTCTTAAACAAAACGAGCAAACTATCTATCAATCATTCTCGGAATTCCAATAACCTTTTCTTATCCTTCACGCAATACGCGGCGCTATAAAATCCCTCCACTGAAGCCAGGCTTTGCGTTGTATAAATATTTTATACTATCCTATCGACACTCCAGTCTTTGAAATCTCTTAATACGATCTTTCCATTGAATTTCAGCCACATTATGCGCAACACTATCCTTTCGATAAATTACCATGCAGCATCATTGCACAGTCCCTAAACCGAGTTATCTTAATTCGTTGGCAACCTTTGATAAAAATACATTTTTATAAATATAATGTCTAGAATGTCTTTTTATAAAAATAATACGACGAAGCGATATTTAACACATTAAAATTTTTCTACTTTTAGGAGACTTTTTAGTGACTTTTACATATAATTTAGGGAAAAGCGATTTTTTAGATATGTCATTGTGTAGAACTGGCAATTCCGCATATTTCAACACTCGTGGCTCGGAGACTAGAAAAATACTTCTCTTCCGATGGGGGTCGTTTAGAGACCCCAGTGATTTCCTCATTATTGGCCTTATGCTTATGAATTTCAAAAAAAATAGTCTAAGGGCCTTAAAATATCTCTCTGCATCATTCTTCATACATTTTTTTAAAATAAAAATCCGTGGTTTTTTAATAAATAATCATATTTTGAGTTGCGCGTAAAAAAGACGTCATCCCAGCACACATATGAAATCGCAACTGACGAGATTTAGCTCACCAATCATTGCACATACTATTTTACGAGCGATCGCTATCGCGCGCTTATCTCGTTATCGCGTAAATACGATATTACGAATTTTATATAAATATATAAAATGAGGCATCGATGTAAGTAAGATATTGTGTATTTTTTGAGAATAGTATTCTAAGATACATAAATTATTATCTTTAACTTCATATATGTTATATGTATAACATATATGTTGAATAAAATAATGGCTAATAGATTCTAGCTAAAAGATGGCACGGTTTCAGTTTCGGCTGGACAAAACCTTTATAATATTATCTTTTCAAATAATGATTTAAGAATTTCGGCATAGATTTTTGTGATATGTCTTTTTATCTAAGATCACAAAGACTTATGACACATTGTCATTTATTAGATGTTATAGAAAATGATCAACATCGTTTTCTTCGTTTGTGGCGACCACAGTGCCTATAATACCATATATATCACCAAACATGTTTTTGTCAATTTTCCTACCGTTGCTTTGATGTGATTAACATTTGTATACTGAGGTCTCTTAATTAATATGCTGTTTCACAACATTTAATTTTTCAAAATAATGAAAATTCATTAAAACCAAAACCTTCAATAGTTTTGTAAAAAAAATTGAATTGCACAATCTTGATCGAGTTATTTGTTAACACAAAAAAGTTCTATATAGTACAACTATGTTTTTATCAAAAGCTCTTTACCAACGGAAGCACCATAGCTGAATCTTTATGAACGACCTTGAATGTTATAGTATAAGCACGACGCTCGAAAATCTTAAGTTATAAGTCACTGAATCGAAGCCTCCAGGGTTGGTTGAGCGTCCGAGCAAAAGTCCTTTGCAAAACCGATTCCCACAAATCACTCCAGAAGCGGTTCGGTCTGAAAACATAAACGGGTCTGGGTTGCCCCAGCGATTACTATTCTAAGAAGCAAATCGGCTACCGTGATCTGCGATACAAATTTTTTAAAACTAAGTTGATTTTAGTCATTAAAAATAGTTATATAATTCAATTTAAATAGTTATTTGTAATATTTTTATGAAGTTTTAGTGACTTTTAACTAAATGAGTTAAAAGGGTATCAATCCTTTTTACTTAGAATCAATCATATCGACTGTGGAAAGGAAAAAGGACGTAGACCACAGTTTTTTCAAAACAGCTTTTTAGAATCACAATATATCAAACTTGATACACGTTATATCAAAAGGATGCAAGCAGCAAATGCCGAATTAGTATATTGAAAAAGATGACCTTGTAAAAAATTAAAACCAAGAAAAAAGACTGAAATAAAAGGTTTTCCTAGATAATTTATTTAATTAATATTAGATTATGTCAATTAAACACCAGCTTAGAAGTCTCCGGGGACTTTAAGGTTGTGTATAATTCATAATTTGCATATGCCCCAAAATCATTAAAACACGTTTTTTGCGCCTCCTGTAAAATTTGATACGCGTGGGTTACGTCCTTTTTATTTTCACGGTCGATATGTATAAAATTTTCGTCACAATTCTTGAATAATGTTACTGTTATTTGATCCAAATATTTTTCCGTGTATAAATATTATCATGCAATAATCTAAAAATCTTAAGTTTTCACAACTCCCAAAAAACTAAAATTATAGACAGTTGATTTTATATAAATGCGTGGATATATTTTTCTTCGTTAGGAATTATTCACCAAAATTTTGATATATTCATATAAAATCAATTGATATGAAATGAGAATATAACATTATGATAATCCTTTAATTTTAAAATCCCGTGATCACAAAAATGTTCCGGGATTGGATGCCCTACTCTCAACCTTCCAGTGGAAGGTCCATGAGATCGTATTCGATCAGCTCTCGAAAGTCACACAGGGACTGGACAACTTAAAACAAACTTTTAAAGTTTAATAGCACACCACGAGCAATTCTTGTTAAGAATTGAACGTTTTAGTTAGCTGACAAAACCTTAGGGGTTGTTCAAATCATACAGTATTTACTTAGATATAATACAATATTTAGTTTATTATCGTTATATACATAAAAAATATCAGACAACTGACAGAAGCAGAATTTTTGAGTAATTCCGAATTTTTAATTTTAAGTTTTTTTTTATTTATGTCCGCTTCCAATGTGGAGCATATTAACTCTAAAGGAAGTATCTCAATAGATTTTTTTTACTCGTTTCCTTGACCTTTCTTTTTCGAAGAGAGTAGAGACATTTCGGTAAGCTAATCACTCTCGCTACGCCTTGTTTTTTGCAATTGGAAAGGTTGGAAGAAATACTTGGGCGTTGTAAATATTAGAAAAAAAAGCTCGTATTGGGATTCAATCCCATGAGACCCGTCACAGAAGTCAACGACGTTGACCGCGGATTAGACAAATATTATTCATTTAAGTATTTAAAACTTATGTATTTACCACCTCCGTTAAATAAAAACATTAAACAAAATAGAAGTGTGTTAGAGGCTTCAGTTCAATAACCCAAAAACTGATAAATGTTACTTCCAAAAGGGATGCAAAGTTACGACGTTTATTGAACAAAAGTCATAAGAAACATGACTATGGCTTCTTTTCAACGCTGTTTGTGATACCGTAAGAAATCCAACTAGTTGTCTTTTGGTTCGCTTACAACTGTACTTTAGCTGTCATGCTATTTGAAAGAAATCCAATTATGGTTTTTCTTTGTGAAAAAAAGTGTTACATATGTCGACACACTTCCTGTTTTTAAGTTTGTCACGGTCTCTTCGAACGCTAAAGAGTTGGACGAATATTTTTAAGTGCAAGTCATGTTTTGCGAAACTGAACGTGATGTTTTGCGTTTCTGTTTTTATTAACGAAAAAAAAAGTTTTCTTTTGTCTATTTATGAAATATTGTATTCAATGGAATCTTTAGAACAAAGAATTGTTTTTTTTTTTACCAACAATAATAATTTAACAGCATTGTTAAATAAGTAGAAAAATCTATTTTTAATTGAATGCGTACAACTCATCTTCAAATGAGAAAACAGCACTACAACTTTGGTCTTTTGGTTTTTGGTCTGGAATACTTAGTTTTATTTGAAAACCAAATCTTATCTTAATGTAAAAAATATTGAACGATAATCACTTTTTTAAAAGATTATGGAAAGAAAAGCATGGTAAAGACAGGTCTAATGATTGAACCACGTAACAATAAAATCAAAAAAATATTTAAACTGAAAGATACAACTATTTTTTTATTTATCTAATATGAACAAATAAATGTTCGTTTGTTCATACTTTATGCGTTGCCACACCGTTCATCCGATTGCAATTAAACTTTGACAAATTTTTTGCTTGCACTTGCACAAATGTTATAGGCATAATAAAATTAACTTACAGTAGGTCTTATATATACAAATCAATGTTTGCATGTCTGCCATACAGTTCATTTTGACAACGCGAAGGTTATAGTAGAATTAACTTACAGTAGGTGGCAAGTGAGTCGTACCATACACAATCGGTAGCAAACGTCAAACGTCAAACAGACAGAAAAAGAAAACATGCACTGCAATAAACACAATTAAAACACAAACACTTTCTTTTTTTGAGTGGCATTGTAACGCTTGCCGGGAACCGGCTAGTTATGATTAAAAATAAAAAAAATTCTAATAAAACAATTCAATCAATATCAATGACACTTTACAAAACTGCAACTATGATAATATTCCTCTTTTGTCCCGGATGAATACAATAGGCTTTAATTCGTTAATTTTACTACTACGCAAAGTGCTTTTTAAGTCTAAGCTATGTGGTTGAAACCAACCTAATACCACCATGGGCACCTTCTATTTACCCCGAGCTATCGTTAACCGATAGTTTTCACTGATAAAACGCTAGCAACTATAAAATTGGAAACTTAAAAGCTCTCGCGGTGGATTAAGCTTTTGAGCAATTGTGGTTCGTTGCAAAGCAGAGCTTTTTTCATTCTTTATTTACTGTCAGAGTAAAAGCTCTCAAAAGAATTTCCCTCGCCGAGAAGATACAATCAAGCAAATAAATTAACTAGATAATCACAGAGTTCGCGCGATTCCTTCAAAGTGCTGGAAAACACTAATTTCTAAGTGGACCCTTACATCGGGTTGCGTAATTTAATTTATCAGATTTTTTATTTCTGTGGTTTTTATTTCTCAAGCGTAATAATTTTATCACTTTTAATTGACTTTACGAAACGAAATTCTTGTTTTGGACGTTTGAAATTAAGATTCAAATCAGATTGTAGGAAAAATTTACGACAGAAAAAATATATAGTATTTTATTTGATAAGCGCATATAATATTTTATACAGTTTGTTGATAATCAATGCTGAATAAAAGCCAATTTTCTCAGTGACTTATATACAATATAAATCACTGAGTCACTGTATAATATAAGCCTTTTTTTCGACTGCACAATGAAGTTGCGACTAGGGTTTTCAATCTAGGATCCCGTCTTACTTTGTAATCCCAAAATCCTGGGATTGTTAATTTAATGATCGCAAAGTTTTGAGATTGATGATAACATGCAAAAAATCGTTAAATCTCGTAAAATTTGTGACGAAGTCACTAACTTGCTGTCAAAATCGGCTGGGAAACAAATTTTTTTGAAATCCTCCAGAATTTTTTCCCATTGATAAATCCCGGGATCCCGAAACCCCTCATCCTAAGTAATTTTAAGTCTCGAAATCCTTCGAGAATCTCAGAAAATTGTAACACGATTAATCCCACGATCCGAAAAATTGTGATTCTCGAAATCCCAGGATCACATTAAAGATCCGGGATTGGATGCTGTAGATGCAATCAACTTTATATAATAAATATTATGAATGCTTTTTGGTTTCGAAATTTATAATTTATTTATCAGAGGATATTTTCAATGAAAAAACGTTTCTATTTCTTATTATATTTAAATAAAAATCACTTTAAAAATGTTGTATTGAAACAATTATTTAATTCTACTTTAAAAGCAATAATATTCTCAAAAACTTTTTTAAATAAAATATAATACTGTTATTTATATATGACCTCGTTCTCGCTGTATTCGCGAAGGAACTGTATGTAAAATATGACATTTTATAGTATTGCATAAATCTTGACTCATGACATATAACGAATATTTCTTTCCAGCATGAAATTTTTATGCTCAATAAAATTTGTATTGCACGTTATAAATTTTAAAATGAATTAATGGAATTCGTTCATTTAAACTATCACGTTATATTATGTTGTTCATTTTCTACCAAGTCAGATTTTTCTAGATCCAACATATATATAAGTTGGTTGTTGATTATTCTACCAAGACCCATTATGTGTATGCAGCAGACTTCCATAACGCAATACGATCAAGAAAATGAACGAATTTACTTATCATATTTTTGGCCCGATACAGAGATGCAAGGGACCTATCTTTTAACCATTTACTTCTGCTTAAAAAATAAAGATAGAAAGAAAAAAAGATAATGTGATTTGTTCAACCATATTGCTTGAATGATATTTAGTATCCGCGGTGGAAGAGTTTTTGAGCTTTGTAAAAATACAAACGTTCGTTTTTACTTATTCCCTAGCATAACAATTGATTGTACAAAAGATATTTTCGATTCATTCATCCCTTACTTTGTAGGAGTTAATTGTTGATATATAATATTCAATATATTACTTATGTGATTTCACAATCTGTCAAATTATGACTCAGAACTTAATTAAAACTACCGCTAAGTAATTATAATCGGTCTGAAGATGCTTCTTAAACATGCGAAACTCGCGTCATAGTTTTTAACACATCCTGTGGAATAAAATGGTTTTGACATTTAATTTATATATGTATTCTTAAAAACCCTATTTTATCATTTTAAATTTACTCTTGTCTTTTTTGAAAAGAATTCACTGCAGTCCACAAAAATGACCCGAGTAAATTAAGCAAAAGTTAAAAAGCTTCTCAGCTAAAAAAGCTCTTCATTATCATACTACAAAATGTTTCAGTGAAGCATCACATGCAACTTTTTTGTGCTCGTAGAACTTTCAATGAATATGTACACAAGTAAACTACTTTCCCTACACGAAACGTTACTCCTAACTGCCATCGTTAGTGGGGAAAAGCTCCTTAAAAGTTTGCGGCCTTTCTTGTGAAGCTTTTTCAAAAGCGTTCATCTTGTTTTGAAATGAATATTTTATGCATGAATAAATTTGCAGTTAACCCTCAGTTTATTATGATCATCACACTGTTTTTTTCTTATTTTACAAAATATAGTGAGATATTAAATCAGTTTTGTCATAGATTGTCATTTAAAACAACACTAAATACTCAAGTGAAATGAATTTTGCTTTTACTACGTATTTAACGGTAACAGCAATTAAATTACAAAATTTCAAAGAAAACTTGGTAGAAAGATCAGTTTATTTCAAAATTTAAATCTGATCAATATTGAAGATTACTCAGTTTATGATCAGCACAATTTATTAAAAAATACTATTGAAGAAATCTATATATTTTTTAGTTTAAGAGGTGGCAATTAATCAATTATTTTAGTATTTTTTATCATATTTTGCATTCAGTTAATAAAGACAATCGTCAACCTCTAATCTTCAGGCACAGCTTTTTTTATTCTTAATTTTTATCAAAGAATAGAGCCTAGAAGCAAGAGCTTTTTGAGAAGCAAATACATTCTTTCATTTTCAGATTTGAGACTTTTGACGATTGACATGGTTGCTTGATATTTTTGTTTGTTGTATTAATATTATATACAAATATTACAATTTATACATTCCGGCTACATTATTTAATACGTACAACAACAAATTAAGACATTTTATATTTAAGATAGTTTTGATTGTACTCGTTTCTTTTTTCTCCACAAATAAAGAAATTTCATTGATTTTTTTGCTGTAGAATTGAAGTTGTTTTTTCATTAAAACATAAGTCCATGTTAATTTTTCATATCTTCATCTGAAGTCAAAATTTTATCACGAAGCAAACGCTAAAAAAAAAATTAGATTTGTTATAATATTATACATGTCTTAAAGCAGTGGAGGGTAATCTTCGGCCTCTTGGCTACTCTGATGCGGCATTTCGATTTGATAAAAATATTAACTTTAATCAAAAAATTATACGCAAGCGCTTAGAAGAAGACCGTAATCAACCCATTATATGTTCGACGGTCGAAAAAAAGAAGAGAGGGTGTCAACGTTTTTTTTTACTGCGGCCATATGTTGAATCAGATAAATGAATGTGGCATTTATAAATGAAAAGGTTCCCCAGCCATGTCCTAGAGTGTCGTAAAAGTGAAGTGAATTAAGCTAAAACACTGCAATAGTGTTTTCTAAAATAAAAATATTCAATCCACAGAAACACTTAATTAAGACGAGATTGTGAATAATAAAAGCCAAATAGATAATACTTATTAGCTTACTAATTTTCTAAGGGGCTAATTTAAAAAAAAAGTTAATCAGTTTTAAATTTAAATTGTCACTTTAAATTTCATTAAATTTGTTGTGTCAATGATTATTCGTCGTTTGAGTATTTTATAAAAATAATTATTTGATTCAACCTATAAAAACAATATCAAGAAGTTTTAAGCTTCAGCTTGAATCAGTTGAGTAATTTTATTATCCGTTCAATACAGTGGCGTACATTAAAAGAGTTAAATACTTCACGCTATCACTTACGAAATATAATTGATTATTACATAGGCGACCCCTAACAAAAGGTGGTATCTGGTTTTCCGCTGTAGAACAACAAAGAACGTATTTACTCGTAAAGTTGTCGGACAATATTAGTGAGTTAATTCATTTGAGGGTGTGGTAGGGAATATATTACGCGGAAAAATCACCCTGGCTGAATGAAATCGGCCCAACCCTTGTTAACCATTTTTTAAAAACACATACTAAAAATAAGCGTTGGATTTATATCGTATACGTTTTCGATGTTTTTTTTATGTGCTATCTTTATTTTAGTTGCTGATAGTGTAAAAAAATGCAAATTCAATATTATTTAAATTGTTTTAAAAATAGTCATGTTTCAAAAAAAAAAATACAAGATTTGCATGCAAATTTTGTAAACCAAATATGTGCAGTCTGTTTCACAGTGGCCAACACTGTTTGCTTGCTTGTTGATTGACTTTACTTGGTAGAACTCCATTATAATAAGGTTAAAATCGTAGCGTGTTTAGTTCTAGAGTTTATATTTATTTGTTAAAAGCTCTTTCGGCTTTCGCCATCGTCAGAACTATGATTAAACCAGGGCTGTGGAGTCGGAGTCGAAGTCGCGGAGTCGCGTTATTTTGGCAGGAGTCGGAGTCGTGAAAAATGAGCGGCTCGATTTTTTTTTTGAAAAATATCTTTAACTCTCGCGGCTCGGAGACTAGAAAAATACTTCTCGGCCGATGGGGGTCTTTTAGGGACCCCAGTGGTTTCCTCATTATTGGCCTTATTCTTATGAATTTCAAAAAAATAAATAGTCTAAGGGCTTTAAAATATCTCTCTGCATCATTCCTCATACATTTTTTTTATAAAAATCCGTGGTTTTTTAATAAATAATCATATTTTAAGTTGCGCGTAAAATATTCGTGGTTTCAGTGCAATTGTCAATGCGCGACTGGCCTGCTTGCTAAGCGGCGTTCAGCATATAATCTTACGAACGATCGCTGATAAGCGGGCGCTTATCTCTTATCTTATCGTATTTATATAAACTACAAAAGGTCCAAAAAACTATGATATAAGAATACCTTAATTATAAACATTGTATCACCCATATTAAAATAGATATTTAAGAAAATGTGGGTATTGGAGTCGCATTTCTTGAGCTTAGAACCGGAAAAGTTAATGATGTGTATTTAAACAAAATAGTAAAAAGTGTTAACATTTCATGCTTGGCTGACAAAAGATGATCTGATGGTAAACATATATATAAGTTAAAATGAAATTATTGAAAAATTTCCTCGAAGTCGGAGTCTGAGTCGTTAATTGTTTTTAATCTGGAGTCGGAGTCGTCTTTTTTTCACGCGACTCCACAACCCTGGATTAAACTTACATTTTTCACAGCTATATATACTGGCTCCGAAAAGATACACGATGCATCATGTTATTCACTCTTACGTCATAATTCAAATTACAATTATAATATTACACTTATTAAATATGACTATAGTTTTTTGAAGAACGATAAGCAGTCTGGGGTTTTTAAGGTAAATTAGATTTTTACCATATTGTTTGCTTGCGTTGCGGACCTCAAGGTTTTAAATCCCAGTACGAACAGCATTTTTTAAATCGATTTTTCGATTTCTGTTCAAACATCCATATGTTTGTGATGTCTAACCCCCCCCCAATATTACAATCCCAAAGTAACAGGGTGTAGTGACAGTGATTGGCCAACCACTAGTCCTGCCTTATCTATTCTGTTCCTACATATTATTTTGGCAATCAAATTTATCATTAAAAAACTACATAATATCAAAAACTGGTTTTTAGTAGACAAAGACTATTTTTGAATTTTCCTTGACTTATAATATTTCATTTATGTTTGTGCGTCTTTATGCATTCTGAACAAGATACATATATGCAAGTGAAAGTCTCATAGCCAAAAAAATAAATATTTTAACAACATTATATCTTTTACGTGTATTATTTTATTAAAAACTAGCGAGTACCCGGCATGCGTTGCAATGCCATTAAAAGAAAAAAAAACTTGTTTTAATTGTTTTTATTGAATTGTTTTTGGATACACAATATAATATTACATATAATTGCATATAAGTGATAATAAAACTCACTATTTCAGCAGAAAACCGAGAATTGCTTTGATATAAATCGAGCCCCATTGCTAACGTATTGGCAGCCCACCACTAACTCCACTAATCTTAAACCTTTGCGGGTGTCCGCAAAACGACTCACCAAAGTTTTATCGCAATTGGATTTACGGTATAGGAACGCATACGGGACAAACAAACAATCATTCTTTTTTTTTTAAAGATACCTTTTCTACTATTCACATTTTCAAGTGCAGACTTGTTATGATATTTTTTTTTGTTTGTGATTTATTATGTGAATGGCAATTCATTACACATGACGAAAACTCTGAAAACACATCCTGCCCTTCGACAGTAGATTCTTCCGTCAAATATCGAGGGTAAAATGGTTTGATTTCTGGGATTAGGAAACGTACAAGAAACGTCCGTGCTATTACGTCAGTGCTCATGAAAAGACGATTGGACCGGCTAGGTCACGTGTTGCTGATGCTCCTGGAGAGTTACAATCCTACTTGCATCTTTTTCCATCCGGTGGGATTCCGACGTACTGGACGGCAGTCGGGAACTATTCAAAGGATATACTTGGAAAAATTAATGGATGCTGGCATGTCATGGGATGAAACAAAGCAATTAGTGATAGTCAAAGAATCGCGAAGGTGGCACGTGGTGGTCATAGGGATTGAATATGGTCAAATAAGATAAATTTGAGATGGTCGGGTTAATATTCAATACAAATATCATTGATAAACTTACAGTCAAAAAGTGTCTAAAGCGCCTACTCATTTGCTTTTTTTTATGTTCGACACGAATTATTCTTTCAACAACAATCCTTAGACTTTAAAAGTATTGTAAAATAAATCTAAATATTAAGAGTTAGATGAAAGTCAGTTTTTATAATCACTGAGTATGCTGAATTATTTATTAATAATAATGATAAAACAATATTGAAACATTTTCATTTTTTATCAGTTTAAGAAAAAATACATTTTTACACAGAATGTTAAAAGAACTATTCTTTTTTGACTACAACATTTAGTGGATAATCCTTTTATTATTTTTTACATATCACCGACAATTCAAACACACTTAACTTAACATTAAATGTTCGAATTGCATATCTTTAAAGTTTGTTGTATTACTAAAATATGCTAAGGAAAATAAGTAAGCATACACAATCGAGCTTTCTGCAACGGACTGGAATGGCCCCGCATTGGTTCACGATCCGACAAGGCGTTCAACTTACCACTCACTCGCCAAGGGATGGGATTCGCACAAAATATGCGAAAATACAAGATTTACCCGCAGTCCCAAGCCCGTCCTAAATATAATATTTTAACCGTTCTAATTTTGTACACTTCCACATGTTTTATCACACGATCCGGGTTGCACGGATGAACTTAAGTATGTTATTGAGCTTATTGTAAGAAATACATTTATTTATCACTCGTTTAAAAGCATTTGATGGTAATATGGATTAATTATACTAATGGTTTCATTTTGTTGGCGTTCAATTATTTTGGAAAATAATCACATAAATAAATATTCTTTGAAATTACGTTATATTATTGTATAATGGTCAACATATTGAAATGCCTACTGATTTTAATGTTAGGTACTTTAAAAAATTGTAGTGTTTTAATTGATAAAAAATTAATAGTTATTTAACGAAAGTAAATCATACTTACATACATGTATAACAGTGGTTTCCAATCTTTATGTTACTACGCCTCACTTTGAAGAAAAAAACATTTTCGCGTCTCCCCATCCTTTATTTCATATAGTAATAAAGACCTTAAAGAGTAAATAAATATTTTTGACTGTTCGTGCTTCCCTTTACAATAGTCCACGCCACTCCAAGGAGGAGCGCTTCCCAGGTTGGAAATCGCTGATGTATAGGATGTAACAAGGGTGAATTTGGAAGATTAACCTGCTCATTAAAAAATGGCAAACTAATGAGGTGTGGCTGTTTTAATATATTAATTAAAAACAAATAATCCATAAAAACCAAAAACGTTTTAGCTTGAGGATATCACTTTAATATTAATTCATTCTAAAATATTCGATTGAATTGCAATGTTGCACTATTTATGAAATTTTATAACCAATTACCCAGGTTTCGTCAAAAGTTCAAATCCATGGTTGAATATGATTTTTTAGTAAATACCTAGTACTTTTTTAATTTTATGAAAATTGTGACAAATTGTTGATAGCTTTTGTGATGCCCATGGTCGAGTAATCAACGTCGTAGCTACGGTAAAAGATCTCACGGGTTCGAATTCCAGTACCTATAGTTATTATTAATTGTTTTTTTTTTAACTAATTTATGGATTTATCTTCTAACACATGGAAGTATGTGACGTCGAAAATTCTTTTCCACCCATTCAATAGTAATAACAGCGAGTACGGTTAGGTAATTACGTAAATTAATTCAATTATGAAAGTATTGTGATGAGAAAATTACACATGTCGTTTAATTTGTTTCGTTTTTAATCGTTAATAAAATAACTGAAAAAAAATGACAAAAATATATATTTAATTATATTTTTGATAACGATGACCAAAGTGGCACTTCTTTGCGATTTTTTAACTTATGAAGAATACTTTCTTTCCAATTTTTTAAATTTATTATATTTCAACTGTCAAATAGCGTATTTTGAAAGTTTACAAAAAAATCATAATACTAACAACGTCTTTGAAAATTTGGTTTCTTGATCAGCTATGTTTGTATTGGGATAGTATTTTTTTTATGAGCTTAAGAGTCAGGCATGGGCCCTTTAGCTAAATATGTTTGTTCGTAGTGTTCGTACTGTATGCGTTACCACGCCGCTCATTCGATTGCAATAAAACTTTGACAAACTTTTTGCTTGCACTTTCAGGAATGTTATAGACATAGTACAATTAACTTACTAGGTCTTATATATAAAAAGTAATGTTTGTATGTCTGCCATACAATTCATTTTGACAAAGTATGCTTGTACTTGCTCAAAGGTTATAGTATAATAAACATACAGTAGGTGGCAAGTGAGTTGTACCATAGACAATCAGCAGCAAACGTCAAACGTCAAACAGACAGAAAAAGAAAACATCAATACTTCAATAAACACAATTAAAGCACATGCACTTTCTTTCTTTTAGTGGCATTGCAATGCAACGCTTACCAGGAATCGGCTAGTACTATAATAAGTTAAAGTTTAACTATCTTGTTATTAGTCCAAAATTATGGTTTGAAATTTGCTTTGAAAAACATTAAAACAATCAAGGATTTGAGACCGGCTGGTTAAGCCACGCAAAATCCTTAAGCAGCATTGCTGAAGGCGGGAAGTTGTACTCAATTTGCGTAAGTGTAAGACATTGATAATAACTTTTTTACCAAAACAACTAAAATAAAAAATTATAAGTATGTAGGGGTATTTGGAGCCAGGGGTTTTAACCAATCCTCCATATACGCGATCCGAACCAAAAACGAGAATGAACGAATGCCCATCCCTCTACGCCGTCAGCTCTGAGAGACGGAGGGTGTAGAATCTAAAGGTGGGGGGCAGAATAGAGGGGGCCTGACAGAGAAAAGCGAAGGGAAAACTCCGTGACAGCAGTCGTTATCCGCTCTCCGTGGAAGAAGGCCGTGCGAGCGTTGGATTCACTCATGATGTTAGCAACATCGTGAACAGCGCTATCTCGACGAAATGCCGCATTCTACCCGTGTAAATACTTAGCATTAAGAACGAGCCGTACACTTAACGTATAAAACTCTCATAAAACAATCAATTTACTTGAAAATAACGCGAACTTTCAACGGTAAAACTCGGCGACTGTTTATGTGAAGTATACCAACATATAACACCAGTATCGTAGTGAATTTTTGACAGAACTCCCGTGTAACCATTGTTCAAATTCAAACATAAACGATACTCGTAATATTTTTTAAAAGTAATAATAAATGGATGAATAATTGAAGTGTTCAATAATTATATTGATAACATTACTCTTCTTGGTATAGTGGATAACAAAAAATAACTAAATTCATTTCTCCACATTCACAATTTTAACTATAATAAAATGATGTGATTTGCCTTTTAATTGATAGATTATTTAACTACTTAAAAAATGTATTTCAAAAGTGCTTTATGTAGATATTTCTCATCTAATATAAACCCCAGTTCCTTCTAATTTATGAAACAAACTATGGTATACGGTCAAGAGATTACTCTAGTGAAGTACCAAGGACATCATGGTATTAAAATACTTTTTTCAATTATTTATTACTGTGAATATTATTAACATCGCACGAGCTTTCGAAGCGTCATAAATGTCGAATAGTAATTACTGCTTATTTGTCATTATAAGCTTTCAAATTATGTTTTTTTCATTCATACTGTAAAGAACCATAGTCGTATCCATAGTAATTTATATTTAGTGTATAAAAGAGTTTAGAGGAATTATAGAATTTTTGATTGTGAGCTTTGTAACCTTTGGCTTATATTATACATCGTAAACAATAAATTGCATTATTTGTTTGTTCAGTATAGTAATAAATGTTGTTCATCAAAATCATGTTAAAATTATTCATCCAACAATATCGTTAATAAACATGCAAAAGATGTCTCATAAACAAACCTACCTTTAACAATATTATATTTCTCACAAAAAATCATTTGCTAATTTCTATCATAAATTAAAACAAATACATTGAATATTCGATCAATTTTGATACCTATATAACTCCACTTGTTGTGCTTTAAACGGTAATACATGTTTTGCCTCTTTTAGAAGCATCATCAGACAGAATATATAGAAAGGTTTGTTACGTATTCACTTATTCGTAAACTTTGACATATTCTGTATAATAATGCTTTTTAAATAAATGAAACACGTATCACAGTTTGAATGAAATGAGTTTCCATAAAATAACCACCAAATAGATTGCAAATACATTCAATTCAAGTAAAAGCAGCGCTTGTTTGTAATTGGTTTAAATTTAAAACAATATCTAATAGTATTTGAAACTAAATATAATAAAAAATAACACTTTTTTTTGTAATATCCCCGCATTTTTTATTATCATTTTGTCTAATCATGAACATTATCAAGTAACGACGACAATTTGATTACGATCGTGATGTTGAAAAACGGTATTAGTACAAACAAGTAATGTAGTGTAATCACTGTCAATACTTTTTAGAATGGTATTATATTCAGAAAATAACACACTCATTTTTTTTAATATCACTTTCATTTTATTTGATCAAGACTGGTTTTGTTAATGGATATCATTATCAACTGATTATAAAATACATCAATACTGTTCTACTTATACAGAGGTGACCATAATAATTTTACTTTGTTCTGTATACATAAAACTGTATTAATGCATTTTTATCAGTTGATAATGCTCGCTTAATACAGTCGATAAATTAAGCTTTAGAATTTTTTACACGCTTTTACAGTTGAATCCTTGAATGAAAATTATCAGAAATATTAATAATTGGGCCGATTGGTGTATTTGTATACAAGCGCATTAATATTTTCTTTAATCTGTTCGGTCTTTCAAACGAAGTATTGAAAAAAATATTAACAACTATTAGTCCTTTACTTGCATCATTTTTTTTCTTATTTTACACTAATAATGTGAAGTTAAACAATTGACAAATATATATATATATTACTTTAAATGTGCTTCAAATAAAAAACTGCTAATTTTTACGATTTGTACTTTTTTTAGCATTTTAAAAACTCCATTTTTTCTTAGAAGATAAACAATATACACATATACGTTTTTTAAGCTGATGAAATATCAAATATAATTGATACATTTTTCACTTTATGTACCTACCGCCATTATCACAACTAAACTAAATAAAAAATATTCGCTTATTATTGAAAAGAAATGATGTTATAGAAACATTCTGTCATAACACGTGCTTTATAATTTGTATTAACCGACTACAATTCTTCTTCGTAATAAAATAATTCTTAAAAAATATTCATAAAGACACATACATTCTTGTTATTTGCATGAAATATAATTCAAGCTAAAATATTTTAAAGTTATATTCCAGCACAAATTAAAAATTGATCTATTTTTTAAACAAAATTAAAAGAAGATTTTGTATGATCTTTTTTTAGTACTTCAACTAAAGTCAAGAATTTTCTTTCGACTGCCCCGTTTAGCTTCATGCTTAAATTGTAACATATCTTTAAATCATACGTTGTTGTAATATATTTAAAAAAAAAAGTATTTACTTATTCAACGTTTTTTATAATAATCAAAAAATATCAGGTATAATTTTAATTTTTCACAATTTTCGCTTTGAATGTTGATCACATGAAAGTCTTCGAGCTGATGATCTGACGAGAATTGGTTAAATCACATTATTTGATGCCAAGGATTTGACAATAACAAAATAATTTGTTAATCCTTAAGATTCAATATGTAAACTTTGTCGGTAAGGTTTTTAAAACAGCCTTTTTACATCACATGGTAACATTAAGCATCCTCCTAGTATTTTAATAGGATTCCGTTAATCGATTGATAAAATTTTCATTAAGAGAATCCTTCCATTTCCTGACCGATTCGAATAGAGTTGATGTCGATGTCAGCTACCGCTACGGAATGTTCATCAGCATAAAAAGTTTCCAACAGTGTTTCTAGATTACTAAAACCTTTTAGTTTAAAAAAATACATAGAGCGCTCTTACAGTGATTAGCGAAGAATGTTGTCACATTAAAAAAGGCTATTTAAGTTGATTAAATTAAATATGATACTGAATTTTGAATAATGTTAAGATACAAGTATAAGATTGGATTGTAGGAAAGTACAAAATACTTCATGTCTGCGTTTTCATTAAAAATAATGTGCCATGAAATGTGTTCTTCTTTATGGCATATTTGTCTTGTTGGCGCCACTGTGTCAATTTTTTATCTGTTAATCCGTCTGTATACAGTAATCTTCTAAGCCGACTGATGATTTTTTAAATATTTGCATTATATCTTAAGTTTAATAATCATTTTTGCGGAGGAGTTAAATAAAATAATTTCATGCTATGCTAAGCGATATTTAATTTCACATTGTATTTATTAAGTGATAAAAAAACAATGATTCATAAAAGGGAACATAATTGTTTTTGGTGATGTTAAAGATTACATTTCGGTATAGAAATAACGGTAAACAATACATAAGTACGTATTTTATACGAAAACAATAAAAAAGTAATATTTATTAGAAATTTGTAATACTATTAATTGCTCTTTCATTACATTCAAGATTCACACATCAGTTTGTTGTATGCCACAGATATTATAAAACGGCACTTAGGCCAAATGCCATTCACCTACAATTACTTGGAATCCACTGCTCGATAAATGCCTCTTCACTCTCCAATTCGCACTTGTTGGCCCAATGATTCATTTAGAAATAAATCAATTACATTTAAGTAAAACATACACTGAATTTTTGATCGAAATGCTTATTTAATATAATCGATAGATCTTTCGGTATAACATTTCTATAGAGAAACTTAATACTTTAATATTTTTACAGTAACATAATGAGGTTTAACAAACTAATTTCAGTAAATTTAATTCATTGCTACGTTATTTTATTTTAAATCTATTGAAATAGTTTAGGTCAGTAGTTAATTATATATTTTATAGTTATAAATTATAACTGTTTTAAATATCTTTTCGTAAGTGAGTATGTATATTTTGTTACATGTACAATTTTGATGTAAGCTGCGATGACTTTGTATGTGAGGTTGTTCAGTTTTAATTGTTAGCTCTTCGGTTTGTAATATCCAGATTATTTCTTTGTTAATACAATTTTTATAAATTTATATAAATTCGGCTCGAATGACGAAGGGTATTTTTCTCACTAAATTTATCACAATTAGGAATTTCGTTTCTAATATGACATTAAAAAACACTATTGTATTTTTATGTTAAATAGTGTTTAAAAAAATTGATAATTTTGCAATTCTTCTTGACACTGTATAGCTACACTAGTAAGGTATAAAATATTTACCAACATTACCTGAGTAAGTTTTATAAAAAAATCTATTAGAAACCTTAAAATATTAAAACAAAAAAAAAACTATTTAGCAAATATTATTGATTTTAACGTTGCTCCCAAACAAATCAAACTGCCCCGTAGAAATAATATATGGATGTCAATCAAATTAAGTTTGAATTTCAATTTGCCAACAAATATCAACTAGTTTTTTTTATTGGGTTATCGAATTGACAGTTTTTTTTATCCATTAACCCTTTTTACTCCAGCTTTTTTTTGGAGGACTTGCTAAAACATCCAAGCATTTTTTAAGGATTTTGGGTGTTTTACAAAAATTGTCATAACTTTCTAGTTTTTAAGTTTTATTTCTGTTTTTTTTTTACTAAACATTTTTTTATAATACTTTAGATAATACAATCCAATAAAACAATAATTTAATTTACTGGAACAACCTAAAAAATACACAAACATGAAATTAACAAAAGGTTGAGATAAAAAAAAGTTATCATATTCAAATATATTTACTGCAGAATATATCTTCAAACTATTTATTATCAGTATAAACACTAAAAAGTTTTAATATTTGATATAACTAAAAAACAACCGTCTGTACCGTTTTCTACCGTCGGTTGTTTGCTTACATAATATCACGGGTTTGTTTGTTGGCGTGAAATAAAATGCCAAAACTAATTACCACTAGTCCAACTTCTTTGGTAGAAGATTATTAGGGTAAAAGTTTAATAAAACATGTGTTAAAACAACTTGAGGGACACTAGAGTGGAACATAATTTTCGCAGCCCGATCGCGCTGCTTGGACGTAAAAGGGTTAAAATATTTAACGGAGCTTGCTTTGACTTGATCAATTAAGTCTATTTAAAATTCATATTAAACATTACTATGTAATTAAAAAAATACAAAATTCCTTTGTACTACTTCCACTTTTATTTTAGCAAGATCATGACCAGTTTCACTCATGACGAGCATTATCAACTGATTAGAAATAAAATTTAGCAGTGCTATTTATACAAAACAAAATGAAATAAAAAGGTGTAATAAACAATTGGTATTAAAAAGACTTTTTAAATGAAAATACAAATTAAAAATAAGTGATACGAAACTGGTCCTGATCTTGCTTACATAAAAATGGAAGTAGTACAAAAGAATATTGTATTTTTTTTAATAAAATGCCTTTCCATCAAACACCTTCAAATTATTACTGATGTAAGTAAAATAGTCAGTCGAATTTACAAAAAAAACCAAACATTTTATTTTCGAATAATTTTCCTGTTGAAAAGAGACGTGCGTGTTTTATGAAGCTATCATGTTTTGTCATAATCGATACGTTTAGGAAACATAACAATAAAAACAGGATACCAAATTCACTTATAGGATGTCGCATGTCAAATAAAGATAATTTACGTCACGTTGTGATATGAGTAAATTCGAACGAATAAATAATTTCAACCGTCCAATACCATCATTATTGATTAGCTGGCCACCGAGACTTTTGTCGACTGCAATTCGATTTGAGACTATTTCTATCACTTATGAATACTTAAAAGATTTCCGTACGATTTTATTGAACCGTTTTCAAGGACAACCTGACTGTGCTTAATAATAAAATATTGTCTTCATCATTTATCAATAAAAGCTTAATTCTGCTGTACGGAATTAAACTCTAAATAATTAATCATAGAAACCACCACTGCGCATACAATTATATCAAATTATTTATTAAAATACATCAAAAATTCTGTCATAATCTGTAATAGCCAAAATATGATAATGTTCGCTTAGTACAAACATGCACAACCTTTACCTTCTCGCGGGTTGCATAAAAAAAATATCATGGCTTTGGGCCACAAAACAAAATAATAATTTATTGCACGCTCAATTCTCTTTTACACGGGGCATATGTTATAAGTAAAAAGCCGTGCAAAAAAAACACGTACAAAATATTAATTGAATACATTATTTTGATTGGGTTATTTCGAAAACGTGAAAATAAATAAACCATGGAAAACAGGATTATGAGTACTTGTTTATTGAAAATCTTTTTTACTGTGAAATATTTAGATTTACATGTTATTCAAAAGTTAATGTGATCTTGGTCTTTATTAATTTTAAACTATTTTTTTTATAATTTGACTTAATATTTGTAGTATTAAGCACAATAAAATTCAAATTTTCATCAGTAAACCTGTTTCTATGAACCGATTTATTCTCCTTCATTAAAGAAAAAGCTTGCTTACATTTATTAAATAAATGTTTTACGTGAAAAGAATATATTTGAGAAAAACATTTGAGGGCCGTCACAAAATTAAAAAATGGCCGCGGTTTGTGCATCAATGGTTTAGTATGTCTTTTTTTATTATTAAATTTACTTTTTATTATAAAATCTCTCTCTTTTATTCGGTAAACTTAAAACAAATCATAATTTGACAGATCATTGATCAAATAAAACATCTTATTTAATCAGACATCGAAGAGTATTATCTATTACTGAGTGTAGTTTTTAGTATTAAATATTTTTCTTGGTGTCTTTGAATCGTGTTCTGGAGAGGTGAGCCATGCTTCAATTTGCCTTTCATCTATAGGAAGGTGATGTATTATATCCCGCCTATCTATCCATGGTTTGCCTGAGCATCGGCGTGAGGGTGGTCTTCAGATTTTGATTTTTATTTTGGGAGGGGAAACATACTAGTAGGTAGATAGAATTCAATATTTTTTTTTTTTTGTGATTGCGTTTTTGCATTTCAATTTTGACACCAATGGATGATTCAATAACCTCGAGCTGCATTTTCAATTGATTACGCATAATCAATCGATTGGTTGATTGGGGTAATGCTTGTCTGATCAGTTTCTTTTTTAACTTTATCGAATGTGGAAAAGAAAAATAACTTAATCCACACATAGCAAATTTTACAGGACGCACAAAAAATATGTTATGATGATTTTCGGCCATATGCAAATTATGAAATAAACATTACCGTGAAGTGCACGGAGACTTATAAACTGGTATTTAATTAACTTAAACTATTTTTTAAATATAAATCGTTCAACAATAACCTCTTTAAGTATTTTTTTCTTGGTTTCAATTTTCACAGCCCATCTTTTTTTAAACTTAAAAGCTTAATTGATGTCGATACTAATTCGGCACTTGCAGCTTACATCCTGTTGATAGAAGTGTATAAAGTAGAATACACTGTGATTATCGAAAAAAAGACTATTTTGAAAAATTGTGGGTTTTTCCTTTCCACAGTCGATATAATATTGAATATTATATTTTACGGCATTTTATATAATTATGACGTCACTTTAGTTATGACGATGATTATTCAAAACAATTTAGATTCTTGATTATCAAAAGTGAGGTATGAAAAAGCACTACAAACAATACAAAAATAGTTTGATGTACATACTCAATAGAAGTTGGTATACATCAGAGTTTCCCAAACTATGTTTCGCGGAACACTGGTGTTCCGTGGAACCTAAATAGGTGTTCCGCAAAATTTTTAAATGGTTATATACACTGTTACACATTTAAGTTTCTTCTACTTCATATTAAAAATCGAGTGATGATATATTTCTGTTGATGTTTAAAACGTCAAATATTATATTTAGTTAACTCTCGCGGCTCGGAGACTAGAAAAATACTTCTCTGCCGATGGGGATCGTTTCCCAGTAGTTTCCTCATTATTGGCCTTATTCTTATGAATTAAAAAAAAAACAATAGTCTAAGGGCTTTAAAATATCTCTCTGCATCATTCCTCATACATTTTTTTAAAAAATCCGTGTTTTTTTTAATAAATAATCATATTTTAAGTTGCGCATAAAAATACGTCATTACAGTACAAATATAAATTTGCAACTGACGCGTTCAGCGCAGTTATCTTACAAACGATTGCTAATAAGCGGGTGTTTATCTCGTTATCGTATCGCGTATTTATATAAACTACAAAAGGTCCAAAAAACTATGATAAAAGAATACCTTAATTATAAACATTGTATCACCCATATTAAAATAGATATTTAAGAAAATGTGGGTATTGAGGTCGCATTTCTTGAGCTTAGAACCGGAAAAGTGAAAGGTGGAGATTTGAATCACTAAGAGCTTAGTCAACTGTGTTCCTGTAACATTTCTAGAATTGCGAAGTGTTCCGTTGTACAATAAGTTCGGTAAGCCCTGGTATACATAATGATAGGTCTTTTTTTGACACATTAATAAACGACCATAGTTACAATACATATTACTTGCTTGATTGTCTATTCCATTCAAGAGTTTCAAGTTTTTATTATCATTAGAGTTTACGGTTATTTCTTTACTGTGCTTCTTAAATATCGATAGATTTTCATGTACGATAACAAGAGATCCTGCTCTGACACTTAAAAATAGTTCAACTGACACAAATCTTATGTCTTTTTCAACTGTGTGCAATATGCACTTGAAGTCGCAAAAGAACGGCGATATTCAATATTGCTGAAAAAAATGTAGCGCGGCTATTCAGCGTACTTTTTTTTATCCATGTCCGCCGCCAATGTTGAGAATATGGCCTTTTAATGTAGGTATCTCAACAGAAGTTTTCTTTATAGATAACTATTTGTTACTCAGTCACTCAATCTCGCTTTTTTTTTAAGTGAGTAGTTGGGAAAGAAAGATAAAGCTAAAACAGGACTAGTGGTTAACTAATCGCTATTGCTACACCCAGTTATTAAATGATCAGAAGGATGGGAGGAGAGAAAATAATGCAAATTGACATCACAAACACCCAGTATTATCACAACTTTGAATTAAATAATTCTCAAATTCACTGTGATCTTACCGGGAATCAAACCCAGACCTGCGTGATCGGTAGAGCAAGCTCTAGCCAACTGGGCCACAGCAGGCAATAAATCATATACCAGCAAAGATATAACGGCACGGAAAGATAATTCGGTTCAAAAATGTTATTCAGCTTATTACTGACGTATGTAGTTATTTATTTAGTGTATACGGAAATTTCGTGAATAAATTGGAGGATATGGTAACAAAGGTGGCAGTTTCAATAATCCTAAAATTTTGACAAATCGATCAAAACATTTATATTTATTTCCAATATCAAACGTCTGAAAAAAAATATGTGGTCTATTAAATATTTTCTAGTATTTAAAAAGGTACATTGTTTTTTTTAATCCGTTGAATAACTGCCATTTTTGCTAAAGTTTGTTTGTAAACTGCCGCTTTTGTAACAAACAAGATTTTAGTTCTTATTTGAAAAAAAAATACTGATATATTCGGAATTGGCAATTCTGCACGATAACATATCTAACTAATTTTCAACTAAACATGGAAACATGGAAACCGTCTTTGTTTCCATAGCCCTCGATTACATTTTTTCTAAGCTTGACTCATCAGAATAGCCCAACCGAACAAAACATAATCAACCTCCAATAAAAAAAGTCGCATATAGTAATAATCGTATAAAATTTGAATCGTTCAAATTATGCAAATTCATACAAATTTTGTCACTAACGACCCGGGTTTCGTCTTTCGGCATCTTCAAGTGCACGGATGAACTAAAACAGAAAAAAAATAATAATCGTATATCAATTTTATCTCAATTGACGTTGTAAAAAGAATATCTACACATATCACAAATTTAAAATAGTGTAATAAAGCGAAATTTACAGATATATATATGAATATATATGACCGTGGCAAAATATTTATTATAAATGCCAGTAAGATGACATGCTTAAATTTTTTTGGGTTTTTGACTTAATAATCATGTTTAACTGGTTTCGTTAGATAATTATATAATTACGTAGTTGTATTAAAATCACAATGCAAATGCGTCAAAAGGTAGTTTTTTTTAAGAAAAATATTTATAGATACATTAATTACATCGCATTAAAGAACAATAATTGAGGGTATCATTTGTAAACACGGCTTGTTTTAAAATGGTTACAAAATGAAATTTGAAATTAACAATATACATTTTAAAAATATTTTTAATTCAACATTACTTTGGAATGATATATTGTTTGTTATCAAGCAATGTTTAAGACTGGCTTCTAAAAATAATTTATATTTTTTACTATATTACAATCATGGTTAATGTTTGACAATTTTGGAACGAGCTTGCAAATGGCCTCGATTGTAAGTCGCAATTATGTATAAATTATTTATTATTATATATGAAATTAAGTTTTTCCATATCAAATCAATATCTATTTTAATGTCACAAATACTTACGCGCAAGGAATCTTCGAAAGTCCTTGCAGAAAGACATGAACTGTGGTATTTTTTTTTGTAAAACTCATGTCAAGGATTACAAAGATTTTTGCAATATACCGATATTCTTGCTATCGCCTTATCTAAAATTCTGAAATACATTGTTCTCTTTCAAGCAAACCAACTGAAAATGTTTGCAGACCCATGTAGAAAACCTGCGGACCCTCAGGGGTCCACAGACCGCAAGTTGGAAAGCACTCTATTAAGCGTAGTTTCCTAATACGTCAAATATCACATGTTAATTTTTTTGGTAAAGGATGTGTTTAATTTAAAATCTAGGTATTTTTTATGTTTTAACGTGAGTGATACAAAATATAAATATTGGTCTTAATTTTAGGCAACGTACAGAATCTTGGCACAAAAAACAATGATATACCTATTACTATTTTTAAAAATGATAGAAATATGCAAATGATTATTTGTTAGTATGTATTATAATTTACCTCTTTTCATTACAAAGTATGAGTAACATCAATCCAAAAAAACACATAAAATGACGACATTTTTTAATACAATACTTGTGAAACGACAACGAGAGACTAATTCGTGGAGTTTGAACGGAGACAGGTTTGACCGAGTGTACACTGGACCGATTGGTGGTCTCATTTTAGAAGGAATCACATTGTCTGACAACATCCTGGGTGATAAATGACTCCATGTCATCGTCTGCGAGTCAAAACCACTAGTCGATGATAGTGTTTTTCGTCGCAGAGACTACATCGCTTCAGGTAAAATCTCATTATTCATTCCTCATAATACTCGAATTATTGATCAAAAATTGAGTTGATGCAGATTAAAAGTATACATGACAATCGAATATGTTCGCTGTCAATACTTGGTGGAAAAGCATTAAATTAAGAAAAACACAATATTCCTTTGTACTTATTTCCCACTTTTATTTACCAAGATCAGAACCAGTTTCGCCCATGGTGAGCATTATTAACTGATCAGAAATATAATTAAACAGTACTATTTAATACAAAAAAGGTAAAAAACATTGGCATTGAAAAGACTTTAAAAATTACAGTACAAACTATGAACAAGTGACTCTGAACTAACACAAATTAAAATCTAAAAGTTCACTATGTAAAAATCTTAGATATTGTAATAATGTTTGAAATAACCATTAATCACGTCTTAAGCTTTATTGCTCTTTGATGATCTTTGTAATTTACATGTTAGATATGTCAAACATTTTAATCTGTCACTTATTCATACAATTTAAATTCTTTTCAATGCCAGTTGTTTTTTAGACCTTTTTATTTCAATTTGCTTTGTAAATACTGTTAAATTATATTTATTATCATTTGGTTATTCTCGCTATGTGTGAAACTGGTCTTGATCTTGATAAATGAAAGTAAAAATAAGTAATATTGTCTTTTTCTCAATCGAATATGTATTGCAAAATTTCGGTTTCTTATCAAAAAGTAAAAACAATTTTTTTTTAAATGTTTGCATTTGATCTGCATCAACTCAGTTCTTCATTGTATTATAACCCATTCAATTTAAAATGCTTTCTTTGTGTGTTGTTATCGTCACTGTACTGGAAAAATTGGGTGAGTAACAAATTGTCAGTTTTGAGTAAACATTGATAGAAAAATTTGAGCTTTTAGAGTAAATAAAACATTGAGCATCAATATTCTTTGCTATAAAGACAATTATATGGATAAATTTATGCTGATTGGACTCTAATTATTTTAGTTTATAATATGTAGGCATAGGAAAATTGTCCAATTTTTCATAACATAATCATACTGTTTTTGCCTAACTGGTGTAGAATAAATGAGTTGCTTAGAATCATAACTTAAATTCTGCAAAAATTGAGTTATGAAAAAATCGCAAAAAAATATAGGAGTACTATTTTTTGTTGATTGAATTGGCATTAATTTTGTAAGACTCTATTATAATATAGTAAAAATAACAACGTATTTAGTTCTACAGTTTTCAGTAAATCAATAAACTGTAGCACTAAAGACCTTGCTATTTTTTGTTAGTTTTACAGAAGTAAAAATAATCGCTATAAATATTTTTCACGAGAAAAAAGTAAGACTTATTTAAGATGCAAAATATTCTAATAAACTAAGAAAAATATAGATTGATATTCATTTAAACATATCATTTTATTCATTTTAAAGTGTAAACTCGACACCAGGCATTATTTAAAGTAATTGTTGTTTTGATGCATTTAAATTCATTTTTGACTTTACTAGAAAATGACCAAAATGCAAAATATGAGCTTCAATTCTAAGCGCTACAAATGCATTTCAAGAATTTCACTGTACTTAATTCAATTTAGTTACTTAACGAATTCTGTCAGTACAGTGATGTTGTGGTAAAAATAGGAGGTAACGAAGTGTATTATTATAAATGCATTTTTGTTTTGCTCTGCGCATTGTTATAAAATTAATGTTCACCAGGTGTATCTGCAAGTTTCGTGTATGGAAGTCAAAGCTCCATTTTATAATTGATCTTGACGTACATAGCAACATGCATGAAGACCACAATTACGACTGCTTTCAAAACAAGTGTAAGTAATTTCTGTCGAATGAAAAATGCATGAGATGTCATCATGCACTTCAATGGAACCGCATACTGCGTTTGAAAATTTTCACCATTATTACAACATCAAAATACTTTTTTTTCCGTTAAAAAAGTAAATGTTCCTAAATGAACTATCAGCAAATTTACCGTCAGCCACAATAAACAACAAAATGACACCATGATCCTGTTTTCATGTATCCATTATGTACCATGTTATATTGCGTAATAAACCACCTTTTTACAGTGTAACCATCTGGATTAATATGTCATATTTGGTATTAGGCATCAAAACATAAACACCAACGTATTAATTATTTTATTTTCATATAAAATTATCGCCCTTTTTCTTTTAGTATTTTTGCAAACATTGTTTTATGTTTGTGAAAACTATCTAAAGTATAATAATATATACATAATGTCATAGTTTAATGTGAAATCTCGTCTATAGTAAAGTAATCAGTATTCAGTAGTAAATGTGTGCATTTAATAGCGGACATGTTGAAGCTAACATCATAACAATACACATTCTACAATTAATTAATTGAATATTAGGTCTATAAATTCACTGACAAATGCTAGACAGAGTAGAAGTGACTAACGGTCATGGTTTTGTTACTGTACTGGAAAACGTTTGTTCAAATTAAAGATAAGATTATGGTTTAAGTTAGATCTATTGAATAGAAAGAGTTCAAGAAAGACAACAAGACGTTGAATTTTTTGAGGTTATGTAAACTGCGTGATTGCGCGAGCACAGTAACGCACAGTGACTGACAACTCTGAGTAAATGCGAAATTATTTTTTAGTTTGTGAACAATTTATAGATCAGAAATCTTATACAAGCACTTTTATTGTAATAATTCAATATCGTTAAGTGATCTATTTTAATTAAATTCAAGTTTATTGTGACGTCGATCGAACCATAAAACGATATTTTTTAGATTTATTTATTTCCATAATATTATGAATACGTCTACCTATTGAGAGAAAGCTAGTATTTTGTTCTAGTTGTCCTTTTGTCTATCTATAGAAGATTTTTTTTTGATTACAATTGGTACCTAAATATGACCCAAATATATGTTTTTTGACTTATGATTCTATATAACTGGGTCATCGATATATTTTTAACTTTCAGTTACATGGTTAAGTTAACTCTCGCGGCTCGGAGACTAGAAAAATACTTCTCTTCCGATGGGGGTCGTTTAGGGACCCCAGTGGTTTCCTCATTATTGGCCTTATTCTTATGAATTTCAAAAAAAAATAGTCTAAGGGCTTTAAAATATTTCTCTGCATCATTCCTCATACATTTTTTTTATAAAAATCCGTGGTTTTTTAATAAATAATCATATTTTAAGTTGAGCGTAAAAAAGACGTCATCTCAGCATACATATGAAATCGCAACTGACGAGATTTAACTCACCAATCATTGCACATGATATTTTACGAGCGACCGCTATCGCGCGCTTATCTAGTTATCGCGTATTTATATAAAATGAGGCATCGATGTAAGTAGGATATTGTGTATTTTTTGAGAATAGTATTCTAGGATACATAAATTATTATCTTTAACTTCGTACACATCAATCCGTTTTTTGTTCTATTTCGAGGATCTTTTTTATTTAGTTTAATTTTTCTTTTCTGTTTTATTTAATAGAGACGGAACTAGCGATCGAATATTTTTTCTTCTACAAAAGGTCCAAAAAACTATGATACAAGAATACCTTAATTATAAACATTGTATCACCCATATTAGAATAGATATTTAAGATAATGTGGGTACTGGGGTCGCATTTCTTGAGCTTAGAACAGGAAAAGTTAATTTTCTGTGGTGTCCTTCTCTTTATATATTTTATTTCAAATTAAAATTCATTAGCTGCTTTATCAATCACGATAGAATTTACTAAGAGTGTTCAAAATTTTAATAAAATAGTTGTCACATAAAAAATTGTAGAAAGCTTGATAATCAATTAATTTTTATCCCTTTATACTAACGTTATAATTTTAATTGAACAACTGTAAAAAATACCACGAAACCATGGAGAAATATATTTTTTAATTATAACAAACAAAATTAAAGATCTCTTCTCGCGGAACGACTAAATTATTTTGACAATGGAAGCGTGGTATCAGACTGCCAAAATTAAATGAAACATTTTGACACTAAATGATTATTTTATTTATGCAAATTAAATTATTCGCTCCGCCAGAATTTTAATGTGGTTGCCTGTATTAAGTGACATTTAAAATTAATTTTACTCTCACATGACACGTAGCATAAAATTTTGACAAAATAAACGAGTTTTTAAAATTTTATTTTGTCAAATCGAGCCGCGAAGACTTCTAAGTTCTAATCAAACGGTATGGATATCTGATAAATATATTTTATTTTATTTAATTATCATTAAAAAGTTTTTTTAATGATAGGACTTATTTTCACTCATCGCCAGCATTATCAACAAAAGTTTTTACTTTTAAAATGTCTTTTTTATAATTATTTTTTTTTGCCAGTATCATAATAAGATTCAATATTTGATTTAGCCTAGTGGAAATGCTTGGTTTTTTGTCTATTACAGCGGTCATTAAAGTTTGGTCCGCGAGAAAATTTTGGTGGTCCGCCGGGAAATCTGACATATTTTATGCACTTAGTGCATTTTTAGATGCATTTGATAATTTTAATTTCAATATGTAATACATAACACAAAAGTCCAGTTAGTGATCCGCTGGATTAAAATTGTGAATATAGTGGTCCGTGAGCCCAAAAAGTTTGCCGACCGCTGGTCTATAATACACCGTTGTACCTCCAATTCGTGACCCGAGTACTACAAGGTTATATGTGAATTTTTTTGACGAAACAGATGTAACAATGCGGCAGTCTTCCAAGTAATATTATTGGTATGGATTGTTATTTTTGTTTCGTCCAAATTTTTCACATATAGCCCTGTAGTACTCGGGTCACTAACTGTCTGATTTCACAGTTAATTATCATTGTTACTGATTTTTTTATTAAATATCTTTAATAAATATATTAACGTTATGCTATATTTTCATCCTGAATGTTTGTGTGACCATACGGACACGCTCGTCCTTACTACTGTCCTTACACAATATTAGGCGGGGCCTATCAGGAAGACCATGAACATATCGACTGTAGAAAGGAAAAAAGGACACACATTTTCAAATTTCACAGGAGGCGCAAAAAACGTGTTTTGATGATTTTGTAACATATGCAAATTATGAATTATACACAACCTTAAAGTGCACGGGGACTTCTAAACTGGCGTTTAATTGAAATAATCTAATATTAATTCAAGAATTTGTCTAGGAAAAACCTTTATTTCAGTCTTTTTTCTGGTTTTAATTTTTTACAAGGTCAAATTTTTCAAACTTAATAATAGCTAAATTTAGATGCTTATTCAGTATTTGCAGCTTGCATCCTTTTGATAAATCTGTATTTGGTTTGATACATTGTGACTATCGAAAAAAAGCTGTTTTGAAAAAACTGCAGGTTACGTTCTTTTTCCTTTCTATAGTCGATACATTCATGCGAGGTTTCTATACAACGACTTTGTGTTTTTTTACCAGAAATAAAAGTTATGCGTGACTTTTATATGGCTACAAATTATTTTTTTTATTGAAAAAAAAATCTCGTCTCTAGAGGACTTAATCAAAATTATCGAAATTTAGACTTCGTTATATCAAATAACAATTTTTTGTTGATTTGACAGGTATAACAATAATTATAAAAACCAAATTACCTGTCTTTCTACCGCAATCAAATAAAATTCACATAGTTACAAAATTTACTTACTGTATTCCATTAGTATAATTGAGACCTTGATGGAAATAAATGACCTCATAAATATGTATATACAGAAACTGAGAAAGTAAAATATCATATCAGACACGTTAACATATTAATATTCAATATGAACAGAAAATTTTCTAAGGCTGAGTGCTTTTTCATGAATTGCAAATTAAAAATTTGAAAAGCTCTCTCTCATTAGCTTACTTTATGTCTGGGTGTCAATTTATCAAACTTTCAATTAAGAACGAGGCTTGCCGTATTCCAAACAATCAGAATTCTCACTGAGACTTTTTTATTAATTAAACTGTTCAGTATATTATTTTACTATTTTGTCATTCGGTTTAAAATTAACATTGAATATTCATTTAGTTGTTTGTTGTTCGGGTACATATACACAGGGGTGGGCTGGAGAGGGTTTGAAGGGGCTCGCGCAAGCCTCTTGTTAATTTAAGAGAAAACAATATTCTCAAATCAAATTAATACATAACTGAAATTTCTGACTTATATATTATCTACTACAGCTTCAGTATACACAGTAGTAAATTTTTAGCCATTTACATTTATTAGTTTACGGTAAATAGCATATTGTTACATATTATACGTGTATTAATAAACAATCGATTGCTTATTTAAGTTTTGCATACAATAGCATAAGAGTGATAAAAACAATTAACTCCTTTCCTAGAACACCGAGAATTACTTTGATATTAGGTTAACCCCTTGTTAACGTGTTGGCAGCCTACCGCTGTATTTATATAAAAAACTTTTATTAAATCATTAAACTAAACTAATATCACACATTTTGAATAATTTCAATTGTTGATTTTGTAATTAGTGAGACGATCTGTGAAAATAGTAAAAACTGTCTTTTACATTTTTTAAATTAACCAAAAATTGGCAATGGACACCTGTATTGTGATTTTTGATTATATTTAGTATTGTAATGTAAATATTATTACATTTTAAATTAAAGTAATTAATTATTAACGAATTTTAATAAAAAAAATATGTAGAATTGTGTTTAATTCAATCATCTTTTTCAGTTTTTCTGTTATAACCAGGGCTGTGGAGTAGTAGTTGTAGTCAGAATTGTAGAGTTATCTGTTTTTACCGGAGTTGGAGTTAGGAAAAAACAAATGATTTCGACTTATTTTATAATTTGTATTAAGTCTAACCTAAAAAAAGTCATCTTTTTTTGTCTTTCTACGAAATTAGAATTTTCCTTATCGGCTTACAAGCATAACATTTGATTGTCAAGCCATATACCACCTCTTCACAAATACTAGCCGGTTTCCAGCAAGCGTTGCAATGCCACTCAAAGAAAGAAAGTGTTTGTGTTTTATTTGTGTTTATTGAAGTGCATGTCTTCTTTTTCTGTCTGTTTGACGTTTAACGTTTGCTGTAATCTACCGTAATTTAATTTAACTACGCCTATAACCTTCGCGCAAGTTGCATAAACGGTATGGCAGACATACAAACATTGATTTTTATATATACGACCTACTGTAAGTAAATTTAAATATGCATATAACCTTCCCGGAAGGGCAAGTAAAAATGTTGTCAAAGTTTTATTGCAATCGAAACAACGGCTTGGCAGCCCATAGAGTACGAACAAACAAACATTCATTTTTATAAATTAGATAAGATACAGATTATCACTAACTATATGTTGTTTGTTGATCTTTAACAGCGCAAAAGAGCTGCAATACGGTAAAAATATCAAAGTATTTAGTTGTACAAAATTTTGAAGAAGTAAATAAGATATTTTTTATCGTATTACAATGGAGTTCTACCAAGTATATGCCAATCCTATCAATTAAAGAGCTTCCTTTACAATAATTTCAAATCAATCATATCTAATGTTAAAATAATATCGACTGTGGAAAGGAAAAAGGACGTAACCTACTGTTAATTCAAAAAGGGTTTTTTTCGATCATCACAATGTATCAAATTTGATACACGTTTTGTCAAAATAATGCAAGCTGCAAATGGCGAGTTTTTATCAAAATTTAGCATTTAAGTTTGAAAAAGATGACATTGTAAAAAATTTAAACCATGAAAAAAGACTTTTCCGTGATAAAGGTTTTTCCAGGACAATTTCTTAAATAAGTGTTAGATTATTTCAATTAAACACCAGTTTTGAAGTCTCCGTGCACTTCAAAGCTGTGTATAATTCTTTCGATGGATTCGGCGGTAACTTTGTGGAAGTTCATTTTGATTGAAAATAAAATAACTTGGATTATTCCACGTATTGTGCTACAAATTGTAGCACGTGTTTCGCTTATTTCAGAGTACTTAAGCAAGCATTTGCGAAAGTAGTTGTCTGAGGATGCCTCTGAAAGAGGCGAAACACGTGTCACAATTTGTAGCACAATACGTGGAATAATCTAAGTTATTTTATTTTTTATTTGTGTATAATTCATAATTTGCCCAAAATCATCAAATCACGTTTTTTGCGCCTCCTGTAAAATTTGATGTGTGTGGGTTACGTTCTTTTTCCTTTCCACAGTCAATATATTCAGGGTTTAACTCTCGCGGCTCGGAGACTAGAAAAATACTTCTCTGCCGATGGGGTTCGTTTAGGGACCCCAGTGGTTTCCTCATCATTGGCCTTATTGGCTTTAAAATATCTCTCTGCATCATTCCTCATACATTTTTTCATATAAATCCGTGGTTTTTAAATAAATAATCATTTTTTAAATTGCGCGTAAAAAAGACATCATTCTAATACAAATATAAATTTGCAACCGACGCGTTCAGCGCAGTTATATAACAAACGATCGCTGATAATCGGGCGCTTATCTCGTTATCGCATCGCGTATTTATATAAACTACAAAAGGTTCAAAAAACTATGATATAAGAATACCTTAATTATAAACATTGTATCACCCATATTAAAATAGATATTTAAGAAAATGTGGATATTGGGGTCGCATTTCTTGTTCTTAGAACCGGAAAAGTTAATAAGATTAAAAAATCTCGGTCACCGTTTAGTTAAAAAACCAGTTTATCTGAACCGCCAACCCTAGTATGTTTATAATAAAAGCAAGTGAGCGGGGAATAATAGATCCAGTCAAGCTCAGCGTGATTGATTCCTATGTGGCCTCCAACTTCAATTACGCGGAAGAGACCAGCTTCTATCGATTGAGGTTTTGTCTCAATTATTCACTCATTTAGCGAGAACTGAGTGTCGCTAAATTCATCACTGGATTGATAAATCGCTAAATTTGACAACGATATATTGCGAATTACTCCATCACACTTTTTGTGTCATTATTTCTTAGATTATCTTATATTTTATCTATATCGACTGTGGAAAGGAAAAAGAACGTAACCCATACACAGTAAATTTTACAGGAGGCACAAAAACATATTTGGATGATTTTGGGTCATATGTAAATTATGAAATATACACAACCTGGAAATGCACGTAGACTTCTAAGCTAGTGTTTAATTGACATAATCTAATATTAATTAAAGAAATTGTCTGGGAAAAACCTTTTTTTCAGTCTTTTTTCTCGGTTTCAATTTTCACAAGCTCATCTTTTTTCAAACTTAAAAGCTAAATTTAGATATTAATTCGGCATTTGCAGTTTACGTCCTTTTGATAGAACGTTTATCAATTTTAATACATTGTGATAATCGAAAAAAAAAACTGTGGGCTACGTTCTTTTTTCTTTCGAACAATCGATATATACTCGACAATATAGTTAATAATTGGCCACAAAATTTTGTTACTTAATATTCGATTTTTTTTTGAATATTTTAATAATACCTACAAAAAATATTATTTTTGTATAAAACCGAACAGAAAAATATTTTGTAAAAAAAACATTCAATCAATGAGCTTATAATGTATTCATTTATTCTGGTTATGCTTATCAAAATAGTTCATATAAAAATACTCAAGCGAAGTTTTTCTATGTAGATTAATATCATGTAAGAATCCTTTTATAAAAAATGTTAATGACTTTACATTAACATTGTTAACAAAAATAAATTATTTCATACCATTGGTGGGATAAAATTATTCAAAAGTATTAGCTTATGAAAGACCCAAGTACTTCTTTATTATAGGGCGTTAAATTATATAGAATTTGATGAAGTTTTCCTGTTTTTTTGGTATAATTTAAAATAAGGGATGCCAACCTATGTATCGAGTGTATACATACCCGAGTGTGTATGCGTAAAGTTACAACAGTTGATAGTATGGTATACTGCAAATATATGCAAATTTTTTAATAAGATTTCTCTATACGTTACTTATAAACACAAGTAGGTAAACAATATCAAATCTTATTCACTATTCGACCAACATTGGTCGGAATTGTAAGTAAAAACTAAGTAACATATAAATTAGACTTGTTTATACGGAAAAATTGTCAATATTCAATCGTGTAAAGTTATATGAAATGAAAAATTTATAAGATATACTTTGTGAGAGAAATGAAAAAAAACAACGTAATAACAAGCGGAAGAAACTTTACCATAAAGAAAAAGAATCACTTCAGACAATGCAATTATTTTCATGCATATTATATAAAAATTGACAAACGAGACGTACAACGGAAGTTTAGGCCTGAATTAGTTTCGTTTTGTACAAAATATTAATATAATTGTGTTATTTTATTAAGAACCACTTCGTCAAAACCGAAAAGACCGATTGGAATCGATCGTTAACATCATGTATATTTGTTCGATTCAGTCACTTAAGTCGCGGTTCCAAAACTCGTAACAGACTCTTTCAATCAGTTCAATGAGTTCTGTAAAATTGACGATTGAAGTAAACTATTCATAATAAATACGGGTTTTATAGCGCAGCGATTAGCGTTGTTGACTTCTGTTCCGGATCTCATGGACTTGAGTGCTAGTAGGAACAGCATTTTTTCAATCGATTTATCGATTTCTGTTCGTAGGCATGGGTGTTTGTGACGTCTAAAAATTACTTCCTACCCTTCTGATCCTTCAATAACTGGGCGTAGCGAGAGCGATTAGTTAACCACTAATTCTGTTCTAGCTTTATCTTTCTATCCCTAATACTCTCTTTGGAAAACAGAGGTTGAGCGACTGAGTAACAAACATTTTTCGTAGAAAAACTTCTGTTGAGATACTTTTATTAGGAGGCCATATGCTCTACATTAAGAGTGGACGTAGATTTTAAAAAAATGGCTACTGATGAGGAGTTGCAAAATGGTAAAAAAAAAATTGATTCTGATAATCTAATTGAATGTCTAGAAACAACAGTTTTTTGTTCAGCACTCTAGTGACAACGTATATGCATTTTTTGCCTATAGACAGCCGCAATCTATACAGTTATTTGACATCGCACACAGCATCAAAAGTAAGACAGAAATTCGTCGTCAATAGTATCAGTAAGCAAGCCTTTTGTGTCTCAAAACACAGATACATTTTATCGACGTTTTTACTGTATGACACAATCAGTTCTGCAGATAAAATAAACTTATTTCAGCGGTTGAAACATGATTTGCTTTCGCCCTTCTTGATCGACGTCATAAAATTTGATTATGAATTCAAAGTTCCAAAATCAGTCAATAAATAAATATTTTGACTATACGTGAAAAATGGTTGATTGCATTGGCAAACAATAATATACATAACGGAGTAATTTTTATTTGAATTGAATTTTTTTCTGATGAATAATTTTGCTGTGGTATTCGATGTTTTAAGTATTAATATGCAATACCAAAAATTACTTAATTACAAATAATGCATTTTTGTTCTGTGTAAACGATTTCTGGAAAATCAGTTAATTTTGTTACATACTTATTTTAATTAGTATTGCAATTATTAAAATGTGAACTTATTATAAGCAAATGAATCATTTCCAGTAATGGTTAAATTAAATTTTTGTTTTAATTACTACTGCCATTTTCATGTTACATCGAAATCACATGAAAAAAAAGAAATACGAAACTTTTATATTAGGTAACTATGTTTACATCATTTGCACAACTTTATCATTTTTTTTTTGGTGGATTCAGCGGTAACTTTATGGGAAGTCATTTTTAATATCAAATTATATTATATAACATTGTTCTTTTACTGATTCTATTGAATGTCTTTAATAAGATTTAGATATGTCACAATTTATCACAAAATCAGTAGAACAACAAAGATATCAATTTTAATTATTAAATTCTAGTGAAATACAAGAAAAACTATTGATGCATCTGAATCATTAAATAAATATGTTATAATGATCTGTCTAGTTTAAAACAACTTTTACGTAATTGTGTAATCTGCCATTCAATGGTTTATGCATTCTAATATACCCGCCTTGCGCCGGTATAGAATATTTTCTAAACAATTTCCCAACTATTGGATGAAAGGTTTCGTACACCTGATATCTCGAATCCTTCTGACTTTATAGTTTCATATAATGCTCCTACAGAAGGATAAGATAGATAACATAAAAACAAACAAAAAATATCCTTTCTACATGTTATTATTTTGCGAAGGCAACATTGCCCGTGATTAGGGCTTACACAAAAACCGATTTTCGAATTCCAATATTTTTTTAACCGGCTTAATCCGGTTTTCGGAAATTAGAAAGCATTAACTAATCTATTTGGTACTTAGCAACCTTTTTTTAATGATATTTCCTGAAATAGAAAATACTCATACACTGCGCAAGGATCGTATAGAAAATTTGAATTCTTTTGATTATGTATACTTTCATAAATTTTGTCGATAACGATACAAACCGTTAGCTGCCCGTCAGTTCAAATGCATTTGTGCACTTAATAAAACCAAAAGATGCCCAAAGGCGAATCCCGGGTCGTTATCGACAGAATTTATGAAAGTGTACAGAATCAAAATAATTCAAATTTGATATTAGCCCGTAACATGCCATCCTAAAAAATCACGTTCCCTGCCATAATGGCATCTCAGTTTTACTGTTTATTGACAGTATTTAAACCTAAAATAGAAGCTAAAAAATATTTTTAAAAATGTATTTATGCTAGAATACCTAAAATGATAAATACTTATTGACAATATTAAGAGAAATATTGAATGACTTAATGGCTCAACTATTTACGATTACATCATGGGGATGGAAGTGTTAAAATTCCATCAAGCCCCTTCGGTCGAAGTTGTAAATTAAATCTTCGACTGAATCACGCAAGTCTGGGTTCGATTCCCGGTCAGATCACAGTGAACTTGAGAATTATTCAATTCAAAATTGTGATCGAAAACTGGGTGTTTGTGATATCAATTCACATCATTTCCTCTCCTCCCATCCTTCTGGTCCTTTAATTAAATGTGTGTAGCAATAGCGATTAGCCAACCACTAGCCCTGTTCTAGCCTTATCCTTCTTTCCCTACTACTCACTTTGAAAAAGTGATGTTGAGCGATTGAGTAACAAACAGTACTCGTAGAAACGAAAACTTCTGTTGAGATACCTCCATTAGGAGGCCACATGCTCCACATTGGGAGCGGACATGGATTAAAAAAAATAGAATTAAAAGATATCATTTCAAAGTAATGTAAGACTAAAAATACTTTTAAAATGGACATTGTTTTTCAAAATAAAATTCAAGTTTTTAACAATTTTGGAATAAGCCGTGTTTGCAAGTAATACCCTAAATTAAAACGTACATTCTTTTAAAAGAATACCATGTTGCCAAGTTAAAAAACACCGGTTTTTGAATATCTCAAATTTTGATAATGAACCGGTTTTTATAAAACCAACAGCCCTATCCGTGATGCCAGTCACGTGGAGGAAATATTTCTCCCTTTGCGAACCGATTCCAGCAAATATGGCTACGTTTATATGAATTGAACAGTTTCGTTTATTTGTTCACAACAAAAACTTGTGTACAATATCTTTCTGCACCATCAAGTAGAACATTTATTCTTGAAAATCATGTTATATAACACAAAACATACCGAGAATTTTTAATATTTTGCCAAGAATTTTTTTTATAGTAAGTTTATGAGTCGATACAAACGAAGCGTATAGCTTTTACTTGTTATTACTGTAATATTTTAATTTGTGACTAACAAAGTGTTTAGAAACAATTTGAATGGTAAATGTGTTATATAATAAAGAAAAAAACATAACAAAGACTTAGAAGGCAATTCTAACGTGTAAGCCTTTTATTGGTGTGTTTGTTAAGAAAATATAATTTACCACAATCTAAGTCTAGCCAAATAAAGAACTTATTTCAGACGAGCAAGTTTAAATTCTGAAGTAGATGAATAATTTGACAATTTTAAATTTGTGAATGTTTGCTATCAGAAACTTTAAAAAGGCTGTTGAAATTTGGAGTATTTCTTCAGTAAAGTAAACCGGCATATTTTCGTTAAAATCTCTTTGTTTTGTTTTCGTAAAAGATTTCACTTTTGTATACAGTGTCACATTATATTTTTCACTTAAAACAAACGCTGCGCAGTTTCTACCACTTGACATTGTTAAATTAAACTTAACTGTATTTAAATATACTGTTTTTTTTATACAAAGTAGTGTTAAATTACCATAAACTATTCAACCTTTTGATAAACTTGGTATAAATTTTGGTTAAGCTACACTGTAATGATACAATAAAATATATTCATTAAATAAAGTTTAAGGACTTATAATGCAAATATCATTTTCCACTGGAAAGTTTTTACACACCGCTTTTTTCTAGTCTTTTAAAGTTTAAACTTAAGTATTTTTTATTTGTCTTTGTATCTTTTTGTAGGAACTTTTTTAAGTAAGTAACTTATATTGTTAATAAACCAAAACCAATATATATTTACTTGTGACTTGTGACTTTGCACCCATCTTAAATAGTTATCTTACTACTTTAGATCAGTGATGCACAACCTTTACCTTCTAGCGGACCGCATAAAAAAAATTATCGTGGGTTCGGGCCGCAAACAAAAAAATGATTTAAAGTACGCTCAATCCTTTTTTGTACAGAACATATGTATGTTCCGTGTAAAACAGCCTTAAAGTGAATTTAGAGAAATGAGTAATAGGTTCCACTATATTATTTTGACGGTGATATTTCAAAAATAAATAAGCCATGCTAAAAAGGATTATGAGTACTTGCTTATTAAATATCGTTTCATAGTGAAATATTTATTTATCATTTATATGCAATTCATAAGTTAATGCATTCTTGGACTTTTTAACTAGTTTTTTTTTAATTTGACATAATATTTATAAGCCTGTTTCTATGAACCGATTTACTCTTCTTTATTAAAGAAAAAGCTTACCTACATTTATTAAATATATGTTTTACGTGAAAAAAAATTGTTTGAGAAAAAGATTTAAGGGCCGCCACAAAATTGAAAAAGGGCCGCCCGCGGTTTGTGCATCACTGCTTTAGATATAAGTACTTCGCTTTTTTTATCTGTTTTACAGTTTGAATTAATAAGTATTGATTTACTGTATTGAAAACCTCGTTTAGGCCACAATTAGTAATTGTATTTTATTAAACAACACTAAATTATTAAGTATTTTTTTGACCAAAAAAGTATTTTCAATAATATTTTTACTAGTCCATGTCAGCTCTCAATGTGCTCCAACAGAAGTTTTTATACAAGAATTGTTCGTTTTAAAGTTGTTAAAGCTCTCTTTTTTTCAAATAGTGTAAGGGTAGAAAAGATAAGCTTGATACAAAAAAAAGTTGTAAGTTAAGCGCTGTCGCCCCATTTGTACGGATAAAAAAGGTGAGGAGAATTTTTGGACATCAACATCCAGAACAGAAATCGACAAATCGATTGAAAAAATATGCGAATTTCCGTTCAATAAATTGAAGTCCTTGATTGGGTAACAAAATCAAAGTCTTACAATCTACACCACTTTGTCGTGGAAATCATTCTGAATTTAATTAATAAGCGCAAGATGTCAGTTCTTATTATTTGAATACAACCACAAAACCTGGCGAAGAGGTTTGTTCACAAAAGCTTTAAGCTTTCGAATGTCATCTTTTGTTAAGAAAAAAATAAGTTGAATTCTTAGAAGTTTCTTGTCTTATGTACAATAAACCTAACCGTTACTCGTAGAAATAAAGGTCGTGTATAATTAAATCATGTTTTGTAGACAGAAATTTTCTGGGTCAGCTGTATATTAAAATTAAATCTCGAGCCGTCGTTCCTGGAATGAATTACCTCTCTGCTTTTCACTGTGCAAAATAACCACAATGCATAAAGCTTTTTAAGTTAATTAATCGTTAGTGTTTTTAAATTGAATAGTCTTTGAAGAAAGAAATTCAAAAAATTATAGCGTATTCACAGGAAATAGACTTTTATATAAGTTACATAGTTTTATAAACGAATTCAGAATACAAATACTTTTCAAACGAACAGAAAATTTATATTGAAAAAAAGCTTAAATTTAACCCATTATATACCGGTTGATATTAGAACGGTCTTGCACCTAGGGCCGCGATTTTCTTTGAAATAATAAAATCTAATAAGCATACATTGTTTGGCAATATATAAATAGTATATCGCAGTAGTGGGGAACCTTTTCTTCTCTAAAAGCCACATTCATTTTTCTGATTCAACATAAGGCCGCAGTAGACATGTAACATTGACACTATGGAATCTTTGTCCGGAAACAATTTCTAAATCCCAAATTTTAAATTACAAGCGCGGGAGATTTTTTTTAGCTCTGCCAAAAATTTTAGAATCCAAAATCTCAGGAATTTACGAATTTACAAAAATTAGTAGAATTGGCCGATCAGGTCAAATGTCCGCACCAGAGTAGCCAAAATGCCGCAGGTTCCAAATGACTGGTATATCGTATAGATTTAAAAAAATAAATACTCAAAATCAAAACCAAATGTGTCATAATGTGTCATGATTTTTTAACCATTTTACTAGTTAGCTCACTTCACCTCTCATGGGCCCAAATTTTCCGCATGAAGGTTTGTAGAGAGATTATCAGTTGGCAACAGGACCAGCTGTATTATTTTGTATGTATTTATATACCGTAGGATGTATTGATACACGGTATATTATCCTATAACATAGTTTTGTTATGTATCGCTGAGTTTTAAAACAAAAAAGTATGTTATGTTATTAAGCTGTTGCATTATTATTTTCGATAGATTCGGCGGTATTGCATTACCTTTACTTGTACTTTTTGTTTTTTCTTGCTGTATTTAAATCTTTGATAATTGTGACTTACTTTGTTTGATCAATTATGTGACTTAGGAGCACTCTATCATGAGGACGTTTTTATCACTTGAGTCACCGAAACCATGATAAGAAATCTAAAACAATTTTCCATTTTCGTAATGAAATATTTTAAATTTGTATGCATCCACGAATAAACACATGACAGTTGACAGTTTTATTTTTATCTCATGATGCAAAGAAAAGAAACGTGTTTCTCAAAAAGAAGAAAGCTTAAAAGTTTTACCTCGTGCAAAGTTTTAGCTTGTCATATTTGCTGCATACGTTATAAGTTGTGATGTAATTTCGGTTAACTGTATACTCGTTACTTGTGTTATTCGATAGTTGTAATACTCAGAAATACTATAGCTTAAGAGAGTCGTATAGTATACAAAGTAGAACTATCCATTTTTCGAAGTTGCGAGAAAAACACGAAAAATGTAGGGCCGCAATTGTATTCGAAATAATAAAACCTAATAAACATACTTTTTTGGCAATATAATAATAGTATATCGTATAGACTTAAAAGTTACATGTTGTGTCTTGTGTCATTTGCGCCGCCAGGAATCCAAAAAAATCAAAACCAAATGTTTCATAATACGTCAGTGTATCTACTGTTTTCGACGCCTTTCGGTAATACAAGACAGCTCTTTTTAAAATCGATATTGCATTGATTCTTATACAAAAAAGTATAACATTGATTCTTAGAGTTGTCGCTATGTATATAATTTTTTTTGAATTATTAAAATTATTATTTTTCGAAGTTGCGAGAAAAACACGAAAAACGTATTGTTGGCTTTTTGAGTTTTATCAATTTAAACTCGATTTTAAGCACAGCTCATCAACGAGTGCAACTCAAAATTTGCATAGGACATCACTTAAAGTAACTTTGTGATTGCTCGAAATCTTGATTTACCAAACAATTCTACTTTTGTTTCCAACTTCGTGGACAGTTCTGCTTTTGATAGCAAGCATCATTTTCTTTTGCGTTTTTGTACCACATTTATTTGTTTTTTTTTTTAGTTTTTAGCCATACACGATAACCAGCAGCATAATGTTACAGCTTTAGTTTAATTTCGACATATATAGGATAGTTCTGCTTTTGATACCAGACGACTCAAGAAGCTAATGTTTAAATGAATTTAAGAATAAATATACATATTTCAATCATTGATTGAAATTATACTTTGTATGAACCGTTGTATTAGTGTTAATTTCTTTGGATACATAAACAAATTTGTTAAAAGAAAAGACAACATTGATAACATGGAAACAGTGTATGGTTAAATAATAAGTCCCGTGCAGTTATGTACCACGCCAAGAATGTGATGGGTAAATTGGCTTCTTTTCTTGATGGTGGGATAATCAAAAACCAATTTTTATAAACTAATCAAAATTTTCATTTGTTCTTTCGTGTATGCTGTTACTGGCCAAACATATATATATTTTAAATTGATTAATTGCATACTCTCATGTTTGTGTTTATTAGGCACTTCACAAGTTTAACGATTCATCTTTTTTGAAACTACCGAATACTCGAGTAACACAAATGTAATATGGTGCACATGTCTACAAACAAGCACCATCTGCTCTGGGTAGATGTCAAGAGAAATTGTAGCCTGAATAATTCGGTTTGAGTCACAAAAAGAGAGTTATTCTGCTTTTTTGTAGACTTTATAAATTTTTTAGACAATGTCATATTTTGCATGTGAAAATGCGCTTGGAATACCTAAAGATATCTCATTCCATTTTATATACAGATATTATCAGTTTACTACTTTCGCCTTGAAATGTAAACGCTTTTAGTAATATTTGGTTGTGTTAAGAATTTTTCAATGATATTTATGGGATCGAAAATTAATGTCTGAATTTTTTATCCATGTTCGCTCCCAATGTAGAGCTTATGGCATCCTAATGAAGGTATCTTAACACATTTTTTTCTACGTTAACTGTTTGTTACTCATGGATAGAAGATAAGGTCAGGACAGGGCTAGTGGTAAACTAATCGCTCTCACTGAGCCCAGTTATAAAAGGATCGGAAAAGCTGGAAGGGAATTTTTAGACATCTCAAACAAGATCGAAAAATTCTGTTCATACTGGGACTCGAACTGATGAAGTCCGGCTCGGTTACCCACAACGCTAACTGCTGCGCCATAGGTCTCGCAATGGGTAAATAGATTTTAAATAACCGATTACTACAAAGGGAATACAAAAAGCACGCAGGATACTTTGCTTCATATATATTTTTTTACATTTTTATGAAAATGGCTGGCAGTTTATTTTTGTTTTGTACTCTTTCAGTATAAGGAAACTTTACAGAATAAAAAGCACCTTTTTTCCAATAGAAACACAGTTAAACAAAACAACACGTGACATAAAAAGAAGTCGGAAATATAATTAAAAAGACAGTCGCAGTTTTAAAATAAAGTATGTACATATATATATTTTACCTGAGCATAAATATTTTTATCAACTATTGTTTTTTAGTTTATTTATAGACGAAAATATAGTTTAAATAAAAGGAATGCTTACCATAGATCGTATTCTTTAAAAATTGAGTTTCGTGAAATCCGCAAAAAAACACTAGACGGCTATTTGAAGTTATTATAAAAAATGTTAAAATATCACGAATATATATCGCATGTTGCGTTTGCAAAAGTTGCACTTTTTTAAAATGCAAAGTTAACTATTACACATTAAAAAATATATTATTCATTTAAAAATGTAAGCTTAGACAACGATAGTGATTTTTTCAGTGGTTTTAACAGTTTTTATAGTAAATTTTAATACAAAACTATTACTAAGTGGTGCATTTAGAATTTTTTGGTTTACTTATGATAAAACATCAAATAATGTATGTTCTGATTCCATGCTCCGCATTATAAAAATCCAATTATCTGTATTTTAAAACGACTTCAAACGGTTATTAAAAAAAACATGCATTTAGACTATTAAAAAACGATTAATTAGAGTGATTTAATTTTGAAACAGCTCTTGAATACATATAAATCATTTCAATTTAAAATATTACAAATTCATAACACGCTACAGTAATTATTATCACAGCATGCCCGTAAGTGGATATTTCTGTTAATACAGTACGAACTCAGCAATATTAATTGAGTAAATTTCATATATTTAATATATTTATTAAGAGATCAGGAGCCAAATTTTTTTTATCACTATTCCAAATTGCTAAAAATTTTTTTTTTTTTAATTGAGTAAATAAATTGCAACTTTTAAATTTCCTCGTCCTTTTGGCCAAGTCTAATCGCTTTTAATCTTTTTAAGAAGGCTTCACGGACAATGATTCAAATTATCGAATAATTATATTAACTCTCGCGGCTCGGATACTAGAAAAATACTTCTCTGCCGGTGGGAGGTCGTTTAGGGACCCCAGTGGTTTTCTCATTATTGGCCTTATTCTTATGAATTTAAAAAAAAAAAATCTAATGGCTTTAAAATATCTCTCTGCATCATTCCTCATACATTTTTTTATAAAAATCACTGTTTTTTTCAATAAATAATCATATTTTATGTTTCGCGTAAAAACGATGTCATCCCAGCACACATGAAATTGCAACTGACTATCTTACGAACGATCTCTTATCGCGGGCGCTTATCTCGATATCGCGTTATCGCGTATTTATATAATTACAAAAGTTCCAAAAAACTATGATATAGGAATACCTAAATTATAAACATTGTATCACCCATATAAAAATAGATATTTAAGAAAATGTGGGTATTGGGGTCGCATTTCTTGAGCTTAGAACCGGAAAAGTTAATTAGTTATTCGGCTTGGGAGGAAAGAAGAACACTTGCAAAATCAAATATTTCAAAAATAAATTGCTGCCTATCAAATATATATTTTATTATCAATCAAAGTACAGTAAAACCCCCATTTACACTAAAGTCGAGACATTGTAATTCGAGGTAGTGAAATTGGGGGTGTGAATCTCATACAAAATTGGGATTTGGTTTTTTCCGCAAAAAATGCAAAACTAAGATTAATATTGACGAAAAAATAAATATTAACGAAATATTTAGTTAATCAGTGATAAAATGCAATGGGTGCCAAAATCCCACACATAGACAGTCGCCCGCTATACGTGTATTGCTTGGCACTTGGCGCTAGCCAACATTTGACTGTATGCGCGGCACAGACGACCGTCTCGTAGTAACGACAATGGAATGTGACCGTGCAATTGGGGGATTTGCGGCAAATATTTTAAGCCAGCGCGTAATTCGGGGTAGTGTTATTGGGGGTTCTACTCTATTTCAACAATTTTTTTAAAAAAATACGTTCAAATTTGTCTACAAACTCCTACTATTAATTTCGCTACGAGCTATTTTTAAACGACGAATTCAACACAAAGAATATTTGCAAAATTCAATAATTTATTCCTTATAAACCTTTTTTTTTATTTTCTGCTTCAGTTCAAAGTAAAGATAAGCATATTATTATTTATTATCTTTAATGTTCGATTCAAACCGTAGCAATAAGCATTCCAATGATAGAGCCATTACCGGAAAAGCTTTGTCCGATTCATTTCCGTAATGGTTTCCTATCACATGGGGATATTTCTGTCACTTAACTGACAACGAATGACAAGAGTCATTCGATTGCATTTAAAACAAAATAAAATAAAACAACAGCATTTTAACCTTTAAGCTGTCGTAAAAAAATGTACATAATTACCTAGCACGCCAGGCTACAATTTGTAATTATTAATTTAATTAGTTATTGACGAGTTAAATCGTAACTGGTGTGTACGAACAATTTTACGAGATATCTCGTCTGTGTACAAATTGCATTTTTTTTCTCCTTATGCTCCTGTTTTTATGATAAAGTCTACTCCACTCATTCTTCCTTCTTCCTACGACAGTTGTAGTCATACAGAACTCACATGTTTTGTTATACCTAATATAATTATCACGACAGCTTTCAATAATACTATATTATTAAAAATACACAAGAATGCTATGCAACTCTCACATTGGATGTATACAATTAAAGTGTCCAATAACTGTAGATGTCCAGCTTACTATATCAATCACCCTATGTCACTGTTTCAAAAATCCACACATAAATGTCAGTAAAAAACTATCTTTCGCAAAAAAAGAAGGAGAAAGCAAAATGGTGGCCAGACAATCATACGAAATACAAACATTAACCGCTATTAATATATAGATTGACGTTTTGGTATTAATTTATAATAACTTGACGACATGTGCACGAAACAATTGAAATAGTTTTTCGAGTTTTAAACACATTCATATATCTACACAATACTCTACAATGAAATTGTTCAATTGAATTGTTATATGGGTATTCAGTATTGACTGTCGTGGTATGTTATGTACTTTTTCAATAAATTTATATGTTTTTTAACCATTTATGCTTCTAATATAATTTATATGAGGCATCAACAACCGATATTTCTACTTTGCAATGTTTTAAGTAAACGAAGTTTTTCTGCTTAAAAAAATATATTATATTTTTAATTTTACTCATCCTGTACTTCTAAACAAGATCAGTATATTTATCATGTATGTACATTGCATACTTTAAACCATATTTGCAATGAATACAGTCAAAGTATAGCTGAACTTATTGATATTGAATTTGTCGGTTTCTGGGTGTGATTTTTGTGACGTGTTGAAATGTTCAAATTTTGGTAAGTATGCTTTTTTCGCGTTTTGTAAATTATAAATCTTTTCAATATTGAATATGAATATGTCAAATGACTTTAGGTATTTGTTAGTATTTTATACGTATTTTAATACATGTGAACTAAAATATACTCTGTATGAAGCTTATTTCTAACAAAAGTAGGCTACGAGAACTGCTTGTTACTCAATTTCTTTACTTCTTTTTATGAAGAAAATAAAGGTAAACGGGTATGGCAGGATTAGTGAAAAGCTAATCCTTTCTTTATCTTATATTTTTCAAAAACAGTTTTCACTCTTAAGCTAACAATTAGTCCTGTTTAACCCCAAGGATTTCACCTATAATATAAAGTTGAGAATATAGTTGATAAATAGAAGCTCTTATTAGTAAATAAATGACGATTTTCAACTGATGAACACTCGTTACGAGCGAAACCATTCCTGGCCGTGAGATATATTTGTGGGATAAGTACAACAATGTATTTGTTTATTTTTTTTATATAATATCTGTCGGCCAAGTATTGACAGTGAACACCTAAAAATGATTAATAACGTCTTAAATACAGAACACCTATTACCAAATGTCACGAATCAACTACGTAAAATTTGTCGTTCGGTTACTGACAGAAGATAAACAGCAAATTTTATTAAAGTTATCACTCTATTTCTGTTGATTGTCTAATAGATATAACGTTCAGAAATCAAATAAATTTACAATTTTCTCGATCCAAAAACGATAAAATATTTATTGCCGGACATTATCGAAGATAGGTGTGTTTATCATTCTATGCAAGTCGTTTTATTTATTTGTCTTATATGAAATTTTATACAATATAATTTTTAAATTGCTCATTTAATATTTCAGTAAATGACACCCTTTTGTGAATTAAACACAGATCACAATATATAATATTTTACTTGATTGTTTATTTGTTGGGTCCATGGCACAGTAGTCAACTTCGTTGGTTTCCACGACAGACCTCACGGGTTCAAATTACAGTACGAACAGCATTTTTCAATTCATTTTCATGGAAGGCATGGAAGTTTTTGCTGTATTAAAATTACTCCCCATCCCTCCAATTCAAAAATAACTAGGCGTAGTGAGAGTGATTAGCTTATCACTAGTGTTTTTTTTAACCTTTTCTTTCCATCTCTACTCTCTTCGAAAAAACAAGAGGTTGAACAACTGAGTAATAAGCAGTTTTCATAGAAAAAATCTATTGAAAAACCTTCATTAGAAAGCTATATTTTTCACATTGGTAGCAGTTAAGCATAAAATAATTATAGCTTTATTTTATTCTCAATATTTTGTCTTAAATCATCTATCTATCTTAAACAAATTTAGTTTTCTATTATTTGTTCTTTTTTTTTAAAACCATTTTCCCTCCGAATGTGAAGCATATGGACTCTTAATGGAGTTTATCTCAACAGAAGTGTTTCTACGAAAACTGCTTATTACTCAGTTGCTCAACCTCTTTTTTTCCAAAGAGAGTAGGGATAGAAAGTTAGTGCTAGGAAAGGATTAGTGGTAAGCTAATCGCTCTCGGTACGCCCCCGTTCATAGCATAGAATGGGTGAGAGATGGGAATTTAAGACATCACATACATCCATGTCTTTGAACAGAAATTCATAAATCGATTGAAAAATCAATTTATAAAACTGTCCGTACCGCGATTTGAACCCGGGTCCTCCGTAGCCGGACCCGGACCACTCAACCACAACGGTGGCAAGATTTTTACGTACAGATATTTCGTTATTCAATTCATTTGATTGAAAGCTTTTAAATCATTCACACATACAGAATAAAGTGCATTAAATAAATTATCATCAAACCGATTATAAATAGAATAGTTCAACCGATTTACAAAGTTTAATTTAATAAGTTTAACTTTTTAATCATTAAACAAGTTTAATGATTAAAAAGGGTTAAAGATTTTCTCATGATTTTTATTCGAAAGTTTACAAAATATAAAAGAAAATTCTAGAGTTGTCCTAATTAAATGGATATAATACGATGTTATTATATGTTTAATGTGTTAATCTAGAGAAATGATGTAGCATTTTTCTTATTTTATCTTCTATAATCTATAGGACAGTATTGTCAAGGCTAAATAAGATGGGAAACTTTTGTGTATAAATCCATTATTATAAAAGTAATGAGCAAAAGTTTCTTCCGAAATTTCGAAGGCTTGACCACAAAACTAATTAAAATAAATGCCATTAAATATATTCACTCGACCACGACAATCGATAAAAGAAGTTGATTCGATAAAAATATTTTACGTCATAAAATCACTCGCAAGTTTACTGGTAAAATTCATTTAAAAATCACGTGAACGGTTCTTGGAACAAAATTCTCTGAACTTAACAGCACCTTTGAATATTTTAAAAGCTCTAAGTGACATTGGATTTCTTGTGCACGTATATTCAAATTGCTTGGACACAATTGACTGTCTGTCTGTATAAACCTATCTCCGAAGGATCAATAAAAATTTCCTCCTTCAATAATTGAATTGGGAAAAGCTCTGAAATTTTTAACCATTTTGCGTTTTTTACGCAGCACTTAAGCACGTATTTTTCACGTCACTGAAAATATATTCAAAGAAAGGTTTTCTCAATATTGCTTGAAGATAATAATTATAATTTTTATTTTTAGCTTCTAAAACTTATGACAAAGCCTTCGTTTATTGGATTTTTTATACTAAAAATAAGGTTTTTGTATTTTATAAATTGTGTTTTCTACAAGAATCGACAAACAACATCTTAATATCATAAAGTATTCCCAAATCTTGTTGATGCGCATAAATGTGGAAAAGTTCTAATTAAATGAACATTTTTACTTTTAATTCCGTCTAAGCATATAACCTTTTCTAGCACAAAACAATTCGAAATGTTACGTAAGACTTTTAAAAACGAATATTCTATATTTATAGGGCATCCGATCCAGGACCTTTTTTGTGAACCGGGATTTTGGGATTGACAATTTTTCAATCTTAGGATTGAAATACCGCAACTCCACGACTCAGACTCTGACATCACAGCCCTCGTTTTATTAGACGAATGAATATTCAAAATGCTAAAATCGTTTCTCGGGTAATTAAAAAAATGAATATGAATAAAAGGATTTATCGATCGTTTAGTTGACATAAATTACGTGAAGAATATCAATAGTAAAAACCTTTTCAAACTCAATTATGGTTGTCAGTTCATAGCAAAAAGGTTCTAATTACAGTTTTAAGCACTGATTATCTCCAGATATATAGGGCTTAAATTAAATAAATTTTCCTTAAAATTAGTAAAATAATTATGTTTATACTTGCTCATCATTAAAAGTGCATTTTTTCTATTCAATTTCAAAATATGATCAAATATTGAAACGCTCGTATCTCAAAACATGGTAAATTGTAAATAGAACCTTTTCAAAGTAACGTAACGATATCCCACTATCATAATGCCGGGCCGTTGAATTTATAAATTAAAAGTGCGTCAAATATTGCGTAACCACCGATAAAATAAATAGAATTATAAAGCTTGACCCATTGACCGTCGGAAAGGATTTAGAACTTTTGCCCTCGAGTAAATTCGCATCGTTATTATAATTTACTGAGTCCATTTCCTTAACCGGATATAGACCATGCTTTGGATGGCATGAGGGTTTTAAAGGTCGAAGTAAATATAATTTCACTACAGTACGACTACAAACAAGTATTTATTTTATTCATATATAATAGTCTTATAATCTTATTTGCATTCATAGGTACAGTGTTGTTTTACGGTTTACCTATACTAAAACACAGGTTAACCGTGTACTGGAATTATATGAATATTAATATATATATACAGTCAATCTTCTTTTTATGCGATAGATGCGTTTCACAAAATATCGCATAAAAAATCGCACAAAAAAAGTCTTGACTTCCATACAAAAAGTAGGATTGCGTTTCATGAATTTAAAAATCCGCATAACTTTGAAACAGCGGGTTAAAATACACCAAAAATCGCACAAAAAAAAACTTGAGTTCCACAAAAAAGTGGGAATACGTTCCATACATCTTAAAATTTGCATAACTTTGAAACAGCGGGTTAAAATATACTCTAAATCATATAAAAAGGTAACGGAAAAACACGGCGTAAAAATGCTTAAAAATATTTTTGATTAAAAAATAAAATTTGTTGGTTATTTTTTTATGCCGAATCGATAGAAATAAGTTAAAATTGGGACTTGCGTGGAATATTAAATGATTGAATTAGTCAATAGCAAGAAGTAAAAAAGCGAATTTATCAGCTATTTAAAACATCTTAAATTGAATGCGACAATGGTGCAGCCTCAGGGGAGCCTCAATCCTGCTTTAATTTTCTATTAACTTGATGGACTACTGTGCGCTGATTACTATCCATAGGATGTCAGGACCTAGTACCTGACACTATTTACTTTAAATTACCTAATAACTTTGATAACTGTATTTTTTTAGTTTTTCATGAATTAACAAAAAAAAAATACAGCTGTTTTAGCTTAACGTTGTCAAAACCATTTGACTCGACATGACTCTTGTCGATTTGAAAATTTACTGGACTATTTTAAGATGCATACACTTACATTTATATATAAAAAAAAGTACTTAAGTATATACAATAATTTAAAAATGTGTGTACACAATCCTGCGCAGAGAGAACAATTCAATAAAAAGGACGAATCTCTGCGCAGGAAAACTAAGACTCGGATTGGGTCACTTTTCTTTTAAGTAAACTCAATAATATTAGGATTTTTGTATAAGATCTTAGTGTAATTGTGTCTGCAATATATAATACACACACTAGCAGTTCTGAAATATTTAGCACGTGATTGTGTAAGACGATCTGGATTCTCAAAATGTGAAAACAGTTTTTCTTGATGGGTTGTAAAAACTCGCTGAAAGTATGAATTATTAAAAACAATTGAATTTTGACAACATTGACAGCTTAAATCGTTTTAATATTTACATAAAAAATGAAAAAAGTTCATGGTCAGAGGCGTAATGACACCTTTAAAGCACTATAATATATATGCTTGCTTACTTAAGCTTACGATTATATAAACAATATTTAGTTATACAAATTTGAATTTAATTGACTGTTTGTTTATTAAGAATTTACAGATTTACCTTGCTGAAAACAGCAATTAAAACATGTTTTTTTTAATAACTGGCAAAAGGGCAGACCTTGTTTGTATCAATACTATATTGAGTGTTGGAATCAATAATCATGGACGCATAATAAATTGAAAACGGATTTTCGAATAACATACAATTATAATAAAACTGATATTTGTTTAAAAGGTTATTCATTTTCGGTTTCCACGACATTGTTGATACTAACAAAATATTTAAGAATTTAGGGCAAAACATACAATTATTGGCCACTTAAGGATTATTTCATCTTTGTTCATGTGTTGTAGACATACAGCATTAAAAAGGTGAAATCAAAAAATTTGATGTGATAAATTGTCCATTTGTTTATAATTATCAATAATATTAACATCTAAAAAATATCTTTTACATTATTAAAAAAAAAACAAAAAAAGACAGAAATCTACAATTATTTTAATTCAAAATAGAATAATGACTAATTGTGTAATTTTATAATCACACATTTATTTATGTGTAGTCAAGTGCTTACTGCAATTTGAACGTTATTTTAGTAGACATATGACACTTTAACGATATGCATATAATTCATTGTGTTCAGTAAGAAAAGCATATTTTTTAATTAAATGGAGCTGGATGAAAATTAATTTCAAAATATAAGATATTTGATAAAGAGCAGAGAAATACTTCGTTACTTAGATTTTATGCTCCATTTTCATCATCATCATCATCAGGTGTTGAATTAATAAATAATTATAGTAATGAATCGTAATAATCAATGACCAGAACACCAATATTTACTTGTCGAATGTCGAAGAAGTCTTATAAATATAAATATGATTAATAATGTCGATAAATATTATTTATTTAAGAACATTGGATACAGTTTATAATACAGACCAGGCTGGCCAATAATAAAAAATCTACATATTTTTGGAATCAGTTATTGGCCACCATCATAATAACATCTTTAAAAATAAATTTCCAATGCATTTAGGATAATTGTTATTAATACACTTACGACGGATACGCTAATTCAATAATCATTTTATTTGATTTTCTTACAAACGTTTTACACACCTTTAAACAGGAGTGAACTCCTTGTGATATTTACAAGAAATCACACTTATTTCACGATACCGCTCTCACTGTCGAATAAAATGTTTTAAGGCTGCTTTTCAATGCCATATATAACAGTTTTGTGTTTTTTCCAATGACAGAACACTTGAACACAATGACCAAAGTCAGCACGTAAAAAAGTTGATGTCATTTCTTATAAGACTAGATTTTATCTGCATGTGGCCAATAATTGAGTATGTCTAACCCTACTTTAAATTAAAAAACAAATTCAATATTGTATTTCATGCAAATTTTAATGAATTTTTATTACGTCTATTGTGGTCGCAGTCTTGTTATTTAGTTATTTTTAATTTTTGTTTCTTTAAAAAAAATGATCAACTCGTATGATCCTTCAATCAAAAAATATTTGGTGCTACAGCATTAACTGTAATGCTTAATTTTCTTTTTTAATAATTAAAAAAATTGACAATATTGAGTCACATTACGGTTACGGCCAAATACACGTACAATATTTTGTTTAGATCAGTGTCTGCCAAACTATTTTACTTAACGGCACACTGGTGAATAGGACTTGTTCTGCGGCAAACTAAAAAGTGCTTAACAAAGGAAATGTGGAAAATATGTCGCGTTGACCACTATGTACAAACGTGACAGATGTTTATTTGAATATGTAGATCGTGAATTTATTTAAAATCAAAGAAAATTTAAATGAATATACATTATTTCCGCGGCACACTTGAGATTTCTTGCGTCACACAGTTTGGCAGACACTAGCTTAAAGCAGCCCAACCTGTAGGCCGCGGCCCCTCGGGGGGCCGTAGGATTTCTCACGGGGGCCGCGAAATTCAGTAGAAAGTACAAATATCTATCTTTACAAATATCTATATCAATATCAAATCGGTGCTTCACATATTGGGGGGCGCGGAATTTCTTAAGGGGCCGCACGGGAATGCGAGATTGAGAAATTTGGATTCCGGAGAAAAAGTATGGCAAATCGAGGATTTCGAATTCGAATTCGAATTGAGGAGAGCCACAGATTATTTTTATTAGATTTAGGGGGGCGTGGAACGAAAAAATTTGGGAAACACTGATTTAAAGCATAAATTAATAAAAGCCAATCATTGTTTGTTACTGCGTTCAATATGTTTTCAATAGCTTTTATAACTTTAATATTAAAATAAACATATCTGAATTAATTCTAAAAACAACCAAATTATTCAAAACATCTGAATAATTGACGAAACATTCCTCCAAATTTTTCATGGTTCAAATTGCGCGTCAATATATTTATGAGTAAATTTTCACGCAGTATATTAAAAAGACATAATTTTTTTTCGCTCAACGGAATATTGTATACGATACGCGATTTTTTTTCTTTTTTCATGAATTATGCATCTATATTAAAGTGAATTTATATGTGTAGACAGAATTCCCGATAATGCTTTTTGACAATCATTGTTACTCCCGGCTTGACATACAATTTTCTTTATGAAAAATATTAATACCAACCTACTTACCTATACAGAAAATTTACATTTAGAATTTTTCCAATACTGTTGGTTCATGTCTTCTCAAGCGTATTATAAATTTGAATTGCAAAAGAGTTGAACAGGGGTTGTGTTTTCCAACCCCTTATTATATTGATGAATATCATATGGCACATACGTGTTTTTCTCTTAGCTTTGTATAACATGTGAAAATTAAGATTAAACAACGATACAGTTAATAACAATTGGTTAACCTTTTAACTGCCAGCAGGTGTATGTATGGCGGTACCTCGCACGCCACGAGTTTAATTGCAATTATATATATTTTTTAATTTATCGTTTTTGAAAATGTTTTAAAGTTTATTTGTTAAAACTTACCAAATAAATGAAGAGTGCGCCGATGCAATGCGATTGTGCCGCCATTTATACATAATAACAATGTTAAAATGTTTATGACACATCAGGGTTGTCACAAATTTTGTCATAGAAAATACGCGAACTAAATATTATTTCAAAAGTAATTGTTTATTTGAGTTTAATTTTTAAAATGTACACACACTAAGTTTCAGAAAATTAATAGTCTTCTATAGATAATATGACTGCCACCCCTGAATTTTGCGCCATCTTCATACTCGGAGACAGACTTATTTCAAATTAAATTTCAAGTAGTAAAAACGAAAACTGTTTCATTTGTGAGTATAGTACTATATTCCAAATTGTTTTCGTTGTTTTTTCGAAACATATGTATTTTTAACATAATTGATTTACGTTTGTAAAATTCCGTTCAAAGCGCGCGTCCAAAGACGTCATTTTATGTATGATTGGCGTACCGTTCACGGAAATGTTCGCGTCTTAAGACGCTTGTGGCAGCCATCCGGTTAAATATTAAATATGTAACCAGATGACGCATTTAAAATGTTTAAACTATATCAATCTACTATAAACTGTCAAAGTAGGCAACGTCGTAGCTTCCTCAACGGATCTTACGGGTTCTAGTTTCAGTACGATCAGCACTTTTTCAATCGATTTCTTTTTGAAGGTATTGATGTTTGTAATATCTAAACATTCCTTTCCAACTTAACTCTCCAGAGACGAGAGCTTTTTTTCGATAAAAAGAATATTTTTTAAGCCATATCGAAGTCACGGATAACTTTTATTCCTAACAAAAAATTAAAAAAAAAAAACGCAAAGTTGTTGTATAGAAACCCCGCATGGCTATATGGTCATGCTTATCTTTGTATTACCGTGTAATATTGCGTACGGATATTAGTAAGGACGAACGTGACCGTAAGGGCACCCAAAAATTCAGGGTTGAAATATTTTGATTTTTTTTTAAATATTTACAATTTGACGTCTTTAGATCAACACAATTTCAATACAAATTTATTAGCAAAAGAACTGTAAATAGTTTGATGTTTTGATAAAAAAAATAACTAATAGTTTCAAAAAGCTCATTAAAAAAAACGGAAATTCAAAAAATCGCATGTGCTTTTTGTGGCCATTGGTTTCACTGCGGCTGATGGTTAACTGAAGTCTGTACCCTTCTTAACCAAATATGAGTGAAAGCAACGATATTCAGGTAGAAAAAGGATGAATAGTGGGATCAATAGACAACGGTGTTTACTGTGACCATATGGTCACGCTCGTCCTTCGAGGGTTTATAATTCTTAAATAACGAAGCGCAGCAAGAGTGATTTGCTAACCACTTGTCTTATTCTAGCTCCTTCCATCTTTTTCTACCTATTTTTTGAGAAAAAAAGAATTAGTAACTGAGTAACGAAAAAATCTCGCAGAAAAAACTTCTGTTAAATTTGAATTAGTCTGGTTCTATGGCGTAGCGATTAGCGTTGTTGGCTTCTGTGCCGGTTTTAACAGGTTTAAGTCCCAGTACGAATAGCATTTTATTGATTTCTGTTCGAAGGCATGTATGTTTGTGGCATTTTAAAGTTCCCTCCTATTCTTCCGATTCTTCAATAACTGAGTATACCGAAAGCGATCAATTAACCACGTGTTCTATCCTAACCTTATCCTTCTATCCTTCCTACTCTATTAGAAAAAGAGAGGTTAAGCGACTGAATAACAAACAGTTCTCATAGAAAAGTTATGCTGAGATACCTCATAATATTCAATCAATTAATTGGTCACTTAATTTTTATTTTTGTATAAATAAGGCAAGGAAGTCTTAATGACCTGTTAAAATAGACATACAGTGGAACCCCCAATTACACTACCCCGAATTACGCGCTGGCTTAAAATATTTGCAGAAAACCTCCAATTGCACGGTCGCATTCCATTGTCGCTAATAAGAGACGGTCGTCTGTGCCGCACATACAGTCAAATGTTGGCGTCTGTGTATTTAACCGTGCCAGGTTATACACACATAGCTGGGCGTCTGTCTGTGTGCGGGATATTTAGTACTACAAAAATTAAATATTTCGTCCATATTTTTTTTTTACAAAACTAAGGGAAACCTTAGTTTTGCGTTTTCCGTAATAAAAATGAATCCCTAATTTTGTATGAGATTCACACCACCAAATACACTACCCCCAATTACACAGTCCCGACTATAGTGTAAATGAGGGTTTTACTGTATAGGTAATCGTTTCCAATGATCTTCTGGAAAACGTATACGAAAGAATCCAAAAATAGTTCCAGCCAGCCTTGTATTGTTCAACGAATCCAACAAGCAGTTGAAAAATCAATGAATGGATGATTCGGTCACTAGATAACGCAAAAGCCAACAAAACGTTCGTCCACAACAAAACATACATTTTATGTACGACATGCGTGTGACAAAGCAACGAGGAATGAATAAAATAATTTAAAAATGCTTGTCAAGAATTTGTTTCATAAATTTAAACAGTTATTGTAAAGAAAAAGCTGTAAAAATAAATGAAAGGTTTGTTTTTATTTAAAAGGGAAAACTACGATGACGGAAAATTTACGAAAATGTTTCAGCTTAATAACAAACCATGCGTGACAAAAATATTTTCATGTGTCGATACGGGGCTAACTTATAAATTTGTAACATACTATTAAGCACTCGCAATTTATGTGTTTCGGATATTATTCACTGAAAAGGAAGAAAATAATTGTTTACTACATGAATTTTTAGTAGAACTTTTGTCTGGTTATTTAATACATATTTTTTGTTATTAGTGTTGTATTGTTGTGCGATAAACTATGAATGATTGTGGATTTATTTTATGAGTAGAACATGCTTTAAATACTATGCCCTACTTTTTTCATTCCTCAGTGAACTGCTGATGACATTTTAAGCCTTACCTTATTTATACTCACGTGCTCAAATTGATTTTGTATTGAATTTACAGATTTCTTTTCGAATTCATGAGTGTTTAAGATGTCTGATACACCCTCAGGCTCATCCAAAGCATAAAAATGACGCCCAGTGAGAGCGATTGATCAGCCACTAGTCTTGTTCTAACTATGTTATTCAAACCTTAAATTTCTCTTAAAAAGGAGGTTAACTTACTTTTGGTGTTATGCCTTCCACAAGCATACCAAAAATCTTCATACCGTATTAAAAAATCACTGCAACAGATATGCTACGCTTTGAGGTTTACATAGTCTTGAACATACTTACTATTTGCGAGTTTTTTCTATGAAATCTCTCAAAATTTTCACAGCGAGGTAGGCAAACATTTTAAACCTACATTTTTTTACTCTTTTTTATGTTGAGACAAAACCTTAAACAAGCGTTTCAGGCTAAGAGTTCAGAGCCAGTTTTGCCCGACGGCCCTCTTTAGTTTATTTTTTCTTGTAAAAAATAATTTATCTTATAAATATTAGTCATATTTATATAACATTGACTCTTTTCAGTTTATTTTTTTTTGAATTCTATATATTTTTGAGCATGTGTATCGATTTGCTAAGGTAAAGTATAGAGCACGGGTTCTCAACCTATGGGTCGCCAACTTTTTTCGATTTTGGATTTGAACAACAAAACTAAAACTACAGTCAACTTAAATTACCTTATTGAAAAAAATGCACTTTTCAAATGCATTGGGGCCACGGGTCATATGGCTTTTATAAAAAGGGGTCGCCACCCAAAAAAGGTTTGCAATCTATGGTATAGAGGGAGGTTAAAATAATATAGTTTGCATATAAATGCATATGGCGTCCACGTAAACTGGCTTCATTGTGGATGGGTCACCTCTGAAACGATCACGCTCTTTTCGACAGAAACGATGGAAAATAAATGCAAGTAAGAAAAAATCAGCATTAAAATAGACCTAAACAAATTTAAGATTTAAAGCTCCATTAATTTGATACCCAAAAAAAGGCCAAAGAGCTTTCGCAGAAGAAAGTGTTCTTCAAATTTACTGTTAAAAGACTTAATATTAATCACATTGAAAACAGCCATGGTTTAATCAAATTCTTACTAACCATACATTACCCAAGTGTTTCATTGGATGTTGGCTTCCAGTAAGAGCTTTTTTAACCTCCTTATCACTAGGTAACGTGACGGTGTTAAACGGTTTGAGACTTCTTACGAGTCAATCATAAATAAATAATTTAACTTGCGAGCACAATATTGATCTACTTTTTCTTCTACACACTAACCGATTGCTTTAAAATACATCCGTATGTAACTTCAATATTTTTTTTAATTGTCAAGTATTATTTGCTGATCAATGATTTTGCGTGGTTTGGTTAGTTATTACAACAATGATAATTTCAAATAAAAAAAACCATCCACTTAAAATCGTTAAAATTTTGTTTTTGTCAGTTTGTTTAGTCGTTCAAGTGAAGAATTTAAACTGACTGTTGTTTTGAAGACAGTTTTTATTAATATGACATAACTAAGATTATTCCACGTATTATGCTACAAACTGTGACACGCGTTTCGCCTCTTTCAGAGGCATCCTCAGACAGACTTACTTTCACAAATTCTTGCTTAAGTACGAATGATTTTAATTTTACTATGATATATTATAAAATATTAATGGGAGGCAAGGAGGGGATGATAGAAAAACAAAAAAAAATAATAGTAATACAAATGACATTTACATTAAGATATGATTAACTAATGAGCTGCATCAATTAGGACGAGTTAAACAGTTGGAAAAAAAATTAAGCAGTGGCGAACCACCTGTTTTATTCAAGATATTGTTTAATAATATTTCTTTATTGTGAGTACTTTCATTTATTTTAAATCTAAGTTATCTAATATTAAAACGAACATCCACAAAGTTACCGCCGAAGCCATCGACAGCTTGTGTTGTTTACATAAGACACGATACTTTACCTCTAATTTACTGTACAGGCCCGTTAATTCTGATATAATTTAGGATTTTGACTAAAGCTACTTGATGATATTACAATATTAAAATAATCATTGGTTATAAAACGTATAAAATAATTGAATTGAATTTAATCGAAAATTATATAAAATAATGTTTACATAAATATAATATAACAGACTTATACATAAAACATAATATTCATACGATTTTGCAAAACGGTTTTCATTCCTTTTCAATTTGTTGCATAGTTTCTAGGGATGTCCCAGGACGCGAGACTTACAATTGCTAAGTCCGGGAAAATTCTCGACTCTCGAGACATTCTAATGAAAAAATGTTTAAATGAATATATCTATGCATGAACACTATCGGTAGCCCAACATTTATTTTTTCAGTTAAATACTTCAACAGAAAAAATATAAGATTGTTTTTTATTGCACATCACGTATAGAGATTTTCAAAATTTATTTTTATTGAATATATAAAATCGACTTAATACAAATTGTACGAAAAATTCTCAAAGCCTCTGGTTAAAGTGTCGATTTCGCGAGAATTTATTATCGGGTTGTTTTGACACAGAATCTCAAATAAGTTATCAATCGATTGTTTTGATTTTTTCATTAAGTTTAAAACTCACCCACTTTGTCTCATTATCACGAAAAAATTTAGTATAAAGATGCTTAGTGGCCCTGTTGCTAGAAACACAATTCTTACCAAAAAAAAATCATAATTCATCAAAAAAATATTGTATGAAAATTGTCGTGCAATCGATAAAAAAAAATGCTACACTTAGTGGCGCTGATCGACAATATCCAATTCTAGAAAAAATACCATTTTAAAAGAAATTTGATTATGTCAAATATTAAAACAAATACTTAACTTTATAAGAAACAAATAAATTATATTTACTTTGTATATTTTTCATTTATTTACTTTTAACATTGATCCGATTTTTTTTATATGTAAATATTTTTTAAGAAAAGTAAACCTTAACCTTGAGGATTCATAAAGCACAAATTGCAACTATTTCATTTCTCGTCAGTGAGAGACAGTTGAATGCATTCAGCACTCAACCAACTAAATCAACCCACCAAGCCTGGCTTAGAACAAGTCTTTTAGAAAGCTCGCTTGTGGTTTACTACGAAAGCTGCGGGAAGCTTTTCTATCTTATTTTTAGTGAGATTACTTCGCGAAAGATGAATGAAGGCTTGAAAATTTGACTTTAAGGTTTTTTACGCTAAGTATCAGAATTTTTTTAGTAATTATATAACTGGAAATTCCAAAATGCATTCGTATCATATTAATTTTAATTTTTTACACATTTATTTAAGATTTCAGAAGATGCAACTTTTTGAAGTAGCGATATTTTAGATTTAAAGTAAATTATTTAAAAGCACAAATATAATCAGAATGAAGTGTATATCTTACATATTAAATTTATATCAAAGTTGTAAACGAACTGAAACTGCAGATTGAACTTCGGTGCTCTCAAATGTTCATTTGCCGAAAAGATTCTGCAGATCCTGAGTCCAATAACTTGTGTTGGCATTGGCTATTTTTAATTTTTTTATAAGCAATCTGTGCGAGAATTGATCTAACCCAACACTCTTAATATAATGTCTTTCTCTTATGTTTGTTACGACATTTGTTTTATTCGCAACTGGGATTCCCTTACGAAACACACTTATGCATCTACGTATGTGAATGAAAGTGTAAACCGTTGCCTAATACTGTAGATTTCTATGCGCTTATTTTTTATTATGCTTTTAGATATTTCTTTGGTGCTGTATAAAAATTTGTATATTTTTTAGATTGAACATTTTTCTTTTTTGAATATTGATGGGTTTAATGAAAATTTTAAGATTTTTTGAATGCAGATATTGTTATGTATAAACAACATTAACCTCTGTGCTATATTAATTCTCTATGACATAACTTGTAACAATAATCTTTCAACGGACTAAATCAATATTCAATTCCTTTCTCTTCAGTTTAAATTGAGAGTTCTAATCGAAACGTCAAACAGCTTAGTAGAAACTTCTTAATACTCACATCGATATTGTTTTGATTTATATAAGATTAAATGATTTATTATAAAGTGTATAAACTATGTTATAGAATAAAATTGAAACAACATTTCGATAATAATAAAGTATTTTAGTAAAAATATATCCATAACAATATAACCGTATTTTGAATGAAAATAAAACTACATTAAAAAGTCATTTCGAGAAAAAAATACAGATGGAAAAATGTCTACCCAAAACCATGATTTGGCATTTAGATTAGTTTATTAGTGTCAACAAAGTTTTAAAATTTCTATAAAAAACAATACTTTTTTCTTTACACTCTTTTGGAAAAAAAACCCACGATTTGAAAGTATAATATAATCATTTATAAAGGTTGTTAAAAAGATTGAGACAAAATCTGGCGAAAAATATCTTTCTAGCAGCCAACCTTGAAACCTTTACTCTGTTTCCATAAACTTAAAAGTTGTTTTCTTATCTTGGATAAAAATATTAAAAAAACAAAAATAACGACTTTGCAAAGTTCAGGTGCTTTTTTCCATTCAATTATGCAACCATTCTACAAAGTGTAACGGTGCGTTAATAGTATTTTCCTACCTGCCTGGCAACCTTGAACTTTTTTATTGTGTTTTCGTGGAAATCCCGAGTTTATCGTTTGTAATTTTTGCCTCGCTAAGCGGTAAACAGATTTGTTATTGTGATAAATTTCTGAAATATTTATATCCATCTGCATTAAGCAAGATGAAAGTTGTGTTATCTTTAAAATGACAAAGAGAGGACCGTTTTTTGTGTTTAAATATTTGCATTTTTCGTGTATTATTTAAATTTACTCGTAGGTTATGTGAGGGTTTGTGGAAATTTGCATTAAACTTTTTCACCGAATATCTGACCTCCAAACATAATCACTCATCTGCTACAAGGGTAAAACTGATCCTGTATAAAATAAATATGTTTTAAGGGTGGTGATTAAATGAAAAATAAAATCATGCGTTTGGTTAATAAAACCATTTAAAATTTAAGAATAATGTATCATATCGACTGCGAAAAGGAAAAAGTTCGTAACCCACAGTTTTTTCAAAGCAGGTTTTTTTCGATTAACACAATGTAAACGATGTCTAATCTCCACAACTATGACGAGACACTGCCTGAGAATCGTTTTAGACCCAGGCAGTACTGCTCGACGACCCTCCATAGATCTTATGTCGTTTAAAATTGTCTATTTAAGAACGAATTCAGCATCACGAAAATAAGGGGATGCAATTTACAATTTTTCAAAAATTTTATTGATGAAGGAGACTAGAAGAACCTTGATACTGGCGCGTCCTGCTATTTAAAGCTCCATAAATTTGATATCCAAAAAAAAAAAACACAATATATCAAACTTGATACACGTTCTATCAAAAGGATGCAAGCTGCAAATGCCGAATTAGTATCTAAATTTAGCTTTTAAGTTTGAAAAAGATGACCTTGTAAAAAAATAAAACCAAGAAAAAAGACTGAAATAAAGGTTTTTCCTAGACAATTTCTTTAATTAATATTAGATTATGTCAATTAAACACCAGTTTAGAAGTCTCCGTACACTTCAAGGTTGTGTATAATTCATAATTTGCATATGGCCCAAAATCATCAAAACACGTTTTTTGCGCCTCCTGTAAAATTTGATATGTGTGGGTTACGTTCTTTTTCCTTTCCACAGTCGATATCATATTACCACGATGATTTTTTGAGAAAAATAATCATAAAATTTTAAAAATTTACTTTTATATCTCAATCAGTGGCGGCCGGTCAATGTGGCATTGTATCAATGCACCCCTTGTATATGCAGGGACGGTTATATTTCATGAAATAATATTCAAACATAACATTTATACCATTCACTCATTTCTCAAATATATAATTAGTAAAAACTTTCTCCTGGCAATTAGGCCGGTCCAGTCTCAATTTATAGTAATTTTAATAGCGAATGAGGTTTTTTTTAAATTTAAATTTGATATTATAGACATCGGTGTTTCTGGTGACATTTCTTTTCGGTTTATTCGGATTGACCTTAAAAATTGTCATCAAATTATTGATTGAATTGACATTTACTTAGTAGAACACATAAGCATAATTCTGACGATGGCGAAAGCCGAAATAGCTATCAACGCATAAAATATAAAAAAACTGTAAAACTGAATACATCATGTTATTCGCTTTAACATCTAGTTAATAGAGCGATTAGCTAATCATTAGTCCTATCCAAGTTCATCCCTTATATCCCTACTTCTTTTAAGAAAAAAGGTTGAGCAACAAAGTAACAACCAGTTTTTGTGGAAAAACGTCTGTTAAGATACCTCCATTGAAAGGCCATATGCTTTTCATTGGGGATGGAAATGGATTTAAAAAAACGGACGAATCAAAAAGTACTATAAGGTGCGGTTAAAATAATCAAAAGGATTTTTTTGAAAAATATTTAAGAACACTAAATATCAAGCATTTATAAAAAAAAATGTCTACAACGTAAAGCATATAGGTTTCTTGACGAGCATGTTTCAACATAATTTTATTAGAACTGTTCGTAGATTAATTTTTTAACCTCTTGTTTTTTAAGACAATATAGAAATTCGGATGGGAAAAAGAAATGAGAAATGGTTTAAATGACACCCATTTTAATCTTTAAATATATATTCCGTACTTGGATTCAAGCCCATCAACACCGCAAGCAAACTAGATTACGTAGACTAAAAAACTTGATAAGGAACCTTTCCATAAAAATAAATATAAAACCTACATATATCCAAGCATTAATTCAGAATATCTGGGTAGCAAATAATGATTATTTTCATATGAAACTCAACACCGAAATCCTCAATTTATTTTTCAGATGAATCTCTATTTTATCAAAGTCCCCTGAGAGCATTGGCAAGATGAGAAAAAAATATAAAAGACGCTATCTCGCGGCACGGTAAAAATAATATGAGCCGTAGTTATTTCTTTTTTAAACTTCTCCCAGAGGTATAATTATATTATTATTATGGAAAAACACGCGATTCACAATATAGATTATTTTGTTCGTACAAGTGAACTGACGTTAAGATAGTTACAGTAAGATAGTAAATTATAATTGACTTAAATACAGTTTATTACTTGATTTTTTAACTTTGATTGCCACTTGCTATTGCTTCTGTTGGTAAGACTTTAGTATGAGATCTTCCTTCACGTTTTTATTTTAACTTTGCCGGTTCTAAGCTCAAGAAATGCGACTCCAATACCCACATTTTCTTGAATATTTATTTTAGTATGGGTGATACAATGTTTATAATTAAGGTATTCTCATATCATAGTTTTTTGGACCTTTTGTAGAAGAAAAAAAATATTCAATCGCTAGTTCCGTCTCTATTAACTTTTCCGGTTCTAAGCTCAAAAAATGCGACCCCAATACCCACATTGTCTTAAATATCTATTTTAATATGGGTGATACAATGTTTATAATTAAGGTATTCTTATATCATAGTTTTTTGGACCTTTTGTAGTTTATATAAATACGCGATAACGAGATAAGCGCCCGCGATATGCGATCGTTCGTAAGATAGCTGGGCTGAACGCGTCAGTTGCAAATTAATATTTGTGCTGGGATGACGTCTTTTTTACGCGCAACTTATAATATAATTATTTATTAAAAAAACACGGATTTTTATAAAAAAAAATGTATGAGGAATGATTCAGAGAGATATTTTAAAGCCTTTAGATTTTTTTTTTTTTGAAATTCATAAGAGTAAGGCCAATAATGAGGAAACCACTGGGGTCCCTAAACGACCCCCATCGGCAGAGAAGTATTTTTTTAGTCTTCGAGCCGCGAGAGTTAAATAAAACAGAAAATAAAAAATTCAACTAAATAAAAAAGATCCCCAAAGAAGAACAAAAACGGTTTGATGTGTACGAAGTTAAAGATAATACTTTATGTATCCTCGAATACTATTCTCAAAAAAACACAATATCTTACTTACATCGATGCCTATTTTTATATAAGTTCTGGCAACATGAAAAGGCGCGATAAGAATTACAGATAACAGAGCGATAAGAGGTCGCTCGTAAAATAGCATTTGCTAAATCTCGTCAGTTGCCATTTCATATGTGTGCTGGGATGACGTCTTTTTTACGCACAACTTAAAATATGATTATTTATTAAAAAACCATGGATTTTTACAAAAAAAAAATGTATGAGGAATGATGCAGAGAGATATTTTAAAGCCCTTAGACTATTTTTTTTTTTGAAATGCATAAGAATAAGGCCAATAATAAGGAAACCACTGGGGTCCCTAAACGACCCCCATCGGCAGAGAGGTATTTTTCTTGTCTCCGAGCCGCGAGCGTTAATATGCCTAACCTAACCTAACCTCTGTTACGGTTTCTTGCATTGTTTTGAATTCTCTTCGCTGCAGACGATATTTTGCTAAAAATGCTTCGACAACATTATGAGGCACGGCAAGAAAAAACATAAATTATAATAAACAGGTCGTTGCTATGATACAAATAAAATAATAGTCGACTGCGATTCAAATGTAGACCGCATACTAAAGTGGTACCCTTCCGTTGTACAGACTTGAATCTATAGCTGCATTTAGTTTTAAGGCATTCAATCCCAGGACTTTTTTGTAATCCCTGGATTTCAGGATTGACAATTTGTCCAATCCTGGGATTGAACATTCACCATAAAATCACGTATAAATTCGGGATTATATATTTAGTCCGTAATTCTGTTCTTATCGGGGTTGAAATAAGATTCTTGGCAATTGATTTAAGCAATGCGTCTTTCATTAAAATTGTCTTTTAAATAAGCCCAACTATGGGAAAAAATATCCGGTATAAATAGCCAAAAAATAAAAATACGGATATTGATAAATTAAGGGTCTTTGATGAAACTTAAATGCCAAATGTTAATCGTTCAAGTTATGTCACTAACGACATTGGTTTCGACGTTTGACATATCTATTAGATACAAATTCACAGATGAACTAAAGCTGAAAGAAAGTTAAAAGATTACTTCATTTATATATCGACACCTTCTTCGTAAAGTATTGAAACTTAAAAATCGAAATTTTACAGAAGACTGGTTTAAAGTGACAAAATTTGGTGTAAGTCGAGCTTTTGATCGTTTTGCACAAAATTTCGAATGTTCGTTTTCAGTTTTAAGTGTAATTTAGAGGAAAACGATCGAAAACTCGACTTACACCAAGCTTTTGTCTCCTTAAAGCACCCTCTTGTAAAGTAGTAACAAAACTTTTCGAAGTAGGTGTCGATGCATAATAATAAAAAGGAAAAATATTGTCAGTAATTTTAAGAGATATTGATTCAGTTTAATACTGATTTGATATTTATGACGTCGAATTATTACTTAGAAAACATTCGCTTTACCAATTACAAACTTTGTAAGTTCTTGAAATAATCCCTTAGTCATTCATTGGATTCAATTATCAAGACAAATAAAAAAGATTAAAACATTGAAAATCGTAATCTTATATTGGTTGTCTGTTTTGTAAATATTAGATGAAGTATTATTGTATGAACAGACTTACGGGTCATATGGGGCAAGGGGTTATGGGCTTCCGTGCCGGATCTCAGTATAAACAGCATTGTTTCAATCGATTTATCGATTTCTGTTTGAATGCATGGGTGTAAGTTATGTCTTGAATTAGCTTCTACCTATCCTATCTTAAAAAACCGGGCTAAGCAAGAGCGATAAGTTAACCATTAGTCCAGGTGTGGGGAACCTGCGGCCTTTTGGCTACTCTGGGGCGGCTTTCTGGCCAATTCTGTAATTCTGTAAATTTATGTAAATTCTTAAATTCCTGACATATTCTGACCATAAATTCCTGTTTCCGGCCAAAGATTCCCTAGTCAATGTTTACTGCGGCCTTATATCGAATCAGATAAATGAATGAGGCCTTTAGAGAAGAAAAGGTTCCCCACCCCTGAATTATTCCTTTCCTAGTATTATCCTTACTCTATTTGGGAAAAAAGGTTGAGCAACTGAGTTACAATCAGTTTTCGTAGAATACTTTTGTAGAGGTAAACTCTATTACAAATACACCATATGATCCACATTGTGTGTGGATATGATATTTTCGTAAATGAGTTTGATATTAATACTTTCGATGGATTCGGCGGTAACTTTGTGGAAGTTCATTTTAATATAAAATAAAAATAACTTTGATGTGGAATAACGTGGAATAATCAAAGTTATTTTTATTTTAGAGTTTGACATTGATAACAAATATGTAATATCATAATATAGAAATATAAAGTCATTTTTGTTTTATCAAAAAATGTGGCAGTGGAGACGATATTTAAATATTCGTCACTTCATAGAAAATAAGGAAGATTTGTTGACTCCAGTAAGAGTCTATACATTTTCACATTATAAGCGGGCATGATTTAACAATAAATATTTATTTCATACTAGCTGACCCAGCATGCGTTGCAATGCCACTCAAAGAAATAAAGTGTCTGTGTTTTAATTATGTTTGTTAAAGTGCTTTTGGATATATATTGTTTTTTTGTCTGGTGCGTATATGAATAAATCTTAAGGTTTTTCAACACGTGAGCAGGCCAGATACAGCTGTCCATATGAGAAGCATGGTTTTTAAAATTTAGTCCACACCCTTGTAGCGATCGTCCAAAAGCGAGTCGCACCGGAAACTGCAAACAATTTAATTCTAATGGCCTATCAGCCGGAATTATTGGGATGCATGGAAACAGTACATCGTATACTTTAAATTTTCCATTTAAAATTGTAGCTTAGATGATATTGTTCATTAATTTTTCACTGAAAGCCTGGTAGCAATTGCAAAGTCGTGGTGGATTTATATTTCGGAGAAGAATGATAGTACGCCAATTTTCAGTGTTAAAACGTGCGGTAGGATGCCTTTTTGTGCGCCATAGTAAATTCGTCTCATTTAATGAGTTAATATGATTAAAGTACTTCACCCATTCAGGATTTTTTTTTGATATTGCATGTTGGTGTTCAAAGGCAATTTCTTTGCTGAATGCTCTGTTTGACCACCATCCAAAAGATTTGCTGCAATTGCAGATGAAGCAATTGACAATGCAATATTGTTTCGGATCCAACGTTTTGGCTTGTGATTGATTGCATGCATAATTCTGTCATACGCTGTCATGCGTTGTTCTGGGACCAATTTCGGAAGATTTGTTTGAACGAATGTACCCAATTTGTCGACATCAAATTGTGTTTCTCGTTGCAAATCACGGTCAAAAGGGTTGTTTGCATATCATTGTACCAGACGATCGGGCTTGAGCAGTGCAAGCTCGAACGTTTTCCTAACTTTCTCGTCTGTTTCTGAAGCTCGTGATGCCGTTTTCTTGCTTGCTTGAGGTCTAGATCAACTAATAGCTAGTCGTTTAGGTGGCATAATTGTTTGACAGCGAAAGAAATGCTTTGTGACAACTATTACAAATTCACTTGATAATTGTTTACAATACCCTTTGATTGTTTGACGTATCCATGGCTCGTATCAAACGTAACTATAGAGTCATAAGCAACTTGCTTATTTTGGACAACAACATAAATAATTTCGTTCTGTTTGAAATACGAACGACGGACGTCAAAAATATTGAAAACAAATTCTGGATAAGGACATCCTTCACCTACCGGGATGAAATATACTTAAAAACCTATACTACTATCTAACAAATATAAATTTAAAAAATCATAAAAATCGGTTATCTCTAAAGATAGAGATAATTTTTAGAATAATTGTTTAAGTTTGCTATCAAATATATTTCGAAGAAAAAGAAAAAGATCTCGGGATATATATCGACAGTCCTGCAGTATTTAAATTGTAAATAATATATTTTTTTTAATATTTGAAATGTTTTAAGTGTGCTAACAAATATATTTCGTAGTAGCAGAAATCGACCTAGTGGCGTATATCGACAGGCCTGCAGTATTTAAATTGTAAATTATTTAATTTTTGGAATAATGTTTAAGATTGCTAACAATCATTTTTCGTAGTAGCAGAAATCGACCTCTGGGCATATATCGACAGCCCTACAGTATTTAAATTGTAAATTATTTAATTTTTGGAATAATGTTTAAGTTTGCTAACAATCATTTTTCGTAGTAACATAAATAGACGTCGAGGCATATATAGACAGCCCTGCAGTATTTAAATTGTAAATTATTTATTTTTTGGAATAATGTTTAAGTTTGCTAACAATCATTTTTCGTAAAACAGAAATAGACGTTGAGGCATATATCGACAGCCCTGCAGTATTTAAATTGTCAATTATTTAATTTTTGAAATAATGTTTAAGTTTGCTAACAATCATTTTTCGTAATAGCAAAAATAGACCACTTGGCGTATATCGACAGCCCTGCAGTATTTAAATTGTAAATTATTTAATTTTTGGAATAATGTTTAAGTTTGCTAACAATCATTTTTCGTAATAGCAAAAATAGACCACTTGGCGTATATCGACAGCCCTGCAGTATTTAAATTGTAAATTATTTAATTTTTGGAATAATGTTTAAGTTTGCTAACAATCATTTTTCGTAATAGCAGAAATATACCACTTGGCGTATATCGACAGCCCTGCAGTATTTAAATTGTAAATTATTTAATTTTTGGAATAATGTTTAAGTTTGCTAACAATCATTTTTCGTAATAGCAGAAATATGCCACTTGGCGTATATCGACAGCCCTGCAGTATTTAAATTGTAAATTATTAAATTTTTGGAATAATGTTCAAGTTTGCTAACAATTGTTTTTCGTAGTAAAAGATTTTAAAATAAAAGTCGAAATATAGTTCTATAAAATATCCATACTGTCATTAGAATATTCCATATGCATGTTAGAAATTAAAAAGATTTTCAAGGCCGGATGCAAAATATAGCCATACCTTCCAATAATCGAATCAATAATGACACTGAACAAAATCTGTCAAATCAGCTCCCAGCCCTATAATTATAGCTTCAAAAAATCGAATCAGTGTATTTGATTATTTAAAAAACTTCGTAGCGATGCAAACTTTCAAATAAATTTCTCTCAATATTATTACGATTCTTCAGTCCTATGCTAGGAAATTTGAATTTTGAACATAAAAAGACGTCCATTTCAATTGTTTTAAATTCGAACGACGGATGTCAAGAATATTGAAAAAATATTCTGGAGAAGGACACCCTTCACCTAGCGGGATGAAATATACTTTACAACCTATTGCTATATCTGAAAAATATATATAAAAAATTTCATAAAATTCCGTCAAGTCGTTACGGAGATTTAAACAAACTTAAAATAACATTTTTATCTATTGAAGAATTTATGTATTTAATAAAACAGACGACAGAAGAAGATAGATAGATAGATATGAGTTAATATGTGGTGTAAATAACCCCACTTTGTTTTATATATATAGATTTAAACAAACTTAAAATAACATTTTTATCTATTGAAGAATTTATGTATTTAATAAAAAAAATCTTAATTTTATCAGCACTTTCCTTTACTATTCAATAAAGTATTTATATTAGTAAAGATCGATTATCTACAACTTGTAATTACAAAAAAATACACTACAGCATTTGAAGCAATTACACCGACCTCGGTAAATCCGCTCAACGCGATACCGAATAAAGAAAACGTGTAAACAAATATACTAAAATTTAAAATTTGTGGTAGATAGGTTTCCTTGCATAAAAATCAATTCAGGATATCAAAAAATAAAATTCATTATTGCTTATTGAACCTTAATTTTATTTAAAAATTACTAAATATTTCACTTTCATCTCTTGAGGTATCCAAAACCTGTAATATTTCTGTCAACATTTTTAAATGAATGGTCGATTTTTTGCTCCGTGCTATTTGTTATATTCGTATAATTAAATCGCGATGCACGTGTAGTCAATTGTCAAATTTAAAAAATACTAAATATGTCACTTTCATCTCTTGAGATATCCAAAAAACCTGTGTAATATTTCTGTCAAAAATTTGAAATGAATGATCGGTTTTTTCTCTTTTTTGCACCGTGTTATTTCGAAATCGTTTTAAAATGAAATTCAGTGTATTTTAATCGCGAGCCGATTTGGTGTATTCTATTAAAATCAATGAAATATAATATTTAAAACGTTATGCATACTAATCAAATCGCGAAGCACGTATCGCACGTATAGGCAACTCAGAGATAACTAAGGCAACTGTAATAGAACAACGACATCTAGTGTATTAAGCGTGAACTGCATACGTCATGTTCCGCGTTCGATTCAAAAAATTTGAAAAACCGTATTGTACTGAGACATTTATTTTCTTT